>JALJEV010000014.1:1200000-1522500 GCA_026586105.1 Hylodesmum podocarpum | reverse complement strand
ACGTCAAACATTAAAAACTAGTACAATTTTTGTCGAAGAATTTTTTTAGATTAATATATAGGATCTATCTTAAGTGCTCAATTAATGGTAGACATGTTGCGAAATTAACTATATAATCTATGTTAAAATGAACTAATTAATTTCTAAAATAGACTTAATATGTCTTAACTCTTTATTTAAGGTTTCATGGTAATCATGCCTATTTAAGAGTATTATATTCCGGTTTAGTTTTTTTTTTAAATGTTTGAGTTATCAAAAAGATGTAGTGTTTTTTAATCTTGTAAGCAAAATTGAAAAAATAATATTGAAAAATATTTAAATATTATTTATTTAATTTTTAATTATTTTTTTAAAAAATTACATTATATTATATTTCATATTTCAAATATAATAAATTTGTCTGTTCCTTTTCTTTGTCTTAGAATAATTTTTGTATTAGGTTATTTATAAGGAATTTTAGGGAACACATTTTCTAACACAATCTTCTTATTTCTAATTGTTTAAAATTTATGGAAAATTACAAAATTTGTAAAGATAATTATTAAATATGGTGTAAGACTCATAAATTTTTGGCATTTTCAATAAAATTCAACCATAAGAAAATTTTCAGAAAAATGTGTTAGATTAAAACGTGTTAGATTATATATTACTAACCCAAATATTCAGATTGTTGAAGACTTCCAATCAATTTTTACATCAAATATATTCAAATTTTTAAATTGATAAGAAAAAATAATAACACTTAAACATATGTATTGTATAAAAATTGGTTGGAATTAAAGTGATGGTTTCTAACTTCTCTTTTTATTTATAGTCACCTTCATAATAAATTCACTTTTACCTATAAAATTTTTATATAATAATATTTATTTCCATTAAATACTTTAAATTATTGTTTCCTAGCTAATGCGGAAAGATACTAGCTAGTTAACATTCATAATTATTTTTTTATGCTTGGAGAAACTATATAAAGTACATGAGGTTCATATTTAAATATAGAGGAAGAAATTAATGGATGAATTGTGAGAAGCATGCGTTAAATTTATGTACTCAATCATTAAACATCTTGCTCCAGCTCAAATGAGAGAATCGGAAGGTTTGAAAGGTGACAAAACCATAAGCCCCAGGCACAAACGTAAAAACTACAATGTTTATTTATTTACATTTTCATTTTAATAATGAAAAAATTTGTTTCTATGTGTCATGAAAAGAATTAGTTTCTCACGTTATTTGGGAGTATCGATAGGTTTTTTTTTTTTTTTGAAAAAAAAAAACAGCTTGTTTGGGTTGAGACAAAGTAAATAGAAATGGACGACATGCAGAAGTTTCCCAAATTAAACTTCAAGTCACAGACAATCATAACCAGAAAATGTCCGACGTACGATTAAGGAGCCTAAAATAAATTATATAAGAAAGTTTTTTATTTTTATTTTAAATAAAAGAATGATATGTTAAAGGTGTACGTAGTTGCTGTACCTTGAATTGGCCTTAATGTTTACATGAGAAATGACTTAGTTAGGTATTGTTGAGTGTCTGGGATGCCTAAGCCATGCCTCCTCATTAGCCATTAACAGTTGCTATCTATATAGTCTATCAAGTGCTCTTATAACATTTTGAGAATGATGATTATCTGAATTCATACTACTTTAATTAATCCCTACTTCTAACAATACTGCACCAGTGTGAGATTTGAACCATTTGCGTTGCATAGGGTCACCCTTACACTGTGTCTGTCTGTGTGCTTGATGGAAGGGCCGGGTACAAGTTGATTCTTCCTCTGCCATGATTCTCCAACTATTACAAAGTGACCTTTTTTTTTTTTAAAAAAAAAAAATATAACATATTTATATTTAACCAAAATAATGCTGAGTAAGGGAAAATTTGTTATCGGTACGTGTACCTACCTCACCCATACTCGCACCCCCTAGTTTTGCAACATGTGTGTGTGTGTGCAGTAACGTTAAAAAGAATCTTGCAAGTTGCGACCTCCCCCGGCCTCCAAATTAAATAAAAAGTAAACATGAAAGTAAGAATCTCCAAATTTTATAGTGATGAATGATACATATATATGGGGTACAACATTGAGGAATAACACTAATCCCACCGTCCCGTACGTACGTTTCCTATATTTTAATTGGGAGATACTTTTTTTTCCTTATTTTTAATTGCTCATTTGTTGAATGTGCTTATATATATATAGAGTTGCCATGTAAAGAGATCCACAGCAGCGTCACTTACTGCATGAGATTTAGGGGTTAAGCTTTCGAAAGAAAGTTAAGGTTTCTCCTTTGTGAAAACATGGCAATTAGCCACACTACTTTGGCATTTGCCTTTGGCATGCTAGGTATGATACCATAACAATACACGCCATCACTCTTTTCTTATCTTTTTCCTTCTTTTTTTCTTGCACTCGTTGAATATATATGAAGGAATATTTCCACTTGTTTCATTTCCATATCTAAGTTACTCCTTATATAATACACCTATTTGATTTTATTTCTTCCCATACTCGTTTCTTTATATATGAGATTTATTTTCAGAATTATATTATTTGTTAAATGCTATCATTTTATTAACTTCTAGATCTCATCAATTTTTTTAGCATACATTTTATCTCATATCACTTTATTATGCAAAAAAATTTTACAAGTACAATTTCTCTTATTGAGTTTGATTGACCCCGCTCTATTTATAATGTACATGCACCTCATTCTTTATATATATTTTTATTTTTATTTTGTCATTTACCATTAAGTACACGAGTGTATGGATATGCATACATACATGCAATATGTGCAAGGAGCTTTAGTTATAACCAACATTTGACATATCATTTACTATCTTACACTATTGTGTTAGTCACTTTTCTTAAGATAAAGATCGATGTGATCACCTCCGTCCCTTTTCTTTTGAAACCATGCAATATATATATTTGCATTCTAAATTTAACATATACCATGTACATATCATGCATTAGCCCTTATAACATAATATTTATTAAATCTTGTTCTGGATTAAGCAAAAGAATTAATTATTTTTCTCTTTATGATGCAGGTAACGTCATTTCGTTCTTGGTATTCTTGGCTCCTATGTAAGTGTTTGCATGATCATATATATTAATCAACTTATCATTTAGAAACGAAAAGGAAAAGGAGGACTTACAATTATAGTTAATAAAAATATTCTGATGTTAAATATTGCAGACCAACATTTTACCGAATATACAAGAAGAAATCGACGGAGGATTTTCAGTCACTACCATATCTGGTGGCACTGTTCAGTTCCGTGCTTTGGCTGTACTATGCTTTACTCAAAAAGGACGCTGTTCTTCTCTTGACAATTAACTCATTTGGATGTGTCATAGAGATCGTCTACATTATCTTATACATCATATATGCACCCAAGAATGCCAGGGTATGCATGATCTATATGCAACATTTATTACTGTAACTTGACGATCAATATATAACTTGATGAAAATTAAACATCTTGTTCATATGCTTCTGTTCCAATTAATTTCTAACAGTTAAGTTTGTTCATTATGCAGAACTTAACTTTAAAGCTATTTTTTGCAATGAATGTGGGGTCCTTTGCACTGGTCCTCTTAGTCACACAATTTGCTGTGCATGGTTCCCTTCGTGTCCAAGTCCTTGGATGGATTTGTGTTTCCTTTGCAGTTAGTGTCTTTGCAGCACCACTAAGCATTGTGGTATGTCTATACGTTTAAATCCCTGCTTTTCAATTCACTGATGAACTTATAATTAATTAAAGTCATACGTATTCTTTTACTACTTTGCACTCCCGGCCACTTGAACTAATTATTTCCTCGAATGCACTATGCAGGCACAAGTCGTTCGCACAAAGAGTGTTGAATTTATGCCTTTCAATTTATCATTTACTCTCACATTGAGTGCCATAATGTGGTTTGGTTATGGTCTCTTTCTCAAGGATATATGCATTGCTGTAAGTACTATTTTCCTGATAAAATTAATTTACATTTAAAAAAAGAAAATCGTTCTTATTTGTTTTCTTGTTGTGAATATTAATTGAACACACACGTATATGTAGCTGCCAAATGTACTTGGCTTTGCGCTGGGGTTACTTCAGATGCTGCTGTATGGTATTTACCGGAATGGCAATAAGAAAGGTGATAAAATGGAAAAGAAGGCACCAGTACCACTAGAGCCACTAAAAAGCGTTGTTATATCTTGCCCTTCGGAAACTGTGGAGGAAAAGCAGCCTCAAGGAAAAAAGAGCAAAGAGATTCAAAGTGAGGAAAAGGAGAAAAGCGATCAACCTAACGATTCCGCAGTCTAAAAATATATGCATGCATGTATGTTATTGTTATGTTAGGCATTCATTACCATTATCCAGCACTATCTACTTTTAATCTCTTCCATTAAGTTGTAGCTACCCTAAATGTACTTGTCATCCTAGCTTTGAATTTAATCTAACCGTTGAATTTCGCACTATAAATCCACTTGTCCATCAATCATGCTTCACTGTTTCTTTAATATACATGAATTTGCTTTCTAATTCTCGTGATTGACAAGATAATTAAATGCACCAATTCTCTCAAAATTAAAGCTTCACAGCTTCGAGAGTTTACCAAGTTAATCAACAACTAATACATCATCTCTTTCAAAACTATCAATATTCAAAGCTTGAGTATTATAGAATTTTGCATGTACATATATAAAAATATTAAAATCAGTTTATATACTATATTCAAAATAGAATCGGCCTAAGAAATGTAACAAATGTAAGCATTGGGCAGATAAGAGATGGAGTTTAATAATTACTTGTAGCAAGTTCAATGAAGTCAAATTATGTTGCCCGATTTATTTTACGAAAAACTGCTAGTGTTGATGATATATTATTATAGGTATGCATAAGGTATTATCAGAGATCACATGGAGCAACGCATATCATAACTGTTTTCTCTAGCAAGTTGGGATTATGTTAAGTTGTAAAAGCTGAGCTTTGGGCCATTCACTTGGGTATAGAGTCAGATATCAGCAGGAGTTTTCGAAGTATTCTTATAGAAAGTGAGTAGCCCCAAGTGACCATTCATCTTATCATCACCATTGGCTGTTATCCTCATGATCATCCTAGCTTTGGTATTGTTTATCAGAAATATTAAGTATCGCCTCAAGATCTATGATTTTGTCCCTCCTTTTCTTAGCACTGCTTTGCTTACTCACAATGCTCAAACAGTGTAGCCGTTAGTTACTTTGTTGTTTTGTCCTCTGGGCCCTTTATATACCCAAAAAAAGGTTCAATACTTTAATCAATTACAAAGAATGAGGTACTAATGATATCCAGCACAGATAAAATAGACAAAGGTACACAATAATCGTGAGCATTATTGAGTAATGGGGACTGAAAAACCAAGGTTATTGAGCACATAATAGCGACATCAAAGAACCTTCTTTCAACATCAAACACGAAATACCTTATTATATGATTGATTTAAGCGACATCCAAGCCGATCGTATTAGCGGCTTATATGACAAAGATGAAGCGGACATTGTACACACTCTTTCACTAAAGAACACTTGTAAAAAAAATCACCTTCAGCGGAAGTAGGCTACATTAATTACGATTATCACAAATTAGTTGATGACAATTATATCTGACAACTGAAAGGGCTAAACACAAAGTGCTACGTTAATTGCGATTATAAAAAATTAGTTGATAACAATTATATCTGACAACCGAAAGGGCTAAACACAGAGGAGGAGCGCTTTTACAAATTAGCGGCTTTAGGCTGTTTTGACCGTTACAAGTTCTAGGAAATACTTTAGTACAATATCCACTAAACTTGTGTTTAGAAGGCAGAAAAGTAGAGTAAATAAATAAGGGAAAACAACGTTCCTAAAAGGTCATGTTAGAACATAGAAAAGATTTTGTCATCAAATTCATTCATGTTACAGCCATCGAAGGAAATGGCAACTGGGCAACAAATTAGAACACGGTATTTGGCCTAAATGGCTATTCAAGTTGCTCTAGATCAGATCAAGGATAAGCTCCCCATATTTTTTTCCACCTTCCATAGCCTCAAGGCAGAAAATTAAGCAACCCAAGATGTAAAAGATGGAGATGGGAATTGGTCCATAGAAACTAAGCGTTAGAATCATCAAAACTGCCCTGTTCAACAAGTTGTTTCCTTTTTTGTCTCAGGTTCTCTCCCCACAGTTTGGCTTCAGCCACAGCACGTTCTCTCTCTAGATCTCTGTTTAATATCTTTGCAGTTTCTCGTGGGGAGTCATCTTTCTCGGGTCCTTCCAAGTCCCATCTGCGTCCAGATCCCCCAGCTTCATCATTTTTAAATATTTTTCCACCTTTATCATCTCTGCTCCTTTTATCATCACTAGAGCCCCTACAACCATGGCCAACATTATTGGGATCATATGCCTGGTTTGCCAGATAAGAGAGGGCCGTCACCACATCTCCAATCAGAGGACGTGTGGCAGTAGATTCTTGAATGCACATTGATGCCACAGCTAGAGCCTGGTAAAGGCCCCGCATGGGAAACCGCCCCTGCAGCCTGGGATCGGCCAACTTTGAAAACTTCCTGCGGTCATTAAAAAGTGGACGTGCCTGCAAAAACATATATATTAAACAACCTCAATGACCTTTCCATTTTTATCTAAAGTTTATGCATGCTAAACTAACTAAATGACAAGAGAAAGAATAGAGGAAAACCCAAGTGACAAGATTCTGTTCTCCATGGGGCTGGGTGCTATCAATTGCTTTCCGGCCAGTAATCAGCTCTAAGAAGACAACCCCAAAGCTATATACATCAGACTTCACAGTCAGTTGTCCAGTCATAGCATACTCAGGAGCACAGTAACCATAAGTTCCCATGACTCGCGTAGATACATGTGATTTGTCACCAACGGGGCCAAGCTTCGCAAGACCAAAGTCAGAAAGCTTTGGATGGTATCCTTCATCAAGTAATATGTTAGATGACTTGAAGTCTCTATAAATGACAGGAGGATTGGCCTTATCATGCAGGTATTCTAATCCTTTTGCAGCACCAACAGCTATTTTCATTCTAGTGTTCCAATCTAGTGGTTCCTTATCGGGGGGAAGATCTGCACAGAAATCGAAAAACAATGTTAAACATCAATTGTCGTTATGACAATTGCATATTTTGTTTGAAGGCAGATTACATATAATATGCTCTTTATAAGTGAAACTCTGTTATTAAATTGCATTCATCTGAATGTATGAATTAAAATTTGAAAAACATGATCATCAGGATAAAATTGCCTGATAAAATGGCTCTTCCCTTCCCATTTAGTTCTGGCCAGTCCTAATATGTATTATAACTATAATAAAACCTACCTTGGAGCACACAGCCCAGAGATTACGCCTCTACTTCAATGTGTTTTGCTACTTCCATAAGAGAGTTAGTAGCTATCACTCAATTGATGTTACAGTGCTAAGACTAAGAAGAATACATTTAAAAAGGAAAACATTCCAATCATAGCTGGTGATGATTTTGTTGAGGAAGCTACAATCTGAAGGTACGTTCATGTCATCCTATTGTACAAAATTTTATAGGTTCTACGCAAATCATCCAAAATTATTATGGAAATGGAAGTATGAAATGATATATGATAGAATCTTAAAAATAATGAGATAACAAGATCAGGAAGTCACAAAGTGGCAAAGCATAGAACATTAAAAGTTAAAAGGACACACCATAATGAACATTGACGTTCCATGCAACAGCCCGCAGTATAAAAGCCCCATACAATTTTTATCATGATAATAGGTTGCAGACATAAAAACCATTTTAAGAATTAAAACCACTAAAAGAGAAAATTTGTTATCAATTTTAAGTAGACATGTAAGAAAACAGACATACAACATGCATTCTACAAGACAAAGTCAAGTGTATCAGAGACTACAGTGACCACTATCAGAATTGAAGTCATCTCATTATTTGTTGTTCAGCATTCATTTACATTTTAATGTATCCCAAAACCATACCAGGAATATAAACGTTACCATCATTTCATCGGGGATGTAATGGAAGGTTCTGTATTATCTGGCACTAGCAATATGACTATCAAATAATGTATATACATGGTAATTCTAAAAGAGAATTTCCAATTGCTTAAGATCTGAGAAACATTAACCTAAAAGAATTTTAATAAGAGAATTTAGAGAAATAGGAATAAAGAGCAAAAGAAGCATACCGTGAAGATGGTCTTCTAACGATCCCAAAGGCATAAATTCATAAACAAGGAGGCGTTGATCCCCATCAGCACAATATCCGATGAGATTGACAAGGTTATGGTGGTGAAGAAGACTGAGCATGAGAACCTCCACAAGGAATTCTCGATTACCCTGAAGACCATTTTTGTCTAATTGTTTGACAGCAACAATCTATACAGCTAAATGATCTAATGTTAGGAGTGACTAGTGACAAGAGGCATGGACCACAAAAAAAAAAAAAAAGGATCTTTGATCTAAAAATAGTTATAACTGTAACAACACTTAACATGTATGAAATGATGTGAAGGGATGAATATAGAAGAGAAAGATTGTAGTGTACCTGAGCAGTGGTTTCGAGCCTGCCTTTGTAAACCCTTCCAAAACCACCTTCCCCTACAAAGGACTCTGCTCTGAAATTTTTAGTTGCGGCTGCAAGTTCACGGAAAGTAAAAGTTTGAGCAGCAATTTGGAAAGCGTTTCCATGTCCAACCTTGTGAGGACCTACTTCCCTTCTTGAACCTCCATTACTTGTACAACGTAACTTGTCCGCTCCTGCAAATTGCAATTAATCAAGTGTGAACAGAACAGAACATAACATAACATAACATAACATAACTAGTTACCTAGAAACCTATTCGGGTGTTGTGTTTGTTGCTAACTAAATAAACACTAACCGGAGGGCAATCTGGAAATCTGACAAGGTTGAGGTGGATTTGGTTGGTTATGGTGAGGATGGAGTTTGTGATTCTCCTTTCCCTTTGAACTTGAATCGAAACACGAAAAGAAACCCATTTATGTTTTCACTGAAAAATGAGCTGTATGAATAAAATTCAGAGTTAGTATTACATTTACATATATATATTTAGAAAGACAAAGGAATATAAAATTTGAATTGATAGGTCAGCCATGGATGGTGGAATGGACAAACAGTCTCTTCTAAAATGATCAGATCAGATTAGATGAGATGAGATGAGATCGTCACAGAACATCACCAAACTCCACTAATACCATAAACAACTTCTTCTTAGCACCATTCACACTCACCCCTTACACTATTACATTATTCATATTAATTCCACCCACCTTTTCAAAATCAATATTCATTTATGCACACACCTAAAAACACAAACACGCTTAATTCTAATAAAATACTTATTTAATCATAAAATTGAGTCATATATACTTATTTAATCATAAAATTGAGTGTGTTTATGTCAATAACATATATTTATTTTTGAAAAAATTAATGTTTAAAAAATAATATATTTGAAATCATTTAATTAGATGAATAATCTTAAAAAAAATTAAAATTATGATAAATTAATTAATTTTTATTAATCTTGATGAATTATATTTTTATTTTCAGCTGTAATTTTTTTTTATTTTATTTTTGGTGGTTATATACTGTGAATATATAACCTTATGTGATGATATATGACATGAAATATCCAAATTTTAAATGTATGATATGTCATCGGTAAATAAAGGTAGAAAATAATTTTTTTAAAATTATTTTTATGAGAATAAAAAACTATATATTTATAAAAAAAAAAAAAGGTCACCACTCTTTAATTAATGAGGTCTAGTTATTCAAATTTTATGAGAATAAACTTTATTCTGTTGTTTTTATTCTCATAAAAATTAAGATATGTGATAAATTTCATAGGAAAACATTTTATAACAGGAAAACAAAGTATTATAACATCCATTTGATAACAAGTGTTATAACCATTTAGAATGCATCCATTTGTAACTTGATATATATTATGAATGGATGTTATAACACAAATATGTCTCATAATAAACTTAAAACAAAGTGTTATAAATTTTATTATTTATTTGACTGTTGACAAGAAAGTGAATTACAACCATTTTAGTCATGGACAAGGGAGTAAATTAAAAGAATTTCAATCGTCCATTACGAAGCATGCCATAGGTTGAAGTGAGTCGTGTGAATATAACGATTTTTTAACCTAGGCTAAGTCGTGTAAATAAATACCACGACTTTCCTGCGACCAACTTTTTTTTATATAAATATCAGTATTTTTCATGATCTAAGTTGTATGCAATAAACCTATTTGAGTCTGAAAGTTGCAAGAGATTTATGATTTTGTACCGGATATGCTGCCAAAGTCATTCCTGGATCAAAATTGATTTATGAATGTTGTAAAATCTTGATAAATTTACATGACCCTCAAACTATAAGTCATAATAAATATGAATAAATAACAAGTGTTATTAAGATTAGCAACATTATCCATATCATACCACTTATGTTTGTTATTCCAATGAGGTATAATATGAATGAATGAAAAGTGGAGGAGCAGTGTTCCAAAGGCATATGAATGAAAGAATCATAAATGTAACGTGCAGCAGTATCGGAAATAGGCAGCAGCAAGCACTGTCTTGTCTTTGTCCGTGTCTTGCCTAGTAGGTAATCAAACGTCCATCCACAAGCACCCTAGCTTACTGTACGGTCACACAACTATTTAGAAATAAAATTTAAAATAAACAATCACTTTGTGAAGAAATGAAACTGATTTTTATACAAGATTAGATGAGTTAATAGTTTTGAATGGATGTTTGATTTGAAGAATTGATAAATGGAAGATATTCGTCGTGACACGAACGATCCTTTAGATTTCATATTCGATTTTGCTTGCATTTCTTGTTCACAGGAGGAAATCTTGAAGAATTGTCCATACGTGGGAGAAGGAGATTACACCCCTCAACCTCAACCTCAACCTCAACCTGAACCTGAAACTCAACCTGAACCCGAAGCTCAAGAGCAAGACCATTCGGCAGCGGAACTTTCAATACTTAAGCACCACTCAGTTGTTGGTTCTTCTTCCTCTTCTTCTTCAGGGAATAACTTTCTTGATTCAGTTATAACACCAGCCTCTCAATCTCAGGAGACAAGTGTTTTTGATGTATTAAAACATATCTCTACTCTTGATGAAGATGATTCTGTTAAACATCTTACTCTGTTACAAGTTGCAAAGAATTCTGGTATGACTCTTCTTCGTCCCAGATGGTGGCCTAAAGAGTTTTACTTCAACAAAAATAACTAGCACACAGCCCCAATTTGAGAAGAAGGCAAGATTTTTTAGAGGGTATTTTTCATTTCCGCACTTTGCTACATCCAGTTTTTCATTCCTATAATCAATGCATGTATGTATACCTTGTGTTCACTGCTTTTTGTGGCCCAATGCACCCTCACTTTATACTTAACATGCTTCCCTTTCGGCTTAATTATATACCATTACGATGTTTAGGCATATTCTGTAACCAATGAAATATGTGTTACAACGTTTCTATCTTTTGGTCAATAATTCTTGCATGGTCTATTTTGGCTTCCAAGATGTGTTTCATTTTTTGTAAGATGCTTGTAAATTTATAGGTGATTATGGTGGGTAATCAAAACATTATTACCTTCTGAACAGATATTTCTGCTTATTGGTTCTTCTCCTGACTTGTGTATATGATCGATCATACACTTATCATATATTGGGAGGGCAGATTGGCGGTCCAAATCATAATAGGACCTAAATCACAGACAATTTAGCATATCGTGCTATCACAACAAGTCAATTATTCATTTCATTAGGTATTGTTGCAGAGTTCTACTTGCCCGGGATTTACCATGTTTTCTAAATACAGAGTTTGTTTCAAGTTTTTATATTTTTTTCTCTATAAATAATAATTATTTGGTGGAAATTATCAATATATGGTTTAGTTACTCATTTTTATTTAGCTCATTCAAAAAGTCAATACAATTTGTTAAATATAAAATTGAATGAAAGATTCAAGCGTGAAGTAAAAGAAGATAAGAATGGAGAAATATGAGTGATGAATGAATATATGTGGTAGAGAGATAGAAAGTGGAGGCGCAATGAATGAATATAATAATTGAAGGGAAAGAAATAGAAGGCGTTGACAAAGGTAGTATGGACCACTACACTAGAAATAATAAAATAAAATGGAGAGGAAGAGAAAAAGGAGTATTATAAAAAGGGGCAAAGAGAGGGAAGGGTTTGTGCAGTGCATGCTAAGTGAGTGTTTAAGAGAAACAAAGCTGAATATGTTCTCATATATATTGTTTTAGTTGGTTGTGGTGGTGGTACTGGCATGAGCAACACAATGAGGCCAAGGAGTCAAGCCATGTTTAATTTGGTTTACGACAGAGGTTGATTAATTAAACAAGTTATAATTGAGTAAATTATAAGTAGATAGGTAGAAAGAAGGAAATGAATGATAAAAAGCAGGGGAAAGGAGTGATGAGTAAAACATGGGAGAGATGCAAGTCTATAGGAAGAAGAGGAAGAAAGGTAACAACAACAACAACACCACAAGGTTGCTTCTCTGTCTACGTTGGTCCTCAAATGCAAAGATTCTTCATAAAAACAGAATACGCAAACCATCCCTTGTTCAAGATGTTGCTGGAAGAAGCTGAATCTGAATATGGTTATAACACACAAGGTCCTTTGGCTCTTCCCTGCCACGTTGATATTTTCTACAAGGTCTTGATGCAGATGGATTCTGAACAACAAATAACTTCTCCAAACCGCTTTGCATGTGCATGTTCATGTGTTAAGCTGCCTTCTTCTTCATCTTCTTCCAATCTTCTTCGTACTTCCCCAATGCTTTCCATCAACCACTACTGATCCATCTTCAAATTACTGTATCATATATATATATATATATATATATATATATATATATGCTTCCTCCTATTCCAATTTTTACCACTTTCTCTACGCTGTTGGATTTCACTATTTACCTACGTGTAACCAACTCTTTCTCAAATGCAATACATCATTATTGTTACTTTTTTTTTTTTTTTTGTTTAAAAAGCAAGTAATCGTAATTCTAAATTTAAACTAGTGGGATAAAAATGCTTTTTATGCTGGGAATTATTCATCTTATGCAGTTATTCATTTAATAATTATTATTATACTAGCACCCTAGTTTTGAAGAAAATAAAAAAGTTATGATTATCTATTAATTATGATCATTAGTAAGAGCTGTTGAATCTTGATTGTACCGGTGTAGTTTCTTTCATTGTTGAATTCGAGAGGCTCTATAATCTAATCAATTATATATTTTTTTAAAAATTGGATGCAAGTTGTGATGTCACGGGGTGTGAGAAAGGGTTTAATGAATAAAGAATTAATATTGAATAGAATATTAATTGTGTTTAGTTTGTCTTGTTTGAGGTGTATTGTATTGGGCGGCTGATAAGATGTTTTGACGTAACAAGTAATTAGCACTAGTTAAGCTAGAAAGTAGAAAAATTAATCAGAGAGGTATGCAGCATATTATGTTAATACATTATTTGCTAGGCACGACACCGCTGCTAATATTGTATCTCTAAATAACAAATATCCAAATACAAGTTGACTTTTTCAGTCTTTAATTATCATACAATACAATTTGTGCTACCCTGTCATAATTGACTTAATTTGTCCACCATAATAGAACATTTCAACCTTGATAACTGACGTCATATGTTACCAACAATTAGTATTCGTTCAAAATAATTAAATTTTTGTTTTAAATAGTTTATAGTTTACTAACAAAATGATAATAATTTATAATCAATAAGTATTTTTCTTATCGTGCGGGAATTTTTAAATTCAAGTAAAAATAAAAGAATGTAAAATTAATTTCTATAAATTATGAAGAAAAATATATACTAACACATTTAGAATTATGATAAAATGATAATTAATTTAAAAGAAAAATTATACGAATATATTAAAAGAATAATTCACTCTTTAAAGAGCATATTTTATTGTATAAAGGAGAAAGGAGAAATGAGAAATATATTTTATGAAAAATTAAAAAAGAATTATAATTATAAATGTAATAACAACTATGAAGCTTTTGACTTATACGGAAACTTGATTTTATAAAGTATATATATAAATTAGTGATTACTAGTGAAGTAAGTTTGTGTGTAATATCTATAGATTTGTGAGTGGCTTTATAATAATTGATATCCGACGTAGAGTTGAGGGCTACATAAGATTATAAAAGGTACAATAATGCATATGTGACCTCTCTAATCTCTATTAAACATTAATTATCCCTTTTGACACATTTTGATTTGACATTTGAGGCTGTCACCTATTGCCTCTATACAGTCTTACACACTTACTCACCCACCCACCCACCTATTCATCCCCCTTTTCTTTATCTTTTAATACATAAGACAGACAACGTTTTTTTTAATTAAAATTATTAATTTGTGTTCATTTTAAACTTTATTATATTTTACTTTTATTTTTATAGCATATTGTTTCGGCTGTTTTATTCCTCTAATTTTCTAACTATTCGATTTTGACTTTTAATCTTTAGACTTTTTAAAAAATTATGTAATTTTGACTCATTAGTTAATTTCACATTTAATATTAGACGGATGATGATACTGTGGTGATGTAAAGTGAAAGTGTCCATGTGTATTTTTGAGTTTCAATATTATTATTTAATTTTAAAATTCATACTTTTTTTTAAAACAGCACACACCGATGAGCCAAGAATATCTATTTATTTTTAGATAAAAAATCATTTCAATACTAATTTAAAAATATTTTTATGTTTAATATTATGAATTGTAGGGTGTGATACTATAATTTATCTTGATTTTTTTTTTCTACTCTACAACCACGTCAACATTTCTATCACATATTAGAATTATATAATTTAAATGCATGACGACCAAAGTTATATAATTAAAATTAGGAAACTAAAATTATCCAAGTAGTATATCTCTTGAGAACCAGAAATGTAATTACTCCCTCCATTTTAAAATATATGAAAAAAAATTATCCAGAGTTAACTGTCGCAATTCTATGACACTAATCTCAATTAGAAAATTCTTTTATCCTAAACTGTCTTCCATTGGAGTTTGGTATCCAAATTTTTTTTAAAAAAAAGTCAAATGAAAATAAAGTTTGTTTATATTTAAAATGAAGATATGTGTGGTTATTTTTGTCTATATTTGAGACAGAAGAAAGTATTAATTTAAAGAATATTTAACTAAATATAAATGTATTAACTATACAAAAAGTATAATCCATACATTGTTAATTTATTGTATTTTTGCTTCTTATGAATATTTTTCCATCTTACATGAATATTGAGATGAGATGAAGATTATTCTGAATGAACCATATTTTTGTAATGGAGTGTGTGGGGATTTCAAAGGTTTGAAGACCACACTTTAGGTCCAATCCTTGATGGGCTTATTCCAAGAAAAATACCTGAGATCTCAATTGACATGACGGCACTAATTATGGATATTTTGAAATAATGTTAAGAATCCATCTTCCACTGATCATACGTTTATTTAAATGACGTTGAAGATCACGATTCACGAAGCCTCAACACATTACAGATATTTTGATTTTGTACCAGACTCCCTCCACTGTCTCTCAAGTGTCATGCCATTGCTTCCTCTGCTATCTATAATTCATTACATCTAACATCCGTATAACATTTTTGTTTACGTTAGTTAAATCAATGGCTCCGGCATGTGTTGTAAAAGTTTTCAACATTTTGATGTACAATCAATTAATTACCTGAAAAATTACAATCACCGGCCTCCATTTTTGTTTTCATTAATTAAAACGAAAATTTAGAAGAATTAACCATGAAATTATTTATGCTTTAAACATCAAGTTACTACCCTACCAACCAACATATCTTGATTGAAGTGAAGTAAAATCTTATCCTATGATCCCTTTTCGTCATCAATCGACATATCATTCTCGTTGTAAGTTGCTTCCCTTTTTGACTTAGAAGCAAAGCATACACGTGAGCAATCACTCAATAAAGTTTAATTTACTGAATTTCTTTATTGTCTCTGTACTATATAATCTTCACCACTCGGTCACATGTTTCCATACAAATATAATTATGATAAGAATAAATAGAGAAAATAAAAAGAGAGGCAATGTAGCAAGGTGTTGGGATTTTGGTGTTGTGGTATGTTAGGATGAGAGGGATTCAAGTGGAGGATAAGAAAGAGAAGGGATATGAGGTCCCCAACAAGTTGTAGGGTCTTGTAAATTGAATGGGTATTTTGGTAAAGGGAAAGGAAGAGATTGTATTGGTGCTGAGGTTGGAAATGGTAGCTGAGGAGTTCAGAGAGCTATCTGATTTGCACACAAGGTAGTGTTCTTTTGAGGTGGCTTGTAACTGAGAGCACTCAAGGTGTATACACAAAGGTTGTCTTGCTTTGATTTGACTGATATCTCACGTGTTGTGCTCTTGAGAAAGGGAACATTGCAACTTGAAGTTGAGCTCCTAATCAGAGTTGCTTGGCAGAGTGACACAATTGCTGAACCATCCATGCAGTTAACTCCATCCACTGATGGTATGTATAACTTGTACACTCCATTTTGGTCTGTGGTTCTGTTCACTGAGAAGCTTATCTGCTCGCTAGTTTTTGGTGAGGTTGCTCTAAATCTGCACTGTATGTGAACCTCAACACCTGATTAATTTGAACAAACCAATGAAATAGTGCATTGCAAAATTTAAACTCTCTAAGTCTATGATATGTAGAATGAATCTTTCATGTACTGCTTTGCTTAATTGTCTTACCTTGCAAGAAGTAGCTCTGATTAGAGAAAGTGCTGATGGAGCAGGTATCACAATAAACAGCTCCTACGACACTGATCCGGGAGATAATTGGACTCGGAGATTGAGCAATGAGCACAAACGGGCAACTGAAGAGAGAAGTGACAACAACAAGAAGAATAAGAAATTGATCCATCAGAAGAGTGAAGGTGAACAAGTTTCTATAAAATTAAAGCATTTGTAATTTTATCCTGATTCATGATTAACAGTAGGAAGGGCAACAATATTTTATAGTGGGCAATTGTGTCGTGTTTGCATAGAAGGAACCCGTGAATGTGTGGTGGTAGGACCAACAACAATAAGAGAGTTGAAATTTTTAATGAATTCACTACAAACAAAGACATGTGAAGATGTTGTTGGCATAATATGGGTGGCAAAGAAGCAGGAATTTCGAGAGCTGATCATACCAAAATAGATGGACACGTAGTCAGGATTCATTTAGATTTCTTTTCTTTTTAGGAACAACACGCACTAAGTATCCATAGAAATCCAAATTTTTGTACCAGTGAGACTCCAACGAAATTTCAGATAACGGGGGGATCAGGTAAATTGGAAATATCAACTTGCTCTTGCCAGATTTACCCAACTCACGTATGTCTTCTTTTTGTTGGGGAATGGATATCTCATATAAGTGATAACTAAGAAAACGTACAACTTGTCTCATTCTAAATTGAGACTTAAATGAAATCACATTAATTTTAGGTTTATTGAAATTTGAAATTAATATTAGGAATGATCATGAATCAAATTAAATCCACTGATTGAATCAACTTGATTTGATCCAAACAAAAAATGCAACTGAATAATTTAAGTAATCGGGTTGAACCATTTTTGTTTCTATTTTATCAGTAGTAATCAGGTTGAATCGACAGTTTTGAAATTAATGCAATGCCTGTCAATGGAACCTCACTATTTATATTTAACCATATTAATAGCAAAAAAAAAAAAAAGAAAGAAAGAAATAAAGAACACGTGATCATGGAACTCCTTTCTGCTAATTATAGGATGTAGGTTCTATTAAGTTTGACGTGGAATTGACAGACAACTGGTCAAAAAAATGAAAAATAATGATTAGATTCGATTCGATTTTCACTACAGCAGTCAGAAAAGTGAAAGAAATTCAATGGCATGGCTAGAAGTGGTATGATGGTGAATTCTAAATACCAATTTTTCCATCTGCTTTTCGTTCTTTTTACAGGAGAACAATGACGCAGCCATAAAGAGCATTCAATCATATCATTAATACAAGAGATAGTTACGGAGCCTGTACACCTGGTGTCTTTCCGAACCACTGCATTCATTCCATACAATTGAGCCGAGAACATTTCCTGACTTGAGGTTCAATTTCTTCAATCCTCAAAAGATGAATTATGTAATAATTTAAACTTCAGAAGCCTCTGTGGACAACGATGAATCTGTGCCATAATTCCAAAGGGTCTTCAACTCGCCTCTTATCCATCCCAATATGACCGTGACACCTATTAATTTAATTAGACAACAACTGGGCATGAGATAGCTTTAACTTAAACGATGCGAACTCCTACGCATCTAATTTCAGCACAAAACTAGTTACCTAGTGTACATGGAACAAGGTAGAGAAGTGCAGGTTGTCCATTTCCGTTCATCAGATACAGCCCCAAATAAGTGAAAACAAGACCTAAAACAGAAAAACATCCTCTGTCATGACATGGAAGGATGATAACATTGATTCCAGATCACAAGTTTAAATAACTGACGACCAGAAGAACTTACCAATGCCATAGCCAATTACCAACCAAAGAAAATATCCAGTTAATGCTCCCCTCCTATTATCTTTGTCAAATCTATGATAACCAAAAGACAGAATAAATAAATACGTTAAAACAAAGCATCTTGTCAAAATTGCATAAAAAAAGCTGCCTAATGCAAATTTTAAACAGAATTCCCTAAGTAACATCAAATCATTTGAAATATGTATGAAACACAATCCAAAGGACAGAAGGCTCGCAAAATCATGATTTTTTTGGGATTTTACTACCGAGCAGGTTTGATATTCAATCAATGTTTGATATAAGTTAGTATCTTTACAGGACATTGTAAACAGGACAGAGCATTATGCTCGTTTTCGGGAGCATATTATATAAATAAGCCTTCACTCATCGTAGACACAAAAAAGATAAAAGAAAAGAAAAAACTTTCACTTGTCAACTTTCACAGTAGAGACTTGAGAGAGTTGGTCGTTGAAAACATTATAATGTATGGTATGCAGTGAAACAGGAATTTCGGGCTATAGAGTTTATTGAATACAAGTTCAAAAGACTAGGACTTACTAAACCAAAAAGTAGCTCTTCTAGTGGAATGCAATAAGGCAAAGAAAAATTACAAAGCTATGAAACTTTAGAATTACTGAACAAATATCTCTACAAATATCCATTATTGTATTTTTTTTTTTTTTTGTGAGGTAGCCAAAATATACCGTATTCATTCATATTCACATCTTCAGTTTTGTAAATCTTGCATTTATACATGATGTCGACTAAATAAAGGAATTCAGTACCTATGAGCAAAGGAAACAAGCAAACCCGGAAAAAGAATATCTCCAAATCCAATCATGTCATAACCTCCCCAAGGATCAAAAAGACGAGGAAATCTCAAAAGCATAGGAATTGCTTCCCCGCCAGCCTTGTCACCCCGAGCAACCTAGAAATGAAAGCCTCGTGTAAGAGTATTAATCAGATAAATTCATCGTATTTTTTCTATTCAGATTCTTGGTATGCTTCAGAACTTACTGTAATCATAACACTCTCATGGAATATCACAGGAGATATGAATACCCAAAAGATGTCATAGACAAAGGCACAACATAGTAGTACAGTTGCAACCTATTATATCAGATACATAAGAAATTATTAGAGCTGTTTTAATAGATAAGTAACAAAGTAAGAGAAGAATGATTAATTGATTGTAGACATAAGAAATATATTCAAGTACCTTAATATTAGGTAAGCGAGCTAACTGCAAGACTGTTATCATCAAACAGATTCCCTGTTAAGAACAAAGCAATATTTCAAGTGAATAACACATAATGAAAGATCAGACAGCTTATCATCATCTAATGGTGTCAAACATGATTCAGATAACAAACCAGCTTCTAGATCAATACTTCAGAAAGCCCACTGGGAACCAACCAAGATCCCAATGTCATATTTGGCCCACGTGAGCAGAATCACACAGGCATCATTTAATGATTTGACAACAACTAACTTGAAGATTAGAAACACGTTAAATAACAAGGAAATATGGTAAAAAAATTTGTAGTTTATGACTTCCTGACCACATAGGCAGTTAACAATGCTCAAACTATGGTCAATGAATAGCTGCTTGTTAACGTAATTAACCACTTGATAGATTCATCATTCTCCTAAACTAGAAGGCTTGCTATACGAAAAATACTTTTCTTTTTCCTTTTTGTAATTTCTCTACATATATACACATGGATGTGCCAGTTTGAGTGTCTGTATACACACAATTATATTCACAGATAAATAAATTCAGTTAAAATGTATGTAAAAGTGACATACAATTCGTGCTCAAATAAACACTCCAAAGACCTAGACAAAAAAAAACCATTGGAACTTCTGCTCTAGTTCTTCATACAAAGTTCCTGGCTTCAGTGAAAGTTGGTATTTATGGACAATACAAGTTTTAAAACTGAAATAACAATAGAAATTTCATATTCTAAGCATCTTGGACAATACAAGTTTGAATTGAGAAACTGAAATAACAATAGAAAGACCAATTGTGCAAGTACTTGAATCTGAAACTTACAAGAATATCTTGGCCAATCCATGAATAAGATTCCTGTCGAGTAGCAGCCCAGAAAATTGCAAATGCCACACAGAATAACAACACTACCAGAGAGAAAATGGAAATCTCGCCAAATAGTGGTAAATTCACAGTCTTCTGACCAAAATTTTGGCATTTTCTGCTCACAAATTAAAAAAAATAAAAAATTAACAAAACACATGGCATGCAGAAATAACAGAGCACATTTTCGGGCCAGAAAATGAAAGAGGGACATTGATTGCACCTTAACGAGAGGCTTACAATGCAATTGTGCATGCCCTGAAAATGAGAACAAATTTAAATTAACACATAGGAATTTAAATCTTTAGATTGCATAAGTTGATGGCAATGATGGTGCTGGTATTGGTGCTCCTAAAGCCTTTCTCTCAGGAGTTCTCTTCCTTTCTTTTCTTACCTTTATGTGACTTCTGTATGAAATCAATAAATGAACATGGTAATGCAGTATAACCTAATTGGTGTACATCAAATACTCGAATTGCTAATTCAAACTTTTATTTTATTTATAGACAGGAAATTTAATCGTGAAATATTCAGAACCAATGCCCTCTTCATGCACATCATGAAATATGATTTCTTTTTGTTAATTATGAAGAGTAGGAGTAAAATCTAAGAAAGTGAGCTACATTACCTCAATACCACCAATGCAGAAAAGTACAATCAGCACCCAGACAAACCAAGATGACATGAAGAAGAACAATAGCACAAGAAAGGTAGATGCCGCTATGACAAATATGATAGCACCCTTTGAATCAATGTTAACAATTTCCTTATCAAAATCATCTTTTGCTGTTTCAGTATTTGAAGATTCCTAGCAAGAAAAGAAAATAATAAGTACAAATCAATACACTTGAATGTGTTAAAAGTAAACTTGAAAAAATTTGTATCATTAAACAAATGCATACTCCTGTACTCCATTGTAAAGTTTGTAATAGTTAGGTGGCATTTGATTCAAGGTATTCAATTATATTCCCAGGAATATTATTGTGGGGAATGTTATTCTTGGGTAAATTAAAAAGAAAATGTTCAGTTAGAGTTAAACATTTATGGGAGTGTTTTTTACAAATTTCAACCAGTAGAAGGAAAAAACAAAAGTGGAAATTGAAGTAATTAGCTGGGATATATGATAAGTTGATAACTTCCAATATTTCTGTGGGAATGAATATATCCACCGCTCACCATAGAAACAAAAGCCCAGCAAAATATGAAGATGACACAATTCTGGGAAACAACTATTCCAGGGAAAATTTTAAAACTTGAAACAGTATGGGAATGTTATATTCATAAGCTCATTCCTAGGAATAATTTTGCAAAAACTTGAAACAAAGACAGTCTAATGAAATTATCAGTGGCTGAAGAAAGGAAATCAGAGATGCAAGGAAATGTAGATTAGTACACATTCAAAGGTCAAACTGTGATTATACATATGCCACTTCAGTATTGTTCAAATATCAGGAGATTTTTCTTGAAAAAGGTATGTCCTCACATTCAGAAAAGTGCTTACTTAAGGCATCACAAGAGCATGTTTAAGTGCCTAGAATAAACTTTAAGGTTGATATAGAGTTGCAAGGAAAAACCTTGGGACACAATTCACTGTAGCGTTCATCAGACTTCTCAGGAGTAGTTAGATCTGACCATAGTGAAGCACATACAATTGTTCCAACAGACATCAACCACAAAAATGCAGCGGAGAAGTCTACAAGTGGACGGGGTGGAGCATATAACAAAATTTCCACTGCAATGGGAAACTCAATATTAACCATCTGTCAAGTGGAAAGTAAACCTGACATCTACGGTGAATAAGCATTATTTTATTGATAAAACAAGACTTTTCTTTCAAATCCCATTTATTCAAAGGATTATGAGAATGTATAGGTACAGTTACATGTTTATGAATAAGAAAGGAGCAAATCCCTAAAAAAATAACACACAATTACTAGTTCATGAATACACCAAAAATGAGATAGCTTCAAGTTTTCAAGGTCTATTGGTTTAATTGGAGATCTGTAACATACTCTTAGATTTTGTAAATGTATGAAATATAATAAGTAAAATCATGGGGAAAATTAACTTAAACAAACAACTAACATGCTTAATTCATGATCCTACCCTAAATTAATTTAAAAATAAATCTGAATACGAAAAATGTTATATAATGAAACAGATCATTTAAGCAGCACAATGTATAATAACAACTGGTACAGGTCTATCAAGCCATATCCCATTTGGCCCAGCCAGGTCTATAGTTCCAAGCAACACCATTGAACTCAAACAAATATTATACTTAGGCAAAAAAAAAAAATATTTCCACCTTAGAATTATACAACGTTGTTTCATAGATATACAAGCCCAATATTTTCTCATAAACAATAATGGTACAAATTGAAGTTCTAAGAATTCAAGTCCTGACCTTTCATTCCAGATGTCAAAGATTTGTTGAGACCTTCTCCCGATGACTTTGTTATCATTACTACTGGAATTGAAATGTTTGCTTCGCTGCCATCGGAGCAAACCATCTCAAAGAGATCTGGAAAAAATAATAGTTAGATATTGGACAAAATATGATCATATAAACTTCATAGACTAGAACATGAAAGAAAAGAGAGTAAGCCATTAACTGCCAGCAATGAAATCAATGTTTAAACAAGTAAATTATAATGCTAAAATATTTTGTGGATTCTTAATGTCAGCATAAATCAAGAGAGTAAAAGGAGGGGAAAAGCCAGCTTGACTTTGTCTATGTCTTTGGCAGTTGCCTTAATAATCATATTTCATCTTTTGTATTGAGCAATGTATTCTCAAGTTTTGTGTGCAGCTTAATATACACAAATATGCTCTAGTATACAAAAGTGTGTGGGCAACTGACTTATCCACTGAGTGTAAATGAGTAAGGAAGACCTGTAGAAATTAAAGAAAAATGAAAAAGATAGTGTTGTGAAGCAGTAAAATGAACCTTCAGAGTCATTTATGACCAACATGGCAGTAGCACCTCCAGACTGTGCAAATTCAGCTTTAGTGGTGAACTCGCAACCACCACGAACACAGAGAGCAGCTGATCCAGATAACTAAAGAAAGGCGAATACGTAAGTAACTAACGAAACATGATTCCTGAGAAAACGTTGACGGAGGGTAAAAGGTGTAACAGAAATGATTTACAAATATCATCAATGGGAAAATCAATGAATAGCGTTGATGAAGACAAGCATGATGAAAGAAGAAAGGAACCTGAGAAGTTGAATTGGAACAGCAATCAATAGGATTAGAGAAGAGAGCAGGCATTCTGACAGAATTGAGAGGTTTGTCGGGTAACAGAGAGCCAAATCTGGCAGTAACGCCATTATAAACCAGCCCTTCCTCACCGTCAATCCAGTTCTCCACCTTCACCTGTCAGTAAATTCAAATAAAAAAAAGTCAATCACAACACCACAGCGCAAGACAAGAATAAATCATAGATCCAATTCATGGAAATACCAATTGGAAGGGGTTATTGCAGGATTCGGATTTGGGAGCCCTGTCATCGTCGAGTTTGGCATCGTCGGCGACAGCGACTGTTACAATCACAAATAATAAAAACAACAGCAACACACGAAACGCCATCGTTTGCGTTGCCACCACTCAGTCACCACACAGATGAATGAACAAGACTCTTTGCTGCTGCTTTTATATATAATTTGTTTATTCTCTTCTGCGTTTGCGTTTAACAGTAGAATAAAATAGAATTCAATAACAGCAGCAGATTTACTAGCTCACTGCTGCCTCTTTACTCTTCACTGTGGCACCTCCACTCAAAAACTTGCAAGTCTTAACCAACCTCAACCTGTAACTCCAAATATCCAGTCCAATTACACCAACACTTTACACTTCCATCTTCTCCTAATTTATCCTTAATACCATTATTAAACTAATTATTAATATTATTAAATGAGGTGCTGCTATGCTCCACCATTTGTCAATCATCGCCGTTATTCATTAGGCACCTACGGCTACGATTCATTTCACCTTTTTATCCCATATCTCCAATTACACGCAAATTTCTTACTCCTTCTTCCCCTCGCCTTTGCTTTCGTCATTTACGTCAATCCTACTCTCCATATGCTTCCCATTCTTTAACAACTAATCATCTTTACTTTTTATAAATTCTTTTATCAATTTTCCTCACATATATATTTTAATAGTTTTTTATGTAAATTAATTTTGATTTATTTCATTTTTTAATTTTAAATTCTTATTATACATTTAATTATATATATTTTCAGTTCTTTTTAAATATTTTATTTAATAATTAATAGCTTTATAACTTTAATATCATATTATATATTAAAATAAAGTAATTTTAACATATAAGAACATTACATTAAAAGAATTTATAAAAAATTATTATAATATGTAAAATAACAAATTTTATATTTGGTATTCACATATCATTCAGATATATTAGCGTGAATTTTGGTAATATTTGTTTTATTATTTATTATTGACTAAAATATATTAAAAATTATGAATTTTTAATATATTTAGTGTTATCCCTCTTAATACATTGCTGTTTAATAAATTTCAGTTAATAGGTGTCGTAACCTAGCATTGTAATGAATTATTTATTTTAATAAAATTAAAATCAATTAAATAATATCTTAAATATAAATTTCTCACAACGGTCAACAGTTTTTTAACAAACATAATAATTTATAATTAGTTAATAAATAAAAATACTATTAATGCATTTTAATTAAATTTGTAGAACTTAACTACAGAAAAAAAAAAGAGAATAATCCATTAAGTTACTTACGTTTTTACGAGTCACTCAATCATATTAAATTTGATAAGTTAAACTTTAAGGTTAAATTTTTTATTTTATAATAATATACATAAAAAAAATTTATCAAATATTTATGACCTTTCCCTTTTAATGATAGATGTCATAATCAAATGATAAACAAAATACGTCTAAAAATGTGCAGAAGTTTTTTTTACTATTTGAGAAAACAATATCATTTTATTTATAGCTTTTTTTTTTTCTAATATTTGTCGATTAACCGAGAGGATTCAAAATTCCAAACTCATTCACATGATGAAGTGCCTTATCTTATCTCAACTTTTAAAGCGAGATGGATCAACTTACTTTAACGTGCTTACAGTTACAATTACAATATATATTTAGCTAACGATATAGTGCGTTTAAGAATTTATAGAAAAAAAAAAAAAAAGAAATTCAGTCATTTGAATAGCCTCTGAGTGCAGCGACATGTAACATTATATACAAAAATAAAAAGAAATATTTAATGTTAAAAGTATATTAGTAACAGTTTGCTTGAAGTATGCTGTGATTAATTAAAACTGATATGATGGTTAATAAAAGTGACTAATCAGCATGGGATGAATAATAATAATTTGATTTAAAAAAATAAAAAAAAGAAGAAAAAAGTGGGGCAAAATGGTCAATGAATGGAGTTGAGTGTGTCGATGCCAGGTTGTGTGTGCGGTATTGCTATCTATCATCACAGCGAAGCACGCATCAACAGCACTCACTGAGTCGAAACAAAACTTTTTTTGGTTTTCACTTTTCTCTCTTTGTGGCTTTGGATTTGGGAATTGGAACTGAAATAGGTAGCGACAATGTCCGGTTCGGAGGACGAGGGAGGAGAAGAATACCTCTTCAAGATCGTCATAATTGGAGACTCTGCCGTCGGCAAATCAAACCTTCTCTCCCGCTACGCCCGGAACGAGTTCAACATGCACTCCAAGGCAACCATAGGTGTCGAGTTCCAGACTCAGTGTCTCGAAATCGATTCCAAGGAAGTCAAGGCTCAGATTTGGGACACCGCCGGCCAGGAGCGCTTTCGCGCCGTCACCTCCGCTTACTACCGCGGCGCTGTCGGCGCTCTCATTGTCTACGACATCTCCCGCCGCACCACCTTCGATAGCGTCGGTCGCTGGCTCGACGAACTCAAAAGTACTTCTCACTCACCTTTCCCTCTCTATTTCCTCTTTTACCATTAGATCTGATCTCTTATTCTTCTTTTTTCGCTTTACTTTCCTTAACTTAACTAGATTCCTTTTTTCGGAAAGCTTCTGATCTCCTCATATATATAGATAATTACTTTTCAATTTCAATCTCGCTTTATCTACGTTTCCGTTTCCCGATCTGATTCTCATAGTCGCCATTGCTTTGAGCTAGTTTATTTAGCTTTACGAGTCTTGGATTTCCTTTCTTTCACTTCACCTGCTAATTCCTTGTATTATTAGAATGTAGTTACACTCTTGTATTAGTAGCATATATGCATGTATCTATGTTGTGCTTAATTTTACTTGTTCTGCAATCTGCTAATATCTGTTAACCTAGAAGTACTCTACAAATTAGCAATTCATATATACTCATTACAGTTTTTTCAACTGGTGTGATTGTGTGTGTACTTTGTTTGTTCATGAACATGTCGTAGTGTAAAGGAAGAGATTATTAAAGTAAAACTATTAAGTAGAGGAAAGATATGATGTGGTATATTGATTGTTAAGTAGTAAGTGACTGTTGATGATAAAGCTGCATTTAAGTGGTTGTAAGGAAATTTGATGGTTACTATATAATATGATATGATACAGCGCATTGTGATACGACTGTGGCGATGATGCTTGTGGGAAACAAGAGCGATTTAGAGAATATAAGGGCGGTGAGCGTTGAGGAAGGGAAAAGCCTTGCGGAATCGGAAGGTTTGTTTTTCATGGAAACGTCTGCGTTGGACTCGACAAACGTGAAGACGGCATTTGAGATGGTGATTCGAGAGATATACAACAACGTGAGCAGGAAGGTGCTCAACTCCGAAACATACAAGGCAGAGTTATCTGTGAACAGGGTCAGCCTCGTCAACAACGGGGCTGCTACGTCCAAGCAAAATCAAACCTATTTTTCTTGCTGTTCCAGATGACCACCTACAACTACTCAATATATACAACTTGCTTTCTCACTTGGATTTCCTTTTTTTTTTTAAGCTTCATTAATTAAATGGGTTGGGTTTGGTTGCATTTTTTCTTGGTCCCTGTGCTTTCAAAACTTGTTCAGTTACAACTACAAGACATATATAGTAATCACAATGTTATCTTCAGTTTTAAGAAAACGGGTATAATTGTATAATCGGGGTACACACAGCTTGTAATTGCATTGCAGCAAATGAAAGCGGACATCCATTTATGTCTAAATGTCTAGTGATTTCTTGCATGTGTCATTTTTAGTTAGTTTCCTTGTCTTTTTTTCTCTTTGACTCTTCGTGTTGACTTGTTCTCTGCTTTCCACAAATTCTCGCTCCCCGTCAAATTAGGATCGTTCAGTTATTTCCTTGCTCATTTTGGTCACAAGTTGTTCTCCCTGTTTTCTCAGTATTGTTGTTCCTACTTTTTCGCTATGCTTTACAACTGCGTTGTCTATCTTATTTAACTAAGGCATTTCAACTGATTTGCCTGGTGAATGGCAATGAAAGTAATGTGTAATTCTAAGTTTATACCCTCTTTACAGAGACTTGGGTTGACTGTAACTCATTAATCTCACTAGGATGAAAGCCAGAGCGTTATTACTTGTCACATTGAAGGCTGGCTAGTAGAGTGCTTGTATTGGGGTTAGGGGGTTGTAATTAGACAATAGTCAACATGAAGTTGCCTAGTTTCTTTTGATTTGACGGATATTTGTGCTAGCCATTGACTTGTGATTTCATAAATGATACCCATTAAAAGGGTGCATGTGTGTAACTGTGAACCACCCGTTTCAAGCTTTTGGTTGGCAACTTTTTTATTTAATTGGTTATACTTTTTATAAATTAACCATTCATTAATTTATAATTACATGATAAACTTGGATAAGCATTGTTAATTTTGTCAAGTGATGTTTAGATATTTGATTTAATATTGGACTATTCAATCAATACTTTGAAATTTATGATTATTTAAATAAATATAAGTTTAGATAACTAGGTTTAAGACAATTGTTTAGCTAATCTAACCGGTATTGACTAATTCGAATTTACAATTAGTCAAATTTGAATACCACTTTATTTCTATATACAAAATTTTGTTTTATTTTCCGTTGCCCCAAAAAAGTAGATGCGTTAGAGGCCTAAATTAACAATGATTAACTAATTTTGTTAATTTTTTTAACCAATTCTTATTATCGTTTTTCATTTTGTTTCTTACTTTATTTTAGAAGAAATAGACATTCATAAATTATCATTTGACAAGATAATGCTAACAAATTATGCTTAATATTTTTGTTTTTGATTGTAGACAATTTTTCTCCTCAATTTGTATAATAATACCAAATATCACTTTCGTTAACATGTACGTATCTTGATTTCCTTTATTGATAATATAATTTCTTGTAAAAAAAATCTATATAAGGTTCATAAAAGAGAATATATGAAACATAATTTGGTTAAACTTAGGAAAATGTGAATATAATTTACCATGTATGTATTATAGCACAATTTTATAATTTTTCATAAGCATAAAAACTTTATTTGTTGGGTAGAAGTCACATTCTTCTCCTTAAACAAATAAATGCCATTTTTATGCACCACCATACATGAAAAGTTCCCACTCAACATAATCCTCAACGATGTGGCTTGGACAACATCCGACAATTGGATCAGTTCAGGATCAGTTTAATAAGAAAATCTTAAAATTCAGAGATGGTGGAGGACCTTAACACACAATCGTGAACCCAACAAGCAATACCACCCACCCATCTCTATCACAGTTCCTAATCCTCAACCATTACCTAAAACTTTTTCACGCCAACAAAATCTCAAAGGAAAGCTTTAAAAAGTCAATTTTATCCATGATACCCCCGAAAACATAAAATCGACTTTTTTTTTTCTGGTGTTAAACTAATTTTTATATAAATTTGAATACTTAACAATTCTTTTTTTTTTTAATTATAAATGAACTTAAAACTTTGATATTATCATAGTAAATAATCTGAAACAATTTTATATTGCTCTCTATAGTCTCAACTACCCCAAACATGGACAGATCTCAAGAAAGAAAGAAATATAGTGAAAATGAAGAAAAGGCCAAAGTGTGAGAGTAAAAAAAAATCTATGATAAGCTGACCCCATGATTACTTCAGCCACAACCAATAGTTGTCCCCGGCAGCAATTTTAATCTTCTAGAAACTTTTGATACATGAAAATGAAGAAGATAGAATAAGCAATATTTCTTTTCAGCTCCTACTACTTTGATAGCTACGCCTGTGACACAGACTGAAAAGGATAGGTAAAACAGGCTTCTTATTTTATCTGTTACATATAACTCTGATTTCACTATCACAAACAAAATAATACTATTGAGACCTCCAATACTTCCTCATTTCAAACCCATTCCTGCCATATTGATAGTCTTCAATGGTTTTCTCAATTTCAGACTGTGTATTCATGACAAAAGGCCCATACTGAGCCACTGGCTCGTTAAGTGGTTGTCCTCCTATGAGAACAAACTTCAAAGGCTTTGAAGAGTTATTCCACACGCTAATGCCATCCCCTAGACTCAAAACAAGAACATGATGTGCCATGGTTGAGCCTGAATTCGGAGACCCAAATACTCCTTCTCCTTCAATTACATAGACAAAGGCATTCCACGAATCTGGAATGGTCTGATGCCATTCAGTTGCTGGCATCATGGTAAAAACAAGGAACATGGTCGGTGTTCGAGTATAGACAGGAGAATGCACTCCCATTGCTTCTCCTGCTACGACTCTGACTTGAACTCCATCTTTTTCTGCTGTTGGTATGTTCTCACTTGGAAGTTCTTGGTAGTTAGGTTCGATCCTGAATAAAAAATAACATGTGAAACAGAGAATGATAAAATTGGGGAAGTAGTTAATTGATGGGAATAGGGTATAGTAGGGACTAGGGATATGTTACATTTTGTCCTTGGAAGATAAATTGATCCAGAGTTGCAAACCCTTGTTGTTTGCTTCTGCAGGCATTTCAGAGTGAATTATTCCCCTGCCTGCAGTCATCCACTGCACAAACACAAATATATTGTAACAAATCAATAATGAATTAATTGAAGTGAAAACATGATTAAGTAATATTGGTATGGTACCTGAACATCACCGGTTCTTATTGTACCCTTGTGACCAGCAAAATCTTGGTGAGTTATGCCTCCCTAGAATCCAGAGAAAAAGAAACAAATTATAATTTTTTTTATAAAAAAAAGAATTAAAAATAAGGTTAAATAAATGTAAGTATGTATATATATATATATACCTCAAGCATGTAGGTGACGGTCTCGAATCCTGAAAAGAAGGATAAAATAAAAAATGAATAAAAAAAAAAAAAGGAAAGTCATAGCTGATTAAGAGGAAAAGAAAGAAAATGGGAGTAAGAAACCTCTGTGTGGATGATCCGGAAATCCTGCGGGAGGAGATACTGCAAAGTCAAAGACGTAAGGTGCTCGTTAAATAATAAACAAACAAAACAATATACAATATATGTATGTATGTATGTATGTATGTATGTATGTATGTACCTACCTGAGAAATGATCCAACATTAGGAAGGGATCCAAGTTCTTCAACTCACTCCTTCCAATGCCCCTTCTAACAACAGCTCCGTCCCCTTCATGTTGTGATTTCGCCAAAACGTTTTTCAGAGCCAATCTGGGTGTGTTAAAACCACTGAATATTGACATCCTATACGAGTTTCTTATTAGAGAATTAAAGGTTGCCAGTGAAAGGTGATGGTTTATGCTTATATCTCTGATGAAGAATTTGATAGCTATATATATAAGAAATGTGGAGAAAGACAAGATAGATGAACCAGCGCTGCCTTTGCCTTAGTTGGCTCTGACATTTGGGAGGCGTACCCAAATATCGTGTGGGACCCACTTTGAACATTCATATACATGACATCATTCTCTTGTCATCATGATGATCGCCTCCCTTAACACTATTTCATCTCATTTTTCATCATCTCATGACTTTCTACTTTCTACTTTCTACTTCTACCCTCCACCCCTCCTAAATTATTATTATTATTATTATTCTTTAACCAACTCAGATTATATAATACACACTTTATTGTATCAATCATAAAAAATATTAAAAAAATATATAGTTCATATTAGAAGAGAAAAATGGTAATTAAACTTATTTAGTTATTTTAGATAAATGGTAAAAATTCTTTAAGAAAAAGATAAAAATGATAAAATTACTAAGGAGGACAATTTTCCTTTTACATCCACACGCGTTTTTGTCGACAATTTTTGTTTCCCTGCTGCCCTTATTATTATAAGTGACAAGTGACAAGTGAGAAGAATGATTCCAACATTGAATTCAAAACATCTTGCTTTGGTCACCTAGCCATATGCAAACTTGCGATTGCAATTGCGAATGAGAGAGAGCATTGGGCCACTCAATAGTTGCTTCTCTCACTCCATTGGGCCACTCAACTCTCGACCCCTTCTTCCATTTTTTGTCACAATATATAATCCCCTTTCAAGTTGGGCGTTGGGTCTTACCAACTAAATTTTCCCATTCACCCTTTTATTGTTGCCACTGCCACGATGGGCCAGCCTAAGGTCAACTAATTTAATTTTTTTGTTTTAAGCCAAAAATAAAAATGCTATTTAATATAATAATTATGAGATTCATATTTTAAAAAAAAAATTCACAAAAAATATTTTAAAAATGAGTTTACTTTCTTTTAAGTCTATATAATTCATTTTACATCTATAAATTTGCTTTAAAAATTTGTTATTATATTTAGAAAAGCCTCACTCTAGAATTTGTTATAACAAATATGTCCAACCCCGCTATTCACACCCAAATTATCATTAGAGTCTTTTATCACCGTATCATTCAAAATTTAAAATAGTTATTTATCATTAAATTTGATTATATCAGAGGCAAACATGATTATTTATCACGTGTTTTGTATAAATTAAAATACTGATTTTATTTATAAATATTATTGTAATACAAAAGACCTGGTGTTACCTAAGTGAGAATTGAATGCGATTACATATTAAAGAGTTTAGGTGAATATTGTTAGTTAAGTTGGCTTAGGTTTGAGTGAAATATGGAGGTTCGTGTCGACGCATCGCTGAAAGCCTGTTAGACAAAGATGTCAATATCACTTATGTCCATTGATATAATATGTCTTTGAAAACATGTTTTTGAGAAAGGTTAAGTGTAACCATTGGATGTCATTTATATTGTAATATACAATCACACTTGGTACTTATTTTGTATTTGTATCTTTGGATACTTGAAAATGATTGAAATTGATCTAACCATTAGTTTCAGTTTTATATTTAGAATTCCTCAGCAACCAGTTTCGTTATTAATTTGCTTAATTTTATGGGTTAGTGTTCTTATCCGGTTTGATAGGAGATAATTCTAGAGGAATATGACAAGACTCCATGCAAAGTCTATTAAGATAGAGACATCATTGTTAAAATTTGATGACAATGTCGACCTAATTGTCCCTTTCTAAATTATAGTTTTCATATTAAATATGAAGTACCAAAATATTATCACACCCGACAATTTTCTTGCTTTAAGGAATTCGATAAGGATAAGCGCATAGAATCACTTCATTCCAATTTCGTGTGCGACTTTTGTTGTATTTTCAAGTATGCTATCATCATTGGGGAAAACAGATTTTAGATTTAAACTGAAAATTAATTTATTTTTAGCAGTTATTCTAAGTTTAAATTTGCGACTTCCAAAACAAGGCTTCACTGTAGCACATTTTATTATATTTATATATCATGACAAAGTCAAATCTCGTTAAATGCATGTAACTATTTCTGACAAAAAACAATACAACTCACAATTCAGAAACCCAAATACTGGGTTGATTGAAGAAGCTAGGGACAGTGTTTCTACAAATTTTTGCTCACATGTTTTTGCCCTAATGAAAAGCAAGGTAGATCTAAGTCTAAGATGAAAAATATAGTTGACAGCTCAATCAGAAAGGGACTACTCCATCTATATCATCATTTATGCAAACATGCATAATGTGTAGGGTAATTTCTGGTTCGGTCCCTGTTCAGTTGAAACTTTTATATTAAAAGTATTACAAACTTAATTTTATTATCAAAAGAGATTGAGTTTAAGAGCTTTAAATTAAATTTTCTCTTATTTTAACTAAACTCCTGTACTCACTTGATATGTAAATTAATTGGATTTAATTGATTTATACGATATTGTAAATATTTTTACATTATCAACCAATTAAAAACAATTATTTTTTAAAAAGAAGTTTGACTATTACCTAACTATTTTAAAAGTCACGCAAATTATAAATTACGATTAATTGGAGTGCGTAAAAGAAATTATATTAACACTTTATAAAAATTAAATTAATATCATTATTTGTATAAGTATTTTTTTGACAAATTATTTTTCTAAGTTAAAAATTAAATTTTCCAATATATTGTCTTTGGTTTTTATATAAAAAAACAAGTTTAATGTAAATTGTTTCTTATAAAAAAAGAAGAAAATAATACTAAGTTTTAAGCTACAGAATGCAAGTTTGGAGCAACCAAAAATAGAAAAAGGAGGTAGAACAATGCAATAATATTCATAACCATAAATAAGATATTGAAGGCAGGTTAATTAATTATTGGTGTTGGTGAAAGGATTCAACCTCTCCTAGTCACGGCTTTGACTGTAAAGGAAAACAAGAAACACATGAATTATAGGTTTCACAAGTCACAAGCAACCTTACATGTCTATATCCACATGCCTTAACCTCAACCATTCATTAATTTGGCTGAGTTAATCCATATTCACAATTTTGTATTATTATAAATAATTTGACCATGATTTTTCCAACCTACTAATGGATTCTAATAATTTCACAGAATTTCCCCCATTTTCCACCTTCCAAAATATATCTGGAAATAATATAAAATTTGAAAAAAAATTTGTTATAAGTTTAAAATGAATGAATCTAAATATAACAGAGGCAAAAATTATGAATTAGTGAGGAGAAAGTAGTTCGTTTTGTTGGGAGAATTGAATTGAATATGAAATTTGCATAACCATAACCATAACCACGTGTCACAGGGTAACTAGAAATAAGTCGAAGCAAATGTCATCTCCTTTGTTGTTTTAATCTGAACCGTACATGTGTGTTTTTCATATTTGCAAGCAACTTTATTTCCGCCTCTTGTCTGGTTGTAGTACAAACTTCCAAATAATTGTTTGCTGTAATAAATAATCATGATCTTATCCAATCACACCACATGTAACAATAAACCTTAATTTTCGAGCTTATATTATTTTTGTGACTTTTATTAGGTGATATTGAATCATAACATTTTATTTTACTTTTATTATAATAATAAGTTTCATTTTAAAATTTTATTATTTTATTGTTTTTTAACATTTAATTGAAAATGTACATGATCTCCATCTTTAATTTAAATATTTTAGTTATAGATGTAATAAAAAAAATTGACTATTAGAAATTTTATACTCGACCAAAATCTCTCGTTAAAATGCTTTTATAAACATGTTCAACGTACTCTCAGGTCATTTTCTAAAAAATATTTTTATATATTACACTTTTTTCCAGCTCATGAATTCTAAATACTTGTAGGCACGATCATGAAAATGGCGTACGTGTTGTGTACTCATGGGTAAATCCTCATTTTTATAACGAAGATATAATTATTCAATAATTTTATTTTTATTATTTTATTTTATAAAATTAAGTATTTATTATTAACTTGGTTTATAAATTAATTAATTATTTTTATTTTAATATATTGAATTAAAAATTAAAATAATACTAAATGATCTAATTTAAAAATTAAGATGATGATAAATATCTTATGTATATTAAAATAATAAATACACTTTTAAAAATATACTGGTAAGCATATTTTTCATGCACTAAAAATAAAATGTAACTTTAAAGGAAATTTAATTGAATTGAATACAGTAAAAAAGAAAATCTAAAATAACTTGAATGAATAAAAACTAAATAATTAATTTTTTCCAGAATAATTTAAAGTAATCCATAGACAACCCTGTATAAAGGACGAGAGATGGAATAAAAAAGGAAACATAATAATGGACCAATGAAAAGGAAAAGATTTTGATACAATATTTTAGGTAATTATTGATTGCGATGATTTCTAATTAAATATAAATTTTAATTTAATAAGTATCGAAACAATATAACGTAAAAAAAGGAAAAAATTTAAGTAGAACATTTTAACTAAATATTATTGTTGTTATTTATAATTAAAATGAAAATTTTACGTTAATAATCTATATAATCAAAATTATATTAAAATAAAATGAATTTTGATAAAAGAGGGATAAAAGTAAAATACAAATAAGTTGTAACAAAAAAAAAAAAATAAAAATCCCGTGATAGTCTAAAGAAATAAAAAAAAAAAAAGTAATAATAAAAAGTTGAAAAGACGTGGTTGAGTGGTGGTGGTGATGCCAGGTGTGAGAGAGAGAGAGAGAGAGTTGAGTTGTGTTAGGAAGGAAAAGAATAAAAAGAAGACAAGAGTTGTGTTATGAAGTTGTGTTGTGTTGTGCTGCCAGGGTTGTATGAAGAAGAAGAAGAAGAATAATATTGATTGACAGAAATGACTATCACTATGCAGTCAACACCAGGAAGCTCTGGATACTTGGATTTGTATCCTGAGCGTAAGATGTCCTTTTTCAAAAATCCTTACATTCTTGGTCTCGCTGCTACTGCTGGCATCGGTGGTCTTCTCTTTGGATATGACACTGGTTTTTTTCTCTCTCTCTCTATCTCTCTTTATCCCATTCACTTTCACTACTCTAAATAACTTCAATTCCTCACACTCTACTTGTTCCAGGTGTTATATCAGGAGCCCTTTTATATATCAAAGATGATTTTGAGGATGTTAGAAACAGTAATTTTCTCCAGGTACACTCACTCCTTTTTTTTCTACTTCAATTCTTTATCTTCCCAGTTCCCTCCAAACTTTTTCGCTCAAATGTCTTTAGGTAAATCAATTTTTTCTTTAAATTACTTCTTCTCACTATATTCATAAAATCAATAATTTAGTCTTTGTGTGTTCTGTAATGAGGTGGATTTGATCCCTTGTTTGATCAAAATGAAGCATGTGATCAAGGACAGGATCTACCACATTTCACAAATATGAGGACTGAAACAAATATTTTTATAATTATTGTTTTTATGAATTAAGAGTGGATTAAGAGTTTGCTACAAGAGTTCCGTGAGTGGATTAAGAGTTTTTGTTTACTTATTGTTTAAAATTGGATAATATCATGCCAGGAAACAATTGTGAGCATGGCCATTGCTGGGGCAATTGTTGGAGCGGCAGTGGGTGGTTGGATTAATGATGCTTACGGAAGAAAGAAGGCCACCCTCTTTGCTGATATTATCTTTACTCTTGGCGCAATTCTCATGGCTGCCGCACCAGATCCTTATGTTCTCATATTGGGACGTCTTCTGGTTGGTTTTGGTGTGGGTGTAGCTTCAGTCACTGCTCCTGTATATATTGCAGAAGCATCACCTTCCGAAATAAGGGGATCATTAGTAAGCACAAATGTGCTCATGATAACTGGTGGACAGTTTCTTTCCTATCTAATCAACCTTGCTTTTACCAAGGTTACTATTCCATGCACTTCTCTTCTTCTACTATTTCTTCTCCAAAAGTTTATATCCACATGTTTACCTTTTCTTATTGTTTCACTAACCACCTTTTCACATTAAGAGCAGGTTCCTGGGACATGGCGATGGATGCTTGGTGTTTCTGGTGTCCCAGCGGTTCTTCAGTTTGTTTTCATGCTCTTCCTGCCTGAATCCCCAAGATGGCTATTTGTAAAGGTAAAGAATGGCCTCTTTGCTTTTCTCATGAATTATGTCTAAGATGTTATCTTCAAAAGCTACTTGTTTATGATGCCATCTTTTTTATTTTATCTTTGTCTACAGAATAGGAAAAATGAAGCTGTTGATGTGCTTTCCAAGATCTATGACGTTGCTCGGTTAGAAGACGAAGTGGATTTCCTAACTGCTCAATCAGAGCAAGACCGCCAAAAAAGGAGCAATATCAGATTCACGGATGTTTTCAAATCAAAAGAAATCAGACTGGCATTCCTTGTTGGTGGCGGACTTCTGGTAATAAAATTTATGCAAAAACATAACTTTCTCAAAGTGACAGGATATAAATGCTCTTTTCTTTTATTACATCAATAACTTGAACAATTCTGCTCCGCCGAACAACATACTTATGAATAATTGCATAATTATAATGCCACTTATGAGAAATCATAGCCTTGTTCAAAACTTTTGGGGTTGCTCTAAAGCAGAATATATATACTTGAAGAGTTCACATTTGCCGATTAAAAAAAAAAAGAAACTTGCAAGGGCTAAGTTAATGAGCATGGCTTGCTCACATTATTGTAGATTGCATATGCAACAAGTTTTGAAACTTAAGTTAGCATCTCATGCAGAAATACTTTATGGTCTGTTTTATATAATTGAAAATTTTGCACTAAATTTTTTATGTTTAGCACTAAACTTCAAAATCATAACATGTGAAACATTTCAAGAGGTGAATTTGTATTTAGCAGAAGATTTTATTTTGTAACAAGAAAAATAAGCCTTGTTGAAGAAACTGTTTTCATTTGATGGTTAAAATCAGTAAATCTAATTGCTAAATACATTAGGTGATCTCTAGCATGCTGAATGTTTTCACTATATCTTGCTTAATTTCATTTTAGAATATATTAAATAGACACAATCAAATTAAATTTCAAGGTAAATTTTTTTTCATTTCAGTTTTGAATGAAGTTTTCAGACCAGTGCTTAGTTTTCTTGTTCTAGATTTTTACACGGTCTTTTTTTAGATTAGTTTTCTGCTTTTGTGATTGATAAAAGAAACCCACCATCTTCCCTTGTTGATTTTTGTCAGCAGCAACCAACTGCATTTTTTAATTAGGTTCTGTATTTGAAATTTTAAATATAAGTAACATCAGTTTATATATATGAAACATGTTCTCATAGAATCCAATTCTTGTGCAGGCTTTTCAGCAGTTCACGGGTATTAACACAGTGATGTACTACAGCCCGACAATTGTCCAAATGGCTGGGTTCCATGCTAATCAATTGGCTCTTCTCCTGTCCCTGATAGTTGCTGGCATGAATGCTGCCGGAACAGTTCTTGGGATTTACCTTATCGAACGTGCCGGGCGGAAAAAATTAGCTCTTTCTAGCCTGGCAGGAGTAATTGCATCTTTGGCCATTTTGTCCTTTGCATTTTATAAGCAATCATCAACTTCAAATGAATTGTATGGATGGCTTGCAGTTATAGGCTTAGCCTTGTATATTGGTTTTTTCTCGCCAGGAATGGGTCCTGTGCCATGGGCAATGAGCTCAGAGATATATCCTGAAGAATACCGAGGTATCTGTGGGGGCATGGCAGCTACTGTGTGTTGGGTTTCAAATTTGATTGTCTCAGAGACCTTTCTTTCAATTGCGGAGGGTATAGGGATTGCTTCTACTTTCCTGATCATTGCTGTTATAGCTGTGGTTGCATTTGTATTTGTGTTTGTGTATGTTCCAGAGACCAAAGGATTGACATTTGATGAAGTGGAAGTAATTTGGAGGGAGAGAGCCTGGGGCAAGAACCCCAACACCCAGAACCTTCTTGAGCAGGGAAGTCATTCCTAAGGTGTGAGCTTGTTGGCCTAAATAGATGTATCGCGTAGAAGTTCTTGAGCACATTCTCTTAAGCATCTTATGAATTTATATTATATTATTTATATGCATTCACATGTCTCATCTGGTTATCTCCTTCACTTGCCTCAGTGAACAGTAAAGGAATAGTTTTCAAATTGAGAGTTGCGTTAGAGGAAAGTGAGGGTTGTCTCGGCACCATGATTAAAATGGCTGTAGTTCCATGGACCATGGATATTTTTCTCATTTTGTAGAGCTTCACTTTTTGAAGTCACTTGTCTCTTAGCTCGTCTCCTGAAAGTTATGCCAAGAAATGTAAAGAAATGGATCAGATGAACTTGAGACACTCATGGCATTCCATATTGCAAAGCCATTATGCCAAGTGATGGGTTGGTGTCTTTTTAGTCTATTCATAAACTTGCTTCATATAATATAATATAATATATTACTGTGAAAATGATTTGTTTTTTTTATCTTAATATTGTAACTAGGTATTCAAAGTTGGATATATCTATTTATACTCAAATGAATTTAATTTCTGGTTACTTAATGGGTACAAGTTATTATTGTTTTTGTCAACATGTAATGGGATGGTATTGTAAAAGTTATTATTTGATATTATATGTAAATTAATTTGAAAATTAAAAAGAATTGTATTATTATCTCGTGTTAACACTTGTAAAAAATACACGCATATGCTATGTCATTATGATCATAAAATAAAACTTTTTTGCATTTACTCAAAATTTCTCTTTCTATTGTTTAAACATAAAATACCAAAAAGTTAACTTTATAACAACACCAGAAGGTAAATAAGAATACATTATATTTAGTAATTTCATTAAAATAATTATAATATTAAATTGTATTACATATCGATATTTTTATTGAAATTAATATTATTAAATAGGATAGTCTATCAAACTTAGTTGACTTTCTAAAAAGCCTATGACTTGGTCTAACTAAAAAGGCTTTAAAAAAAAAATTAAGTTTAATCTTTTTATAAAATAAGTCAAATCAGATTACACGCTAAACGGATTAGGCCTCAGATTTGAAGAGCAGCCTAACTTATTTTTACCTATAGTTATGTATATATATTTTTGTCTATTTGAGTTTACTTTTTAATATTTTGTTAATCTTGCTATCATGAAGTTATTTGTTTCTTCATATTTAAAAGATAAGAAATTATAAAGAGAATTGAAATAGAAAAATATTTGGTGACTAACTCCAATATTAGCTAACTATCTTATAAAATATATATGTATTCATATTTTATTTTTTGTTAATTCTTGGTTGATCGGTCACCAAACATTTTTCATTGAAAAACGTGCTCTTAAGTATATAATTAGGGAAGTGTACACCTCTTTTATTCTAAGAATTTTTTCTCTGAGTTATTTTTTAAATCAAATTAAATTTGAAATTATAATTAAGAAGTATATTTAAAAATAATGAAAAGTTAATTAAAGTTAAGATTTGAGAGGGAAAGATGATAGATAATTGATAAAGGGAGAGTGATTTGAGATAGTTATTTTTTAATTAATTTCTAAACCAAATTAAATTTAAAATTAAACTTCAAAAGTATAATTGAAAAGAATAAAGTAATGAATGATATTGATAACCACTCTTAAAGTCACTTTAGAAAAATTCTTAACAAATTCTGACAAGAACGAATTCACTATAGTATATTAAATTAGAATGTTTCGCATGATAAAAATATAAATTTATGAAGAGCTTTTGTTATTTATTTGTTCATTTTAATATTCACTATATTCTTTTAATACATGTTATTTATTTCAATTATATGATTTTAAATATTTTTACATATTTTACCCGGTAAACACAGGGTAAATTTTATTATAAAGGGAGAGTAAATGACATGAGATGGTTATATTTTTAACTAATATCTAAATCACATTACATTTAAAATTAAACTTAAGAATCACATTCATGACATCTCAAGGTAGGTTTATAAAAGTCTTAAAAAATTCTCAAAGTAAATTAAAATGTCCTGCACTTAGAACATCACATAAGAATGTTTGCTGTCCCTAATTTTTAGCATTCGCTCTCATTCAAGAATATCTTCTCACGAAATCTTAATATTAAAATCTAGTGACTAGATTTATATCTTTCCCGAATTTTCTTAACATTTATTTATCTTTATTTTTTTCTTTACTAATAATCGTAAGATTTGATATGATTTTTTGAAAATATTTTTATTATTAACTTAAAGTCTTTCAATTCTAAAAAAAAAAAAATTAAAATAATGATAAATAATTATTTTAGTCAAAAAATTCAAGAAGAGTATACATTATTTTAAAAATAAAAATATCAATTTTATGTAAGTCTTTTAACATTTATTTATTTATTTCAATTATCAAAATATTTTTTTATATATAATATTTTTTTATTTTAATTACACGATATAAGTATTTTTTTTACATAATTTATGATAATCCATTGTAATATAAATTTTTCGGGGTACGTACAAGATAAAATACCAGGAAATCTTAAGATTGCTTTCATTCAATATATCAATTATAGTTTATTAGCATTGAAAGAACTTGAAACATTTTTGGAATCTATGGGATATAATTCAACTAAAACAATATTCTGAATAACAAACTAACTTATCTTATGAAACTGAAAGTATTATAATATGAGAAAAAAAATATAGGAGAAGACCAGTTCAAGAGAGTGGTTGATCCACATAAATTGATATTTGAAATTACCCAAGTATATCTTGATTCAGTTACACTTAAATAGCAACCAACAAGTAGCATAACCTCATCTTAGCCGTTCATTAGTCACCGCTTGTTTACACTATAAAACTACACTTAATGTAAGATCCGGCTTCATCGTTAACTCTTCAATTTAAATGTAGTTATTTATTAATTAAGCTGGGGCATTACAAAGAAACAACAACCACTCTTCTTTTGGTGCAATCAATAAGCTTCCAGCTACTAGTTTATGTCTATTCTCTATTCTCTATTGTCATTGTTTTGGTTTCACAAAATAAATTAAACAAGTGAAAAAGTTCTATAGATTCAATAAAAAGGATTAGATTTGCATGCAAAATTGTTTCTACGTATGAAAATTTTATTTAGTTTGAGAAAAGTGGTGGCATCGTTGTGAGCTGAAAATTGGAAAAAAAAAAAAAACAAGCTTTTAACCATAAATGACAAAAAGTTTCAACCAAGCAGATTCTCGAGGAACGTTGTCATTCTTCGTGATTGCCAGTTCTTTCTCTTCACCCTCACCAGAATTTGACACCATCCCCGAAGAGTTCACTATCTCTGTCACCAAGTTTCGCAAAAGGTTACATTTATTTCTATTCCTCTCTATTTATTATTATCTTTTACGTCACAGCTTTAAGGTTATGTGTCTCAATTGTCAAAATATTTGTTATGTTATGTTTCCTTGCATACTACTTATTTACATAAGACGCCTTCTCATGACATTTGCATATATGTTTCCTAGTATTTCATTCAACTTAAAAAAATAAATAAAAATAAAAATTCATGCTACGTAGTTGAGTTTTCCTTATAAAATCTATTCTTTCGTAAAATCTGTCAACAGAAATCACCATCATAATATTTTCAATGTTGAAGATTTAAACTCTGATTAGCCCAGTATGTTGAGCACCAACAATTTAGTTGATTTGGTTAGTTTACTTGTTGTTTTCACTTTACCTGTGAATGCAAATAAGAGTAGCATAATACCTGTTTTGTTATGTTTGTGCATAATTGAAAAAGATATAGATACTATTGTTCCTTTACATGGAGATACATTGATTGTTGTTGTGTATGCATCTCCAAAGTACGAAGGCTATTAATTAATTAATCTATCTTATTAAAAACATACGCCATTTAGGATTCTAATTCTAAATACAACATAAAACAACTGTAAGGAAAATAAAATTATAAGATAATAACATGAAGCTTCAAAATTGTTACCTTCTCCCATCTTATCAACTTCACAGTCATTTCAATTGAGCATAGTAGTTTTAAACAGAGTTTTACATGTTGCAGATGGAACCTGGAATCACAACTCCTGACAACTCTGTCAATACCGAAGATATCCAGGTCAGTTATTCTTAGTTGATCAGTTCAGTTTCTAGTCATACAAAACAAAGTGAAGGGGTACTTTATGTTATTGTTAAATAGAAAAACAAATATAATAATCATTTATGACCTATGCATATATTTCATGTCAGAAACTGAAAGTGTTTCCTTTAAAAAGCAGGAAAAAAAAAAAGGATATGCATGATTTAAGAGAAAAACAAAATTGACAGTTTAATGTTTTATTACTAAGTTTTGTTGTCTCGTCTCGTAAGATCAAGTGAGCCATCCATACAAATGCAAGCATCTTATTTGTTGTCTGCATGCCCATGAATTGCACTTGTTAAGATTTAGTAAAATTCTTATTTCTGAACATGTTGCACTTATTATAGAAGAAAAAAGTATAGTGCATGTTTGGTTCACTCGTGTTAAACCGTAAAATAGTTTACAGAAGTAGATTAAACAACATTTTTTAATATTTGAGAGATCGAAACAGCTAGAAGTATATTGTGTCAAAAAGTTCAATGTCTAGTTCCATTTGAAAATTTCTTTTTTTCTTCTTGTGGTTGTTGATTTGACTTCACAAAGTCTAGCTTGCATGATTGAAGAGAATACATATGCCAATGCTATCAACTAAAACATCATAGATAGATTCCTTTGTTGAATGGAAGAAAGATTATAAAGTAATTTTGTTATCTTATTTATGTATAATGTGTTCTTCCAAAAAAAAAAAATAGCAGGAGACAGCAGGAAATAGCAGCTACAGAGAGCAGTCAGCCACAAATGATGAGAAGAGTACAAAAGGAGGGTGGAAAACTGCAAGTATCTTGCTAGGTGCTAAACATATGATCAGTTAATTAATAATTCAATTTTTATTTTGTGTTGGAAATTGGAATATACATGCAACGTGTTGTGAATATTGTACATACTAAATGCAGCGAATCAAGCACTTGCTACATTAGCTTTCTTTGGAGTTGGAGTGAACTTGGTTCTGTTTCTGACCAGAGTCCTCCGTCAAAGCAGTGCTGAGGCTGCAAACAATGTTAGCAAGTGGACAGGAACGGTTTACATATTCTCACTGATTGGAGCCTTCCTCAGTGATTCTTACTGGGGTCGATATTTAACTTGCGCTATCTTTCAGCTTATTTTTGTTGCGGTATTCTACTTCCCTTACATCTTATCTTACTATAAAAAACTTGGCTAGCATTAGCATGCAATACTATAAAATTCTGAATATGCATGAATGTTGAACATGAACAGGGCTTGGGGATGTTGTCATTTACATCTTGGAAGCTATTGATAAAACCAGCTGGTTGTGGCAATGAAGAAACTAAGTGCATAGAACCATCACCAGCGGGTGTTGGCATTTTCTACTTATCCATATATCTAGTGGCATTTGGATATGGAGGGCACCAACCTACCTTAGCAACCTTTGGTGCAGATCAATTTGATGAGAAGAACGAAAAACATAAGCACGCCAGAGAAGCTTTCTTCAGTTACTTTTACTTTGCCCTCAACGTTGGATCTCTGTTCTCCAACACTGTATTGGTCTACTACGAGGATTCAGGGATGTGGACAATGGGTTTCTTAGTGTCAGCAGCCTCAGCTGTTATCGCCTTACTTTCATACTTAGCAGGATATCGAAGATACAGATATGTAGCAACATGTGGGAATCCGGCGGTAAGGGTAGCCCAGGTGTTTGTGGCCACTTTTAGAAAGTGGAAGGTTCCTTCAGCTGAGGAAGACGGACTTTATGAGGTTGATGGTCCAGAATCTGCCATAAAAGGGAGTAGAAAGATTCTGCACAGCAAAGATTTCAGGTAACAAAGACAAAATTATGTGATTGAATAAACTACCACACAAATAATTGCTTGTATTCATTTTAGTACCTGGTTGTATTGTATGGGATTGAAACTTACACCCTTGGTTCACTTTTGTTGATGTTGAGCAGATTCATGGATAAGGCAGCAACATTAACGGAGAAAGATGCAAATAATCTCAAGAATCATTGGCGGCTTTGTACTGTAACTCAAGTTGAGGAAGCCAAATGCGTATTGAGAATGCTACCAGTTTGGCTATGTACTATAATTTATTCTGTGGTGTTTACACAGATGGCTTCTCTTTTTGTGGAGCAAGGGGATGTGATGAACAACAAGATAGGAAATTTTCGCTTGCCAGCAGCCAGCATGTCAGTGTTTGATATCTGCAGTGTCCTTTTATGTACAGGAATTTATCGCCAAGTTCTTGTTCCGCTCGCCGGAAGATTAAGTGGCAATCCTAGGGGACTATCTGAGCTTCAAAGAATGGGAGTTGGCCTAATTATTGGAGTGTTATCTATGGTTGCAGCTGGTGCCACAGAGATTGCAAGGCTCAAAAAAGTTACACCTGGAGAAAAGACTAGTTCTTTGAGTATATTTTGCCAAATCCCACAGTATGTTCTAGTTGGTGCTTCAGAAGTTTTCATGTATGTGGGTCAATTGGAGTTCTTTAATGGTCAAGCTCCAGATGGCATAAAAAGCTTTGGGAGCTCACTTTGCATGGCTTCCATTTCTCTTGGAAACTATGTGAGTAGCATGCTGGTCTACATGGTGATGGGAGTCACTGCGAGAGGTGAGGATCCGGGATGGATTCCAAATAACTTGAACGTTGGACACATGGATAGGTTTTTCTTCCTCATTGCAGTGCTAACTGCTCTTGATTTTGTGCTCTACTTATTCTGTGCTCGCTGGTACAAGGCCATCAACCTTGATGACCCCGACAAGGAAAGCCAAGAGGACGAGGAAATGATTAGTAAAGTTTGATTCAGTTGTTTTGAATTTTTATTTTCTAGCTAGGAATTTGTTTATCTTGTTAATTTTAATAAGGCCGTTAAAGGATGACACAAAGCATGACCATCTTAATTTGATAAAAAAAATTGACAAAATATTGGTGGCATGATTGCTTTATTGCTCACGCAGACAGCTTTGGTTTGTAGACAGTTGAATCAGATTCAAATTTGGCATTTAAATGAGTATTAGTCGTTCTTTGTTTACATGTAATGGTTCTTAACTTTGAAGCCAGCCTACACGAGGATCAAACTATAAATTCCCAATTCATTTTTGAAGACTTCTTTAACAATGTATCATTCTAACACTGAAGTCTTTAAGGTGTGAAGCGTATCACACCTTTTTGAAACTTTTCAATCCTAGAAAAATGACACTAATCCTGCCGTTATTCATCCTAATAAAATATAAAGAATTTAATTAGATCAATTTACATTTTTACTAGACAAAAATGTACAATATTAAAGTATTTGCCTTTTAGAAGAACAGTCTATGCCAGGGTTTCTCATATATAAGCTGCATAAATTTTCTAACAAGAAAATTTGGACAACATAAAACTTGGAAGTCTAGAAATGAGAAGACAAAGATATGTTATCCAAATACTACAAATTCTCCTTAGACATGACGGCATGTAGTTGCTTTGCAGTCCATGTTACCTCAACAAGTCCATGAAGAAGGGGAGCAATATCATCTGCCATGGTCTTCAGAAGCGTTCTGCATTCTGTTAAAACAATTTACAAGGTTTTAAACCACATAATATAAATTATTCAGTTAATGCAATGGCATTCTCACATCCATCACCCTTTTGAATATGTTTCACTCACTATGTCATAATCATTCTTGATTTGTTCTTTCTTCCTATGGATGAAACATGAAATACTGTTCACTATGATGTTTTATAACTGGCGTTATAAGATGGATTAGTTAATAGTTTAGTCACAGAGGTATTAATATTTGTCTTCAATAATTTCCAAAAACGACAAGATTTTTAACCAAAGAAAGAGTGCAGAAGATGGGGAACCTGATATTTTACTGAAATTAAGCAAAGACAAAGAAGCAAGAGTCTTGAGTTCAAGTTCTCCATTTTCCAGGATTCCCTTCAACCGAGAGATGATGGATAAGAAGGCTGGAAGATGCAATTCAGCACTAAATAGCGTACATAATGAGGAGCTCAACCATGTCACAGTTATTAGACACACCCTCACCAAATCTAAGTGCGTACATTCCAAACATCTACATATGCTCTTCAAAAATGGGCTTTCTCCATCACCAATCAATGACTCTAACAGCTTCTTTAGCAACTCTTTACCCCTTCTTTCTTCATCTTCCTATGATTTTAATTAAATTATCAGTCATGATACGTTCAGTTACTCATGAAAGCTACAAAAATTTCATTAAGTACGAGCGTTAACGTTTGAATTTTGTCAAGACGTCTACAATCTTAAGTAACAATAGCAAACTGTAGTAACCTTTCAATGAACAAAGATTATATACTTCCTAAGAAATTCTATGCCCATTTATCTACTCATTTGACGAGTTTGTGAAGTGTATGACATATGCCAGCAAGATTCAGGCTCTACCATTACATAGAAAGAAAATAGGTATCCATGTTGTACAACCATTATATTTATTGATGTCATTAAAACTCTCAAGTAACATAGTTTTCCATATCTGTTGATAAGGTGCAGAGAAAGACCTTAAAAGAGATAAAGAAGTCCTAACAAAGAAAACTTACCGATGAAATGGTTGCATATGACCGTTGACTCTCTTTTTCATGGCCATGAGATTTCACTTCTAAGCTATCATTACTATAACCTGCCTGTTTTAAGATGGTAGTCTTGGTGGGTATGTTTCCAGTAGAAGAAAAATGTCCACACAAGATTGAAAGTGCTCTGCAACACTTTTCTCGGGCCTTCTCATCATTTAAGCTGGCATCAAGGGCCTCTGCAATTCCATTCACAGCCACCTCTCTGTATATGCTAAACTTCTGGGGCTCAACCTGCAGAGCATGCTTGTTCTAGTTTATGAGATTGCAAGACAGAAATTGAGTTTCATTTATCATTTGGTCTTTAAATACGAAAGAGATAAAAATGGTGCTAAATATAGGAGGGAACAATGAAGGTATTTGGTCTTTAAATATATGAAGGTCTTTAAAATATTATTTAGACAATTCCATGTTAATACCAAATCTAGAGAATATCTTAATCTATTTCCACTGAAAAACAAAGGTTGGTAGTGAAGCAAATTGCATGTTTAGGTTAGGTTAGGATTGCATTGCATTGCATGTTACAAGCAAATATGTAAGCGTATTAAATAAGATCATAGACAAGAACTGCTAATGTTCTGGTTTCAAGTGTTTGAACTGTTTTAAACATCTGATTTATTTGTATTTTTAATTTTTTTTTTCCTTCAGAAGATGGAGAGATGTTCAAATGCGGTATCCCTTAAATGCATTGAAAAACATAGATGATTTGGCGAGTTTTCAGATGCAAAATATACGTTACAAGTAATCATAGATAGTCATGTAAATGCACAATCTGCATTAAGTTATTATCGACTACAATTATATATGTCAGTATTTACAATCAAGAAACTACATCCTAAGAATTGTTCATTAATTTACCTAATCTAATTTCTAGAATTAATTTAATACAAAAATAATATTGAAATAAGAGGAGTTTTGACAATTGTCTGCCATAAGATTCCTACATTTAACTTGGTAGACTGGATATTGTCTCTAAAGTGGTGAGTGTGCTTTAGAAGGTAAAGTGCATAGTTATGAACTTTGGTTAGTTGAGATTGTCATTGTGATTAAAAACATCAACATATATAACAACTAAGAAATTATTAAATTTAAACCATTGATTTTTCAATGAATGGTTATAACTCCTCACTTTACCTCCCAAAGTGCATCTGTTAAGAGGATCCGTTTGTTAGCTCTGTTAGATTATCTCATCAAACGTTCATGCCAAAGCAGCTGAGATTATTCTAAATTCTAATGATGATACAAAAAAATTGACATGAAATGATATAGCGGAAAACTGTGGTATCTTTTTCAACAATATTTAACCATACCAGCAGATCAAAGTGTAACAAAAGGACAGCAACTAGGGGCTTTTCAAATGGAGAAGAATTCTTGAGATACATGAGCAGAATATGCATTATATTAAATACTTTTTCAGCCGCCAAGCCACTTATGAATGAAGTAACATCCTTTCTCCTACAAAAAAGTAGTCGAGTAAATATTTCAAGAGTATTAGATATTAGTTGTCCTTGTAACAATTTTTTTCTGGAAATATATAATATCCAGAATATGCTGATAAACAACTTACCAAAATGATCTTATCATAATATCCATAATAGAATCTGTTTGTTAACTTCTACTATTAGATTATACTGATTAACTCACTATATTATACAAGTGGTTTGAAGATCCATCGCAGCTACCTTCACTCTTTTAAATAACTTTTAACACAAAATAGGGTATACTTTGGCACAGGGTTGTTAAGTTTGTACTCAGTTAGCTTCTCAAGACAGTTAGCTTATAAATGAGGAAGCATGTTAAGAGTTATAAATAAAATGTTAGGCCTTCATTCAATAATTTAAACTCCTTTAACATATTCATCCTTTCCTCAAATGAGGTCATTCATTCCTCAAATAAATAAGTGCACGTTGAAAATTGTCTGCGTAATTCAGTTACATGTCATTGAATAATTGATTCATTAATGAGATCAAGTCTTCATGAGATTTTATTGAGTTGTTTTCTGCTATGCTCTATGTTTTAGATCATGTTAGGGAGTTTATTTTTTAATTTTCAATTATGTTTCAGCGCTATAAAGAGCTATAATCAGCTTGTAATTGGCGAGCATGTTGTTTAAAAACATTGTCCTTCTATTTCTTTTCCTTTCAATATATGGTTTTCAGATTATTTTTCTGCCTTATTCATTCTATATAATAACAGCCATTAAATTTAATGCCCATTTTGGACTGCTGCAAATTATTTTCACTTTAATAATAGAGAAGTTTAGACAAAAGAATCGGAGCATCAACTAACAAACTTCTAAATTCTAGGCCATAGAACATCTCCAGAAAGCTTAAGCTATATCTCTTGACTAATTTTTAGTATAACCAATTACATTCTATTCAAAATAATTTTTGGAATAGAAGACGAGTAAAGAAAAATTTAGAAGCTGAAGAAGAAAGGATGATTTTTAAAATAAATTTGACAAGTATGTTGCACTAGGCCAAAAATTACCTAATGTAATTGAATAACAAAATTTGATAGCATTCACCTTTTCATTGATAAAAGTTCAGTAAGGAATAGTATTGCATTTGTTGTTGGGGTGACCTCGTTGCTGTGAAGAAGCTCAACTAGACATTTTCTGTTAACACTCTTTGCTATCTGATATATGCAAGTGGAGTCCACTTGAATACAATTTAGCAGGAGTGACATGACATGCGATTTTTCTTCCACGTTTCCTTGTTCAAACCTCCTAAAAAGAAATGGAAGAACTTCAAAAGACATGAGAAACTTAGCATAAGTTGATTTATCTTGTTCTTTCAAAGACGAGAAAAGACTCTTTAACTTGAAAACAGCAGCCTCATCCCTCTTTTTAAACTTAAGTTCCTCTATATTCTCCACGGTTTGAGAAGCAAGGTCCAGAAGGTAATCAAAATTTTCTGACTTCCAATTATCAATCAAACGCTTCAAAATAAGGTTGGTTAATGGCATGGCCACACTTTCCAAAGTATTTCCCGTTACTGGGCATGTTCTGTTTCCCTTTTCAAACCATGCTTTGATGGCTTCTCTTTCAAAAGTTTGACCAGTCTCTAGGGTGACTGGTTCCTCAAATAGATTTCCTGTAAGAGGACAAATAAATTCCTGTGGAATGCTTGGAAAATATGATCCTGCACCAATAATATTTTGTACAGTATTTAGGAAATCCAATATTTAATGAAATATGCTATCTGAAGGAAGGTACAACAATCAAACATAGTATTTTTCTCACCTTCAAGAGCAGAACTTATCTTATTTGGCTGCACATGAAAGATTATAAATTAGAGAAGGTGATTAGATATATGAAGCCATAAACACTACATAGACAGTGAAATGGTTGTGCAACTGGGAAGAAAGAATGCTTCATATTTCTAAAACAGATGTTGCACCTTTTTGAGAACAAGTTCATTTGCTTTTTGTTGTGGTAGAGTATCAACATTGTGGCTGCTTAAATTAGTTGGCATAGAGAACGAGTTATTAATTTTATTTCCAATATTCTTTTTCTGCCTTTCTTCTACAGCTGTCACTGGAGTTCCTTTCTGCTGTCAAATATCGTTGACAATATGAACATAAGTGAGATATAGAGAAAGAATAGAAACAAATATATTAGTGCCACTCCAAGCATAAAACAATTTTATAAATTATATACAGTGATTCACTACTAGATTCACTACTAGATGACCCCAAATCTACAAAGTGAATAATTTGATTCAAGATGCAGAAATGTCAAAATAAAGGTAATGATTCCAAACAAAATAACTAATGATACAATTTCATATATATGCAATTCAAACTTTTGAATATCAGGTACTTAAGAGGACTCAAGGCAATGGGGCTAAAAGAGTAATCCACAATAGTAATCCAAATCAAAGGATAAGTTGAAAATAGGAGTGGGAAAATTAGCAGATGGGAATTTTTGTTAAAATTATTTTTAGTTCAGGAACAATTAATGACTCAAATGGCTAACCATGTCCAAACAGTGGTTATACATAATCACATGCTGACTTAATTGACCACTTTAGTCTTCTTAAACTTTGAGTAATTTTACAAACCAATTGACCAAGAATCCCTTTGTAATTTTCCCAGAAAAGAGAAATATCTTACAGGCTTGATTGTATCAATTGCTACACCTTGAGCAAAATCTTCAATATCTTGATCTGTAAACTCAACAGTTTCAGATTCATATGTTAATGTATGTTTAACAATACTTGAACCATAAGAACCTTTAACACAGTTCTCTAGGTTATCATCATCCTTAATATCTTTGACTTGGTAAACTCCAGGTTTATTGAAGCTACCGAACATAGAATCATACAATTTCTTGCTGACCATTGGCTGCGGTGAGAACGGGTCAACGGAGCTAGCAGACTCAAAAGAATGACCAAGTGAACTTCCCTCTTGACTTCCTGTGGCAGAAACTGATGGAATGCCAATTGAAGGAAAAGGTGGAGACACTCCTCCATCAGTGAGCCAATCTTTGTAGTATACAGCAAATATATGAGTTCCAGAATCCAAATGCTCATTATACACTTTTTGAAGAAGTTTTAGCTTTCTTGTTTTGCTTGGTGCATCTACTAGAACTCCTGCTTCCTTGTTGTGCCATGCCTTCAAATGAGAAAGTTGTGGAGAAAATAGATGCTCCCACAGTTCAGGCAACAATATAGTCCTTGCCTGAAAAGGTGAATCACAAAACACTTGCAAGAGATGCTTTGCTGACACCTTATTTTTTTTCTGCATCATGTATACCACACTGAGGTAAAGATGAGCACAGGCCGACAACTTGTAATTCGGGATGCCGCATGTACACTCATGCTTCAAATCATTTAAACTCAAACCTGTAATAATGCTAAGCTGCATCATGGTTCTTTTCATGTACATGGCAGATATAGGTTCCTCAGCAGTTTGTTCAATGGCCTCAATTGCTTGCTCAAGACTTCTCAGGACTTTGGTCTCAGTAAAGTTCTCTTCTTCCAGTTCAATAAAATTCAAGGAGGAGAAACATTTGTGGCGCAATGTAGACCGAAAATCCTCATCTTCTGGAAAACGCTTTATATATCCATTTAGAATGGACACTACTGCTTGGACAGCTACTTCATCAAGAGCAAGACTAGAAGCTTCTTGCATAGCATCAGCATGATCGTTGTTTTTATTCCTGCTGCCATACTCAATGTTTTTGCTATTAGTTCTTGTGTATGACTCCTTCTGAGGTTTTATATTCATTCTAGTTTCACGAGGGTGTCTAAGCATATGCCTACTGGAATTTCTGCTGTTCACCTTTGCATCCTTGACAGTTTCGTCTTTCACAAGTACATTGAAATTCTTCTCTTTGGCTCTTTTTGCAGACACTTGTTTTGAATAAGTATCTTCAACTCTGCTAGCTTCTTGCTCAATCACCTCAGTAATCTCATCCCTTGGCATGTATTCTGACGAGTTGCTATCAACTCCTTTGCCTGAATCTTTATCGCTGGAAGAGTTGTTCTCAGTTTTTTCATTCTTCAATCGCTCATCCATTTTGTCTCTTAGAAAAACATTATGCCTTGATCTACTACTTTTAGTTGTAAGAGTGTCAGTTTTGAACTGTTCATTTGTAATCTGATATCGTGAGGCATCAGACTTTGTTCTCTGTGTTGGAATTCTTTCACTTGATACACAATGTCTCCCTTCCAAAGAGTAAATAGGCTCACTTGAAGCGCCATGGTGGAAGGAGGATCTTGACCTTGTCATTCTTTTGCTTCCTTTGAAACCGTCCTCTGCAAGAAGCTCCTCCAAAGATGAAGCCATTAAATCAATGCCCTTCCCAAGCCTATTTAAAGGAAAAAATCAGAAAAATTCAAAGTGAGGCATGAGCATGATCATGATGATCAAGAATAAAACCAGAAGGAAATGAAAAGTGAGAAAGAAAAAGAATAATCTCTACAATCCTGCTAGAACTTTAAAATGATGATGGAAGAATAATCTCAAAAACCATGTAACATTTAAATAAGCATGTTTGCATATTATGGATTGCAAACAAATACAAAGCTTACTTGAGTTATTTCTTTCTTTTGTTGATTTTGGTTAAAACACCATAAGAATCAAAGTTGTTCAAAAAACATCTCTAACTGAATGGAGGAGCTTACACAACCAATTATTATCATATTGAAACCGGCTGTGCATACAAAGCACAAAACAATAGACAAGTGAAAGAATATAGGAAAAAGAGAACAAGTCAAAGATAATGATGATATTGATAGGGAAGTTGATTGGTGAAAGGCCACGAATATGATATACACACACACACAAGTATATATATAGATACGTTAAAAGAGTTTTAAAAAGTTTATAAATTAAACAGAAAATGAAGTGAAAGACAACAATTGGCAAATGAGTGAGTTAAGTGGACAAGTGAAAGGCGACATATTAAAGAACAAGATTTTTGACAGTTAGGAACATGTCCGTCTGAGATTGAATGTTTCAAGGACGGTACACATTCTTTTTCTATTTTCTTTAAATTTTTATTTGCAGGCCATTTTGTTGCCTTGGAATTTCAAAATCATATTCATATCAACACATAACATTACAAAATAGTCACTAATTCTCACCAACTCCCACCTTTATCTCACTAAATCTAACTTTCCTCCTTGTATAATTTCCATATGGAAACATCAGTCTATGACAAAAACAAAACATGATAAACCAAGAAAGTACGGCACAATTATTCGTAAATGGCTAAGTCCCGTGTGTATTAATTTTTTTTTTTGGTTAATTGAACATTAAATCCTGTAATTATCTTAAAAAATTTAATTTTTAATTTCTCTAAAACTTTTTACTATCTTTTAGTCCTTTAATTATTTTTATTATATTTTTAATTTCTGACGTTAATTTAAACTCTTAATTGTTAAAATATTACGTAACTATACGTGTGTATATTAAAGTAGATTAAATAAATTATAAACGAAATTTATTAAATAAAAAATAATATCATTCTGTTTCAAAACAATTAAAATGATACAGCACTATTTTTTTAACTGATTGAAATTTTCGAAAAGGCTAAAGAATTATCAGTCAAAAAATCTTGTTTTAGTATACATCATCCGTTTTTCTGTCATACGAATACATTTGGCAATTATTACAGACGACCATGACCAGCTTTGACTTCGCGATCAAGATTCCAAGTAATAAAAATTACTTATTTTCCCGTACAGTGGACGGGTGCAATTAACTGTAAAAATTATTTATATCATATAACCAAAATAAATATCTTATATAAAAAAATACTGTAGTTATATACATAAAAAACAGATCTAAAATAACTTAAATAAAATTTAATAATTTAATTTGTGAATAAACATTTTCTGTTTGGAAGATAATTTAATTTAAATAACTTTTTATTGAAGTATTTATTTAATTTTGAATAAATTTAATAATAATAATAATAATAATAATAATAATAATAATTAAAATAAGAATAACTGCAAGTATATTGCCTTGTCTCCCTCACGTCATGGCTCAAACAAGTTGTAGGGGGTGCAATGCAAATAGAGCGGATCTAGATTCTAGTGACTTTGATGTTTGTTTCAGAGTGAAGCGTAGAATGTGTTTGATTCATAGTTACATTACAACTACTTACAATTGCTACAGAAAATCTTGGTGCACCTAAGCTATTATCTTAGCGCAACCAAGAATTTGGGGCTCATAATAAATAAGCCTTGATAGTTAAACAAACTATTCCTTGTTGCGAGAAGAGCGCTCCTTCCTTTGTCCACCAAGAATACGAGAAATTTGCAAACCTCTGCTGAATGCTTGGTTGAACAGCATACGGGTTTGAAACTCTGAAACGAAAGGAAACCAAGCCAGAAAAGCAACTGGAGTGAACAACAGCAAACCCATCACAATCTCATAACCACGAGCAAGAGTTTTCACTGATCCCCAAAACCCAGCTCGCCGTACGGCTGGTTTTAATGCTTGAGCAATCTTCAAAATAAAATAACAGAGACAGAATGATCAAATATGCCTCATCATAAAATAAGGGGATAGATATAGCGCTCCCTTCCAAAGGCATAATTAATTTAGTAGGGAAAAAGTGGTAAGAGAATTTACCTGCAGCATTCCCCAACCAGTTGGCATGAAAGCAAGAATGCAGACAATAATGTCCTGCACTGTCATATGCGGAAGGGCAATCAAAATTACAAGAATCGCAACAAAAGTGAGGAATATCATTCCCTTGATTAGCCGGAAGACTAGTTGAAAATTTGCACTGAATTTACGCCTCCCAACTGATACGGTCTGAGACAACAAGATGAACAGAAAAAGTGAAAGTGTTAGACCATAGGAAAATAGAGTTTACAATTTTTTAAGCAAGAAAATGAGCAATGCAATCTGTATGTTAGTTCAATATAAGAAAATTCCTACCCACACTATACATCAATGAGCAAAGTCTCCAGTGAGACAATAGTATGTGTACACTGCAAGCATATATACGTACAATTATAACATGTCCATACAAGATACATTAGCATCTAGTTACTAACCTTCATCACAAACAATACTACAAATATCACCAGCCACGAAATGCCATAGACCTGTTATCCAAGGAAAGGGGGTATCCATCATTTTATTCAAGTTACCAAATTATAATTATTAAAATTAGTTAGATAAAAATGTAGGAAAGGAGAACAACAAAGGTTAAGAATTACCAGAAAACTTTTTTGTTTTTGTTTCTTTGTTATATTTAAGTGATATACCAGACCATACTGGTAGATAAAAAATCGCAATGATAGTAGTATCTCCACTATGATTCCCCGAATTCCTGAATATTGGAGATGCTCTTGTTCCTCTTCCCACCAAGATTCCCAACTCTTTTCAGGTGGTACACCTATACCCCCTCGATTACTAATCCATTTATTCCAATCAGTCCAATCATCAACAATTTTTTGCCATTCAAACCCAGAAGGATTGAACAAAAAGGGGGCAAACAGCCAGGTACCCACCATGAACCACATTGACGCAGTAATCAAGATATATGCAACAGCACTTCTGTAACTATGACCAAAAATTTGGTATACAACAAGCAATATCATAAGCTCAATACCCTTGACAAAGTGGCTACGAGAGTAAAGTCTGTAGTTGTCAGCAAATTTAGCATGGAAAACCACAAATCCTCGACCAGTGGGTCTATATTTTGCGCCTCCATGAAGCAATGTTCTTCCAAAATAGTGAGTTTTTGTCCCAAGTGAAAATGTGAAGAATACTGGGGCCAGCTGAAGTTGCATTAATATGAACTCACTAAGCGCAGTTCGGAAGCCCCTTTCCAAACCAATTTCCATCAACATGGGCAAGGCCATCAAAACCCCAATTTGAACAAATGACTGAGAAGCAAGAGCCACTTGAAGCGGCTTATTGTCTCGAATGGCTTTTTGTGTGCTCAGACCTTCTTCGAGCCCACTGAGAACAAGATAGAGGCGACCATAAAGGAACACATACACGGTGAGAACTGTTATCTGCACAAAATTGAAGTGAGAAGAAAGTTCAGAAACCCAGGATATTTCATCCCCATTCAATTCAAAAGAGGTCTTTCTAGTTAAAAGTAAATAAATAACCAACATAATATGCGAGAAAAAGTTAACTCTGGTGATAACATACAAGCGTGCTGAAATAAAATCCAACTGTGGTGAAATAACAGGACAACATTCTGAAGAAGTCAAAACGGTGCCCAAGTCGGTATACATCTCTACTGACTGTTTGCTCTCCATTGCCATTAGCTATTTTTGCTTCAAACATTGAAATCTGGTTGAGACCCACATCTCTTCCCTTCCCAACTTGTATATACTCATGATGAGTAACATTTCCTTCACGGAGTGTAGAGTTGAAGCCTAGAAATAAGAGAAAAACTCCAATGAGGATACAATCAAATACAAGTATATAATGGGGAATTGGAAGACACAGTACCAGCAAAAATATCTTCACTTAGATTGATGACCTTCGAGGCTTTGCTGACACCCCCTCTTGTCAGGTGAAAAAGCCTATCAAAGACATCAGGATGGCCATAATGGAAACGAACCCTACATAGTAGAGGAAAAAAGGAAAAAGATTAGACATTTCTATTTATTTTGAAGTGGCAAGTACTCAGGCTGCCCAAGAGAAAGATAACTGAACTTCCTGCACAAATCCTATGAATTAATCAGTAGACCAAAAGTCAATCAAGAGCAATGCTCTATATTAAAAGCAAGAGTATTTTATTATTAACAAACAAGTCTAATAAAGTAAATCTACTAATTCCAAACATTTAATATTCCTTTTCTATTTATTTTTAAGAACTTCACTCTTTCTCTCTACATAGCTTAGCAATTTTCTTATAATAGAAACTAGAAAGTACATTATTTCCAAAATCCTGTCCATATTATCCTGCATCTTGAAAAAAAAAATCAATAGAGCAACTTACCTTAGAGGATTAGCCAACAATCTCTGACCAATTGTCACGAAACTTGTCTCCTGATTTGACATGAACCATGCAAGGGAAGAAACACTGAAGCCAGAGCAAGACAATAATCAGAAACACAAAAATCATGTCTAATTACAAATAGACTATATGAAGTTACCTTCCCGTAAAGATATGCTCCCTAAGCCCAAGAATACTAGGGAACCGAACACCATCATGCTTCTTAAGAAATTCTTGCAACAAATTTCTCATTTTCAAAGCTTCTTCCATGTAGTTATCCTATAAAACATGCAACTTAATCAAATGGCATGAAGAGACCTTACAACAATGAGTTCTAATAACTTATAAGACCATCAAACCTGGTTCATATCTATTGTTTGTAAGCCCTCTCCTCGTGTGAAAATTATAGCATGATTCTGATTTTCAGGCTTACCCTCACCCAAAATCGCTGGTCCAGGTAACTTTATTTTATATATGACCTGATTGAGACAATAAAATAGAAATATAGAATATACTATTAAGAGAATAAACTACAGTTTAGGCAACAGTTAAGGTCAAGAATTGCATTTACTTGTACAGAAATAGAGATAATTTGATCATATTTTCTTATCTTGAATTAAATGAAACAAAAATTCTATCTGTATGTAAGTCAGTGTGTATTGACTGTATTCAATTTAATTCAAACGTTCACAAAGGAAAGGAGAAAAATTAAAGTGTGATGGTCACAGATGAAAAATTTATCTTCATGGTCAGGAGATGAATCATCACAAGTTTCTAATGCCATATTTCCCAACCACAATATATAAAGTTTTTATGCAGTTGAAATTAAGAGGCAATAATCAAACCACACAAACATATTTCTACTAAACTAATATTCATGAGAGAAAAAAGCAAGGAAAAAAGTTTACACAGAAGATCCAGTAGAATTCATCTGCATAAAAACTTCATCTTCATGGTGTAATGTTCAGCAGAAAAATTACAGTGAAATGCTCACAGATGAAACATTTATCTTCATGGTGAAACGATGAATCACCTCAACTTTTTAACACCATGTTTCCCAACCACAATATATATAGTTTTTTATGCTGATGAAATTATGAGGCAATAATCAAGCCACACAAGCATATTTCTACTAACCAACATTCATGAGAACAAAGCAAGGAAATGTTTACACAGAAGATCCAGTAGAATTCTATTTCCACTTCTAATGTCTGAACAAGGGAAAAGCAAGAAAATTTACTATCTACAATGCTTGTTAGAGTTGAAACTGGGTTCAAAAGTAACAGGATGAGGTGAAGGTTTAAGAAGCTTAGGGTGAGATTGTTATAGGTCAGCTGAACATATGTTGATATATTCATGTATTTAGAGCTCAATCTTTGAGATTGGTAACTCCAATTTCAGCACATCCAATTTTTTTTCTGCAAACAAAACTTTCCATGAGATCAAATGATCATAAATTCTCTTTGGTATTTTGCTCAAGGCATCTTCAATGGAGCTTTGATTTTTGACAAAGAGGAACTGGGCAACTTTGCTAATCCAAGTTTGGTTCATTTTTGTATGTAGATTTCCTCATTCTGGAGGAATCCCTATTGTCCATCAAGTTCAAATTTCCCTACTGTTTTCTAATAAAAAATTTCCTGTTTAAACAAGCATTACTAGTAGGGAAAAAGTAGAAACACAACTATCAAAATCCAAATACCTGGTCCAAATTCTGCTCAGGCTCTGAAGAACTACTGGATTTTGGCATAGCCTTCACTAAGCAAGAGTAATAAACCTTGTTGATTTTTTTCTTACTGTCTTTGACAGGTTCCTCTACCTCATCAATATAGGCAACTCGAAGTGAAGGATATCTGCCAAATGCAAAGAAACTCAAAATAAGTTGGGTTGAACACAAGCTGCTGTCAATGCCAAAGCTCCAGCATATACCTTGTCATAAGCCTTAGTATGTCTTGTGCTCGAGAATGACCAGATCGCTTGTCAATACCATATTGTTGGCACGATACTACATATGAGAATTTCATATCAGCTACTGCTTGACACTGTGTCCACAATGATCTTTCCCCCCTTGAATTGTCATCTGAGTTTTCTATGGCTTTATAACCTTCCATCAAATCTGCCCATTTGTAGCAATTCAGCCATACAAGCCAAAAAAGAAATACAATTGAAGTTGTAAGTTTAATTAACTAATGAACTGACAACGAAAGTATATGTAATTAAAGAAGTTTCACTTGATCATACTCAAGAGAAGGATCATTTACCTTCATCTTTGGCCATATCAAGAAAAGCCTGGAGTTCCAAAGCTTTTCTATAATACATCATACCTCTTACTGCATTAATAAGAAAACAATACATCAGTTGATCAGAATGATACGGTACATTCTAAACTTGGGCTAAAACATAATTATGTATAAAGTAAATAGTAAATATGTAAGCACATGAAATTGCATGTGTGCATGCACAGGGGGGTGTCTCTGTGTGTGTGTGTGAGAGAGAGAGAGAGAGAGTTAGTGAGTGAACCAGTTCTAGTCAATGTCTGCCCTCTATATGATGCCCAAAGACGAAGTTCTTCTACCAACTCATCAGATTCATTCCCTTTAATATCCTCTTCAGGACAGTTCACTCGCTGAAGAAAATTCTTCCACTCATCTGTGCATTGATAATCAAAAAGGTAACAAGAAATACATTAGATACACACTTGTATATTTTTCATATTTATGCAACAAAAGAGATGAGAGTATTGGTGAATAACCAGGAAAAATCTTTTGCAAGTAGAACAGTATAGAAACGCCATCCTCATTTGGTGAATCCAAATCTAGTAAGGAGAATAGAACCTCTTCTGTATAGTATGGTGTCAAAACCCTAAAACAAAAATCCACAATAATAAAAAAACTAACAATAAAGACATAGATACACCAAAACTGAGGGATTAAATCATTTTAAATCATGCTTAGCACATATAATCAATATTTTAATATTTTTTATGGGGTATAATTTCAAGCAGAAATACTAGAAAATAAAATTCTGCAGATTTTAGCAACACACACATTGATAGATAATAGCAAATGATATACTAAGAGGGGAGATTTCTGCAATATTTAACTTATTCAAAACTTTCAACAATAAAGCATGGGAAAGGATTTGAGACTAAGAGATAGCTTACGAGAATGAAAGCATGTTGCGAACTTTTGGTGCCATAGGCATGTCCATAAACAATGAATTTGAGAAGAAAGAAATTCGCCTTCTTGCTTCCAAGTTAGATGGTACATCCATGGCAGATTCTTTTGTTGTAAGCAGCAAGTGAAGTCGTTTAATCTACCCCAAAAAAAGGGTAAAGAAGTCATTAAAAAAGCAATTCGCTATTTACACTTTTAGCAGAATAATCCAATTCGTAACAAACCTTCTCTGTCCAAGCTGCTGTAACTGGTTCAATTGGAAACTTGATAGCTCCTTCAGATGCAAACAATTGGTGATGTGGCTCAGGTTCGAGGGGAAGCATCCCCTCATGTCTGGTACCACCATGGCTTGAATCTACCAAACTACAGAAACAACATTGATACAATCATAATCAGGGAAGGGAAGAAGGTGCTATTTGAAGATGTAGACACTGAAAAAAAAATAATGTACATATGCATCACCCGAATATATTATCATGAGGATCCTCCATCATTATATCTCTTGTCACTACCTCAAGCATGTCCTGGAATAGAATCACAACTTGGTCCCTATCTTTTGGATCATTTTCCAACTGCAATAAATAACTGGGTAAGATTTTGACAACCAAGCTAAACAGCTAAAGAGAAACTAAATGTAAAAAAATTGCATAAAACTGAACTGAAATATTACCAAATATTTTATTAGCTGGACAAACTGGTCATAGAGGCTAGGAAGGGCACTCATTCTGAATTCACTTATCAGTTTATCCTCTTCTATATGTTTATCCACGTCATTGAACAGTACCTCAATAACCCTGAAATGAACAACAGCAACAAAGTTAAAAGGGAAATAAAAACAGAACCTTTCAGTAGTCAGTTTGAACATGAAAAGATACATCATGAAAAGTGATAAAGCTGGCTGATTCATATAGCATTTTTTCAATCAGCCTACAATCCAGAAGTTGGAGCTAGGTGGCGATAATGCACTGGACTACCACCGGAAAAGTACAACTACTTACTTTTTCTCCCGTCCCCCTTGAACTAAGTGCATAATAATGCTCTTAAATGAAGCATAGCACTCACGGACAGCACAAGACATGTAGTCATCAGCTGCAATTCTTTTCTTTAGCTCTCGGTCCTTCCCGTTGCTGTCCTTAGCCATATCTAGAGCAATTGGGATCTAAAGAGCACACAGCCACAAACACAAGTAGTAAATCATTAGGTGGAATTCTAAAATGATAGTAGCAACATCTCGTGTCAAAGTGAAAATAAACAAACCTTGCTAGCAAGTAAAAAGGGAGGCCATTGTATAAGGTCCAACTGAGTATCCGCCCAATAAGGTACAAGCAAAAGGTTCATTTCCCTGAATAATATAAAACCATCTCAGCACACTACTGTAGAAAAATAGTGATCTATTGATTGATAGATCAAGAGAGAGAAAGAGATCAAGAACCAGAAACATGAAATTATTCGTCACATTACCTATCACTAATAAGATCTTCCTCCCTGAAACTAGTAATTATTTGGTTCCACAATTGTGCAAACCTTGCAGCTTCCTTCCCTTTATTAGATGAGATCTGCATCAATCAGCCAAAGTAATGTAATCTACAATTATATATACTCAAATTTTAAACTACAAGCTCGAGTAAGTGATAATAAAAGTAACACAATTAACCTCAGGAAATCTGCGGGATAAAGTGGCTTTTAATCCTTTCTTCTTTGGCTCTTTTGTTTCTTCTGGAATCAAACTGGCATTGAAGGCACCAGGCAATGATTGAAAACGAGACCTTAGCATTCCAAGAGTCCGTATCTGAAACCAGGATAGCCAGTGATGCAAAACAATTATTAAAGGAATAGATATAATATTGATAGGAATCTATCAAGGCCCAACAGAAAGACTTTTCACTTTTCACAGCTTAATCATTTTTCAAGACAATCCTTTTCACCACAGATCCACATCAAATATTCAAGAGTAGCTGTTAGAAATACTCAAGTTATAGGTCCACAAGTTAAACAAAAAAAGAAAAATTCAATCCCATAATCAACGAAAAATGAACATATAAAAGAAATCACTATAGAAGTGACAATGGGAGTGTGGACAATCAACTAACCTCCCCAAGCCGACGAAAGGCACCATAAATTCCACCAAATAATGTTGAGAATATAGCATACCAAATTTGGGTATCCATGAAGTATACCTGTAAAAAAAAGGGTTATATGATTATACTGCTGATACTAAAAGAAGGATGCACATCAGCTCATAATTCATAAACCCATACCAGGATAATTGGAGCCCAAAGCGCAATTACAACACCAATATTGTTCCTAGCTGCAAACACAGAAACACTTATAAAATTTTCTCTAGAGAAAAGAACTAATATGAAAGTCTGAAGATTCAAGCTTAGTACCGTGAGGAAAGAATTCATGCCACTGGAATGTTGTGATTTTTACACTCATTATAGCTTGTGTAGGTACCACCAGAGGTCTTATCTAGAAAAAGAATGTCAGAAGGTTAAAAAAAGTAAAAAATTGATAAAAGAAATCCAGGATAGAAGGCATCTGGAGCTGGAGGATAGAGATCCTCTGAAATACGAAAAAAAAAATAAAAAAAATAATTAACTGATTATTCTAAAGAAACAAGGAATAAATATTCCTGTGATGCTTCATCGATGCAACATAGAGAGAGTATGAACAAGTAATATCCATTGATTATTACAGAAGACAGAGCTAGAAAACCAGTTAGAATAATCATTCATTAAAAAAACAATTAAAATTCAATAACTGTGGTGTAACAATGAGAGAAAGCGTTTTAAATTAAGTCCAAAGAAAAAGTTGAACATATTCATAACCACCATTGTGTGAAATTGTGGAAGAGAAAATGAGAAGGTAAACGACTATCAGAGTCATCTAAAAGAAATGACAGATTATACTGAGGGACAAAAGGTGAAATGTGTCACCTCTATATAGTAACTGAAAGCCAACTTGGTAATTATAAGGAGGACCCAAAACATTGTGTACCTGACATTATAAACAACAACACATAAATATCACATACTAGGAATACTGTACCATTCACACAAAAGAAACTTCTCAACTTATATTCTTACTTGAAAAGGGAAAATGCGCTCTCATGCATTCCCCTACCAACATACAAACGAGGCTGGCAGTTTCAAGCACCATAAACACCAAGTTATTAGAATCTAAATATCTCAGCTGTAATGGCACAAAATGTCCTTACATATACCAATCAGAAAATTTTTAATAAAAAGGGGTTGGATTACTGCCTACCTGTGACCACCACATCATTAGCATCACAATCCTATAGTTCGACCTTTCAAGATGACGACGAATAAAAGGGAACAGAAAGAATATTGCAGCGAGCATATTCGGAGACAGGTAAACAACAACAGCCAAAATAAACAGTGAAGGAGCACTTGAACCACCACTTCCAAACCAACTTTTAATGGTTTGAGCAAACCCAGGAGGATTATCCCAAGTATATGCGTACGTAACTGACAGAACAATCACCCATGCTGCAGCCGATACAACCTTTAAAATGTATCTTAGCTTCACATACAGCGACATACTCCGTTGTGCTTTCCAACTTAGGATCACATCAAGAGCAGCTGCCCAAGTGAGGGAGAAAAGATTAACATGAGTAACACTAATTTATGAAATGGCAAAGCACTTTTGTTCCTATTTCTATAATATACATTTCCAGCAGTCAGAAAAATGAAATAAAAGAAGAGGAAATAGATATTGACTTCTTAAAACTCATTACTTTCTTTACAAATTAAATCAAATCTTAATAGTACATATTACATAAATTGCTCGGCCAAGGAAACAAGCCATGCCATTAGCTTCCTACAATGAATTTTGATCAAACTTCAATAAAATTGGCTATTACTTACCTTGCCCAAACTTCAATATAGCTGCTGTTATAAATACACTCAACACCTTCTTGAACACATGACCATTAAAGATTACACTTGGATTCCCAGATCCATTCCAAGCAACAATAATCATAGCCTAATGAAAAAAATTGATCATTCTCATAGGTAGAGTGTATTTTGCAAAGCATTTAAGGTAAAAAATGCTGACATGATAGGAGAAGGCAACAGAATGAAGAAAATACTAATACCTGTAAACACAGAATGAAAAAACTCCACATTCGATCAAAACTTCTAAAAATATGCCAAAATGATCTTATCTCAACAAAATTCACTTTCCCGACCCATCTGTCTCTGTTAGGTGGCTTGTCATCCTGTAAAAACATGTTAAAGCAAGGCTTGTCATCACTGCATAATAAATCTTTTGTTCTGATTTGTTGGTTCCATCATATTTTTTTACTTTCATTTTAAATTTTGTGGAGAACATTTTTATTCTCCCCTTTGTATCTCTTCTTCCTTAATGAATTCTTACTTTATCCAAAAAATAACAATAACCATCTGAAAAAGATCTAGAGCCATATAAAAACTTCAAAAAGATCAAAAACCCAGAAACCTTGTCGCTATTCTTAAAATTTCAATGAACAGGAAAGAGGTGAATCCCCATAAAAACTATATATGTAATCTCTTGTTTAAAATTTATGGAAAACCATGATTCACAGAAAATGAGAAATTAATAATCAATACTTACATTAGATTTATCAAAACTCATTGTTTCAGCTGGCAGGCAAAAGAAATCAGCATCAGCACGCATTGGCCAACCTAACCGAAAACAATCAGCAGACCTACAATTATGTCATTAAAAATTAATTCGTTGAAAGGTATAATAATGAATACAATAGAAAAATTAAATGCATCAATTATACCAGAAATATTCATTTAAATCATCATAGTTCCTCCATTGTGAATGCTTCGACCTTCCCTTTTTGCTACGTGCAGCTTCCTTTAGAGCAACAAAATATCAACTTATTTTCACACCATCAATGTAAAAAATGAAACAAAAGAATTCTATATTGATGTCATAGCCACAAACAAAAAAAGAGAGGGCAAAAAACAATAATCAAAGGGAGAAAAACCTTAGCAATCACGTCATAGATAGGAGAGACCACTTTCTTTAAAAAAGCCTCCTCTTCACCTCCATAAGCTGGCTTTACATTCTCTCCAGTCATTGGACTGACATTACCAGCAAGCATACCATACAATTCAAAAGCCATCTACAGGAGCCACAATGAAAAGATCACAATGCATGTTAATATTAAACAGAAGTAGCAAGTTACCATAAAAAAGTTTCAATAAATACCAACATGGCAAAGATGACAATATGAGCAAATGCCAAAATCATAGAGGTAATATACACATGCATTGCCATCAAAACAGTTATGAAAAGATTACATAACACCAGGAAACAAAATGACAAAATTACAGCACGACAAGGGCATCTATATTTAAGAACTTCATGCTTCAATATGAACAGCAAAATACAGATATTATGTATAACAAAGGTACAAAACTATCATAAACTTCATATGACTTAAAAAATACTAGTTCAAAGATTAGACATTGACTTCAAATAATAAAATAGATTAAACAAGGCTACACAACCCTAAGTGAAAACAAACTCAAACCCCTAATACAGTTTAGTCATTATCATTTAGATACCTGTGGATTACGAAGTGTTGTTCCCATTTGGGTAGAGTCTATAATCACTCCAACTATCTATCTTGAAACAAAATATGATAGCTTAATTATTAATCTTATATCATAGCACAAGGCAGCCAAGCCCCAAAATACTATACTGCATAGGGACCTCTAAGCATTACAATGCCTAATGTGATTGGGAAGATCCGTGCCAACCACTGGGATGCATAAACAAAGGATTGACCAGACACGGTGATGGAGTGGCTGGAAAGGTGGAAACAAAACACAAGTCCCAAATCAGAAACCTTACATATTTCTGAAGTAAAACAAGTAGAAAATGCAAAAAAAAAAAAAAAGGAAAAAAAAAAAAACTGATGGGGGATCAGTCACGCATAAAACAGGGCATATGAATTCTGACAGTGCAGGGATGGAGATAAAGAGGGAAATTTTCCTCCATGAAGAATAGCAGCCAAGATGGCCGATACTTTCCAAGATCATGATCATGATACACAACCTACAATTTCTATGAAAGCAAAACAAGACTCGGAGCCTACACTACACTATAGCACACTATTGATAATGTGTGTAGTGTGCCTATGCAACCAAGGGTTATGTAACAAGTCAAACTCCAACTGGTCAAAGTTATTATGCACAGAAGTCCAAAATATGGGTTATTTGGAAAAAAAAAATATATGTTCAAAAGGTTTGATATAAAGGGGAACAAGCACACCAAAGGAGAGAAGAATAAGGAGAAACCACAGATTACACAAGCAAAGTAGAGCAATGGACAAAGAAATGCAGCAGAATAAGTTTGTTATTTTTGTTGCAAGATGAGAACTATAGAGAAACAAGTTCATGCACAAACACATGCAGGGATCAATCAGTTTGATAAGGGATTCACATGTCATTGCATACCCAAAATTAGCTTTTTATTGCAAATGCATCAAAATCCCTAAAAATCCAAACAATTGGTATAGGATAAGTAAATAAGCATCATAAATTGGTTCAAGTTACAACATACATGATGATATATATAACAAAGGCATTCTGGCATGAATCTTAGGTTGGCAGCTTCACCCCATATCAGAAGATACAGACCCATATATAGTAGTTTGCGCTGCTGTACTTCTTGTTGTATGGTAGGTAACCTGGAATATGCATCCACAAGGCATTTTACAAAGAGAACTAAAAATTACTTCTTTTTTTATAGAAGAGTAGATGACAGCTAAGAGCTCCGAGAACAGAAACACTTACCAAAGACTACTTTTCCGTCCCAAGTACTTGCACCACTTTTTGTAATTCTTGAACAGTTTCTTCATCACTTCTGTCAGAGCACGCTCATCCAACTAATCAAACAAAACATACTAGTCACGAGCAGATATAATACAGAGTACTGTATTATATTTGTGATGATGAAAAGTGGGCAAAATATAAGGTGGTTTTTATTCATTTTCTGATTTCATTTCCATTTGATGTGTGTTCACCAACAGCTACAAAAATGTCGTCATATTTTCACTTTGTTGCCTCTTATCAAGGATTACCAAAGGGGAGAGCAACAAAACTTAGAGCATGTTTCCAGTTTTCACAAATAATTACTAAAATGTTACATTGTTTTCATCTGTTTGCCATTTTCAAAAAATTGTACAAGACATGGAGGAAACGAGAAAATAATAAAATCAAGAATATGTTGTTTCCACCATTTACAGTACAAATCTTTGAAAACAGAAAACAAAAGTAAAACATAGTGTCATTGTTGTAATTGTGTCTAAAAACAGTACATAGAAACAAAATATGTATTCTCAAACTAAATATCCCATTAGTTTCAACCATTTCATTCACAATATAACAGAAACAGGAAACAATGCAAAAACAAAGATAGATAATCAGAGATTCAGAATGGAATGTCTATACAAGGTGCGGGACCTCTGAACTCCTTAAAAAAAAGAAAAAGAGCAGGAATGCAGAGGATTTACAGTATCAAGAAAGAAACAGTTAGCTGCAAGGTTTCACATGAACAAAAGAAACCACCTGCACATTAACACTACAAATTGAAAACATTAAGTATATCATACTTCCCTTGCCCTCTAAAGTCTAAATCATACATGATGCAGTGCATTTATATAAGATCAATAAATCATTCAAATTTAGATATTGAACTGAACACAAAAGAAAGAAGCAACCTTCCAAGACTAAAAACAAAATAGTAAAATCCTTGGATGATGTTACAGAAGAAAGGACATAATAAAGGAAGCTAATACTGTATAGTACCTTATGCCATCGGATCAACCAACTAAAACATGTTTTTTTCTTCTGTTTGACTTTTCTTTTTATATTAAATAAAACAACGTGGCTTTCTACATTGAAAATATCCATCAGCTCAATTAAAACTGACCTTTGGTTGTTGATCAGGCTTTGGAAATTGCCTTATATGAACATTAGCGAGCAGCAAGATCAAATGCTCTCTCTGATTTGCAACATTGTGCTTCTGCATTATGTATAAAACTATATATTAAAACCAAGAGGAGGCAAGCCAGTTCAATTCAATTAATTAATAATGAAGAAGCTATTTTTTGTTTTAAAAATACAAATACAACATTAAAATAGATAAATAACAACACACTCAGTTCTGATAGTGTTTTACCTGAAATCCAAACATTGCCCCAAGCCAATCCAGAATGTCTTCATCCTTCTTTTTCTTGTAGTCCTTATTAGGCCAAGGAAGACCCCGAGTGTTACGAAGAGCATACACAGCAGCTTGGATCTATAAAGAGTAATAAGTAAGTATTTTCATTAAAGTAAGATGGTCAGAATTAAAATGTATGGAACTAGATATCATGCCTCAGGAAATCTCATTATTGCTTGGTTAGCACTATCAGGATCAAGAGGAAGAATATTGAAAGGGACCAAGATCTCTGTTTTCTCGGCAACTTTATCTTGGGTCTCCAAAATCTATAACAATGGCAATGGCAAATCAATCATGTGTGTAATGTAACATCCTGTAAAAAACTAGCAGGTAATTTGAATATGCATAAACAATAAAGGTGCACATATGAGGTGACCCCAATAGGATGATAACATCCCAAGAGTTGTAGAGAATAACCTCCCGATCAACTTCCATGGATTGTGTCATGTTAACAGCCTTCAACACCTCAAAAAGAACATTAGCTGTCTGATATGCTTTGGTAAGCTGTGCCCTGAATGAAGAAACAGACAATTAGTCACAGAATAGCCAGAGGATAACATATTACATGGAAAATTATCCGGACAATCTACCGGTCAGCTTTATCAGCAGCATTTTGTAAAGCTTGGATATATTTTTTGTAGTAATGCTGATAAAAACTCTGCATCTCACGTGCATCACTTTTCTTCACCCTTCCCTTCAGAGTTGGATCATTTTCCTAACAGAAAAAATAGACAAAAATAGAACAGAGTTAGCATGAAAAAATTTTCAATTAATACACAGGACTATCAAATTTCAATAGAGGCAGTTATTGATTTTACTCATGCACAACTCATTCTGGAGAGTGTAACAGTTTGGATTCATACGGATGTCATCTTTAAGCAGGATAGAAAGTATTGAATTTTAGACCTCTGAATAAATAGATACTCCATAGTTTATAGATAACTTCCCATATTTGTTGATGAGAACAGCAGAGAAAAAAGGAAACACAGCATAACTAAAGTGTACCACATGCATTTAAAGTGATCAGTGTATAAACTCAGTCTGAGGTAAAGCAGGACAGAAAGAAATGAAATGCCGGAATGATTAGTTACTCTTTCAAGGCGCTGAAGAAGAGCCGTTTTGAACTGGCGAACACCACGACCACTTGAATTGGGATCCAACCTATGAGCTTTCTCAAAGGCGTAAAAACGACCTGCAAGCAAAGAAAGATCAACAAACAGAAGCATAAATTTAAGATAGGAAAAACAGAAATGAAGGAGAATGGAAGTGGAAAAAAGTGAAGAATGAAACATACAAAGGTAAGCAACCCTGGGATGCGTTTTCTCAACTTCATTAGCGACACGAAGAATAGGCGCAATCTCGACGAGAGAGGAAGGAACAACCTCACTGTCGATGACCGACTCTCCCAAGTTGCCGGCGGTCTGAGTCCGCATGATCCGCCTGGGCGGCGCCTCCGACGAGGGCCCCGCCCCTCCTCTGGACGACGACGACATTCCGACGACCAGAGACTCTTTCTGTATCTATCCAACTATGCCGACAAAACAATAATAGTAATGAGTAAACAAGTAGAAGCACAAATACAAAGCCTCGTCCAAAAACAAAAAAAAAAAAAAGGAAAAAAAAGTACCGAGTGACAGAGAGAGGAAAATGTAGATTCAGATTGTGATTAAGAAAGCAGCATCTGAATCAATGGGAGAGAAGAGATGCAGCGAGGAAACCCTAGCACAGAGAATGCGTAAGCTAAGCTAAGCTAAGTTAAGCAAAAGCAAAGGTACTTGGAAGCTAAGGAAGAAAAGGCAAAAAGGTGAGTGAGTGAGTGTTACTATATCTCTATAAGTAAGTGAGAGAGAGAGAGTTACTTATGCCGGTTGCGGACATATGCAGCACCACCTTACAAATTACAAAGACGCTTTTTCTTTTCTTTTCTTTTCTTTTCTTAGATTAATTAATGAAATACTACTAATATTAACTAATTAACTTGGCTCTCTGTGTGACTATCATGTGTACTGTAGTTAGTGTGGGGTCACTCTGCCAAATTCGGTGTGTTTAAAGGGACAAAATTTTCCTCTTTATAACCATTCTGCCACTTTCCTCATGCTTCACAGCTAGTTGAGCTTTTACTCAATAACTTGTACTTTTTATTAATATCTACCCTTCAATCATACATGTTAAGAATTAAAGAGAGACAATGATTCCATGATTCCAAGATGTATTTAATAAATCAATAATCTTTTATTCTTATCTCCATCAAATTTTATAATCATATCATCTTACTTCTTTACTAATTTTGCATATGTCATGTCCTGTTACTATTTTTAGTTAATATATGCGCTAGAATATATCTGTGCAGCTTATGTTATCCTTCTATTCTAGTTAGATATTTTATTATAAAAGTGAAAAAGGTTGAGTATAATTGAAATCAAAATTAATTTAACCAAATAGTCATCAAATATTTATGTTTTTACTAAAATCTTATTTAATAAGAGACAAAAATCAATTCCCATCATTTTCACTTTAGAATTAAGACCACACCTCATCTAAACGGTTGCTTTTGATAAAGATTTGTATTTGTATTCATTTTTATTAATAGACTCAAATTTTGTAATATATCCGAAATTTATAAACTAAATGCTACACAAGACGAAACTTTTGCACAAAATATAACGTAGCAAAGGACGTAATCATGTGTTTAGTTGTTGTTATTGTTTAATATATTAATTAACTAATAGCGAGGAGAGCGGCATTCATAAATTTGAGTGGACTTGTAGTTAACTTTTTGGTACTAAATAGGGAAAACGTATACTGAAATAGTCGTTATAGAAAATCATTAGTTTGAATGTGATTTTGAATAAACTAAACGTGGTCAATGAATTAATATCAAACAAATAATTTACTTGCTATTAAAGTTAAAGTGGTTGTTACATCCGCGCTCACCAACTTTAGTTTGTACAAGGTTTAACCCACGTATAAAGCTTTTATTAGTCAATTCTTGCATACAAAATATTTATATGGTCATCACTATTTTAAAACTCTTTCGTAGTATTACACCTACAAAATATTTAGTTATAAGAAATCGTCTTAGAGATTAAATCTTTGTTCGAAGAAAGTGGTAAAAAAAATATATAAGTACGAGAAAATAAAAAGAAAATCAATAAAATTTTATATTATATAGTATGAGATTGATGATTTAGCAAATCAACTAAAAGTTTGCTCATTATGGAAAAACAATTTTATAAAGTGAATGGAAAGTAGAATTGAAACCAAGTCAATTTGTTAAATTTCACTTATTTTCTTAAACTAAAGATAAAAAATTCAAAAATGGTAATTTGAATGGAATCGAATTCAAATTTGGAAAATTTGTGACGGAGTAAAAAAATTGCACTACATATAAGTCAAGTTCTTCTAGTACAGATTAAAGTTTTCTTTAGATAAGAATAATAGAAGAACATATCTTTTAATGTACATAAAATTTCCGTAAAAGGATTTTCTTATACAGAGGAATAAAAGATTAGATCTTCTAATGTACATAAAATGTTTGAAAGATATTTATACTAAGGTTTCAAAATATTTTCTCTTCAAATGTACACAATAGGATCTAATTTTATATATTTTTCTCAGTTAAAAAACATTAAATAAGTTTAAGCTAAAAAGGAATAGAAACAAGATTTGAGCACCCCACAGAACTGAATGTTCAGTTTCTCGACTTGACAACCCCACCTTAAAAGCGACGGGGACCAAATAGTAACGATACGGTTTGATTTGAAACATCTTCACAGGCTGCTATTCTTAATTCATCCAATGATGTTTACACCCAAAAAGACGCATCAGAAAATTTCACTTCATTTTTTCGTGCTAAACAACTCCGGTTCATTGAATGCAAAACATTTCTAAGAGTAGACAGATATTTAATCTCCTAAAAGTGTATTTACAACCCTCAAGTCATGAATTAATGTTACAAACACAAAAAGCACTAAGAGCAACCTACGAACTAGAAATAAATTCTACCCCACATGTAAAATGTTAAAAAAAATGTAACTCTTTTGTTTGCACTAAAGTAGTGCCAGCATATTTTTGCTCTCATTAATCTTTTGAACTACAGCATCTCCTGGTCTCTGACAATGGTGAAATAACTCAAAACTTCCCTCCTTGTGAAGGCCATCATAGGTAGTAGGTTCAACATCCATGTTGGCATCTTCATACTCACTTCCACCAGAACTGCTCTCCTCAGAACCTACCATTTTAACGTCTACATCTACCAAACCTGTAACTGCTTCAGGAATAGGTTGTTGAAGTGGCACAGAATCTCTGATAACATGCCTCATCTTCAGTCTCTCACGATAATCCTCCATTTCTGATCTGTACCTTTCTTCATCTCTAACAGCCTTCTCTTGATAAACCTTAAATCAGTCAAAATCAACATATTATCACACATCATTTTTCCACTGTTTCTAATCTAGTCACAAAATAGTAATATGGTTAGACTATTCAGTGGGTCTCGATACTTGTCTTCATTTTATGTTTTAGTCTCTACACACAATTTATCATTGTCAGAAATCTTACACCGCAACACGTTTATCTAGTGTCAAAAATAGGGACAAAAACATAACTTTTATGCATGTATAGAGACTAAAACTTGCAATTTATCGTGTAGTGACTAAAACTTAACACGGAGACAATAAACTGAGAGAGTAGTTTAATCTAGTGATATGTAATAAGTTGCATGTGCATACAGATTTTTCAGGATCTTTTAACTTGTTCCAGAGTTCACCAATCATCCTACTAATATCAGTGTTCTTGCCATGGTGTAGTTGCTTGAGTCTTGCATGCTGCTCGGCAAAGAAGAAATTGTAGCCACTTCTGTTAGGTTTTGGATGAGCAGGATCTCTTCTCTTTATTTCTGATTTCTTCCTGCGACGGCGACGACGAACACCTATTGAAGCAGAGGCACTGTTGTTCTTAACCACAGTGCTTTGACCTTGTAATGCAGATGAATGCAACACAGGAATTTGTGGAGCCTCATAAAGTACACCTTTGAATATCTGTGAACCCACTGAAACAGAAACTAGATACCCACTTTCGAACTTTCCATCGATCACTCCAATCACTGGAGGTCCTGAGAAAGATCCAAGACAACACTCTTACTAGTTAACAAATATATCACGTATATTCATAAAATTTATTAACTTTGCTGATAACATCATAGCAAATTCAGACACATAGAATCATAGCATGTCTACTCCATATTCCAATTGTTCATTAATGCTTAAAAGTAAATTACCTTCAGGCAATTCAGCAGTATTAACCCTTGACTGTTGAAAGACAGGTGAATGAATTCCAGGAGAAGAAGACTGTGTAAGTAGTGTTCTTTGAGCAGCAACTGGTATGGTTGATTGATTATGCAGACCATCTGACAAAGTGAAGTTGCGATATTATATATAATAATATCATACCTTGGCAATAATTATGTTCAAACAAGCAATTTTATGTAAATTCACAAACCAGAAGTTTTAGGGGTCCATTGAGTAGCTTTAAAATAGTAGATTTGTTCATAGTGGTAAAGCAATGAAGAATAGTATTTTCGCAACACAAAGGAAGCATTTGTGGCTGTTGATGGAAAATTGAAAACTAAAGTTACTTCTTTCCATCTTCTTTCTTTAATAATCTGCATGAAAGTTTGGAAAAACATCATGATCAACATATTCACAATCTATTTTTCATGAAAAAATGTTGATCTTGAAAAAATTCAAAAAAACAACTACATATATATTAGAAAGAAATTCAAACAGAGTATCCTACATCAGAGAACATTCAACAATTAAACATATATTATTCAGAAGACCATAAGAGAAGCAGTGATAAACATTCACATTGTACCTTTTCAAACCCTCCACGAGAAGTTACTTCAATAAAGAGTCGACACAAGTCGAGTTCTTTTCCGCCAATGGTAGGAATCCTGAAACAATTGTCAGTTGTTCATGGATGCTATCAAAAGCCACAGCCAAATCCTTGCTCATTGCAATGAAAGAAAATAAATAAATAAAGCCCCAAGCAGAATAACTTGTAAGGAAATAGAGATAGAATATGCATGAGAGAGAGAGAGAGAGAGGTTACATGAACTTTGTAGCCATAGAAGCGTGGAGCTTCTCCAAGGTAAACATAAAGAGTTTAGGATTAGCAACGACATCCTCATATTTTGCAAGAGGTAGTGGATACGATTGAGACATCACTGCCTCTCCCAGGGAACAAGATGTTGATGCCATTCTTCGTGCATATATCTGGCCTCGTCAAATAACTTACAGCAAGAGTTGCTGTGTCATTGCCATGAATGCCTCTACAACAGAGAGGGGTGTAACAGAAGATGAAACCTTGTACTTGTACGTACCTACTCAAATAAATACAGATACCCTTTTAGGCTTTAGCAATAAAACATGCACAAAAACTCTTCTCTAGCATTCATGTGCTAGCATGCGAATAGGATGGTATCTTACAATTATTTTTACTTTTACAATTTCATGAATTCTTTTGTCCATAAAATATTGGTGTTTCTAATCTGACACAAAGTTTCAGTGTTAAACACTTTTCTAAAAGAAAATAATTCAAATCGGAATTGTGTTGCGGGGAAAAGAAAACAAGGAAAAAATGGTAGTAGAAGTATAATTGTTATTCACGTCAAAAGCTTTGTTACTTATTTATTTTTCAAAGGACTCGTTTTGTTGTTTTATATTCATAAAATGAAAGATTTTATGATTAAATAATAATAATAGTAATAATAATAATAATAATACATGCAGGTATAAAAGAAAAAAAAGATATAACAATGATGAAACCCAGGGAAACAGAAAGAAGCAGAAGATTTTTAGTTATTGAACGAGGCGTATAGTGAAGGAATAATAATATTAATGGATGGGAGAAAAAATAGACTTACCAATGGTTACTGAGAATTAAAGCAAATGAATGAAATGAAGAAGCTTAGGTATAAACTGACTATTATAACAAGTTTTGAATGGAAACCTTTTAATAATCATATTCTCTCTGTATTTTCTTTTATAGGCTATCAGGAATGAATGAATAAAATTAGCTAATGCTTTATAATTTTACCCACTTCCCCAAAAGACTAATTTATCCTTATATAGTTAGAAATTCGTGGGATGATTCTGGCCTTAATTAGAAGAGAGGAAATAAAGTAGCCAATCATCTCATAACAATGAAAATTGATTAAGTTATAATTTTATATATATATTTTTGTTATCACTATAATATCATCGTATAATAGTAAATTGAAAATTCAAATTCAAAAGAAATAATAATAGAAAATTTATATTAATGGATGTGAGCCGTTTGAAACGGCCCAAGAGGCGAAACTAATCATGAATGAAATTGAAAACAAAGGGATAAGAATTAAAGATGCACAAAAAACTAAGGGTTAGTGTTTGGAATATTGTTGAGATTGTGAGAAATACATGGGGTGACGTAACCCCCCATTCCTTGTCTTGTGTTGGATGTAATGTTAATAATAATAATATTATTATTATTATTATAATGATAATAATAATAATAATGCAATGCACTTTCTTTTATACACTTTGGAATTTGAAATAGTCCATCCCACACCCCTTTCTCGTAATTCCCTTCATTTCTCTTCCATCTTTATTATATCTAATTCTGTTACTAATGAATTTATCAATAAAAGTAAAAACAAAAAATAAAATAAATAAGGAGGTACATAAATGAGATACGGGAGTACATATATGAATTTGAGAAAATAATGATGGGCCGAGTTAATGGAAAGAAACCCATTAGTGAAAGAAGAATAGGAGGCATGGAAAGGAGAAATTGGGAATTGAGGTTGGATTGGGTAAGAAGTAAGAAGAGAGGATGAACAATCAGAACCCGCAATCAAGTGAAGGAAGGAACATGGACGACGATGCTGCTCTCTCTGATTTCCTCGCTTCTTTAATGGATTATAATCCCACTGTAACCCTTACTTATTCTTCTTTTTTCTCTTTTTAAACCAAAATTTTACTATTATTCATCTTGTTCCAATGTTTAAACCCTTGAACCATCCCTTTGTTTAGATACCTGATGAATTGGTGGAGCATTATTTGGCCAAGAGCGGTTTTCAATGTCCCGATCCCAGACTGTAAGTATCTCTTTTCTTTCTTCACTCTCAATTCTTCTTCTTATTAATTTCTTGTCTTTGTTCACTATTGGGGTTAATTTTCGATTTCTTATTGTTTATTCTTGTTTTGAACCTATGAGACTGATTCAAATTATGTTTTTTTTTTTTTAAATTCGTTGGGTTTCAACACTTGTTAAATCTCTACATTAAGTTGGATTCTTATTCTTTGCGTTTATTGCTCATCAATATTTCAGGACTAGATTGGTAGCTGTTGCCACTCAGAAGTTTGTTGCTGAAGTTGCAGGAGATGCTCTTCAGTATGTTCACTTTACCAATTTTTTAATTTAATCTTTACCTTTTTTCTTTTATTTTATTTATTTTTAATCGTGAATCACTGCATCACAGCTAACTATTTTTATGCATGATCAATTTGGGAATTTTTTTTGCGTTGAATCACAGCATCAGGCATTATGTAGGAGATGCATATACACGGGTGCATTACTATTTCTTTTTTTTTTTTTTTTTTTTGGCTAAGTCATGAGTGCATGTGCATTGTTGTTAGCTATTTAGTTTCCCTGTCTTTGATTTACGTGTTCATGCTGGCATGATTAGTTGACTAGATGTTAACTGTAGGCACTGCAAAGCAAGACAAGCAACAATTCCAAAAGATAAAAGGGACAAGCAGCAGAAGGTTTTTACTGCCTTTTGGTTTTATTTTATATATTGATTGTGTGTATAGTACTTACATTTCATTATGTATGACAGGATAAGCGTCTAGTTTTGACAATGGAGGATCTATCAAAGGCATTGCGTGAGGTAAGAATAGTTCTCTATGGTCTATATCAAATTGAGAAAAGTTTCCCATCTCCTCATTGTAGAGGTCATTGCAGTCCATTATTGTATTATAGAAGTTTACCCTTACTTTTTAATATCTACTCTTTACTCCTGACTACACACATATATATATTCACTCTGTTCCCGACCATTTTGTGACACCCCGTTCACGTTTTAAGCCTTCACTTTGCTGGCTTACGTATCTGTTGAATACAGACTGTACCCCTGGTCTTTGGCTCTTAGCATCAACAATTCCACTAATCCACTCCCTTCAAACCCACTGCTCAACTTTTCTCAATTTGTTGCTCTGTTGCAAGTTTAGAGAAGATGGTGATTGTGGCTAATATTCACTAATCACTATGCCCACTGGGCTGAGGATCTTTACAAAGTTATGATAATTGCCATCTTCTGAGAGAAAAGAATTGGGATCAAATTGGAAGTATCATATCTGCTGTTTGAACCCCACTGTTGCAACATCGCCTATGACATTTGTCGCCACTTTCTTTCACTGTTTTATCTAAACTGAAAAATAAGAAGACAACAACTCTGAACTTGGGTGCTTATGGGATCAATTTATGACAGGCTTGTTACTGGATTGAATTGGTTTTTTAAGTTTCCATGTTTCATTCCCTGTCTGACAAACTGCTCTAGCTATCTGATTATTATTATTATTATTATTATTATTATTATTATTGTTGTTGTTGTTGTTGTTGTTGATGTTGTTTTTGGTGTTGGTGGATGAGTGGGGGGCATTCTCTTCTTGGACAAGAGCACAATGGGCCGGTCCCCCGCCCCCACTTGGGATTTTTAATCCAGGGGATTTAATCTGGGTTGTTTATCCCAAGAGCCACAAGCATCAACTATTTGTGACATACTGCCATCCCAGTGGGGTGGTCTAGCCCTATTTTCATAGCCTTCTTTTGAACTTCTCAGATCAATGTTATGGTATTAATTAAGTTTATATGATAATATATATAATTTCATTTTTCATTAATTGTGTTGATATGTTAATACATTTACATTTGATGAACAGTATGGTGTGAATTTAAGGCATCAAGAATATTTTGCTGATAGCCCTTCTACTGGAATGGATCCTGCTACTCGAGAAGAATGAGTCATTTCTTGTCTATTTGTGTGTTCAGGCTTCTAAACTCTCGTGTTTGGTGTCAGTAAGTTTTGCAATACCGATGCTGAATTGAATATATTCTATTTATATGTTGATAGTTCTCTAGTTTTATGCTCTGTATCTGAAGTTAACTCGGCATATACACGCACGCACTTTACTTGTTTGAATGTGTTTCGTTCCATGATTTTTAACTAGTTGTCTAATATGTTTTGTAGGAGTGGCATAGTTAATGGAGCTTTCTCATGATATGATGCCCAAATTATAACCACCTCTCCTCGGATCTGCCCAAGGCACTGCAATTGTTCCCCTCTAACATTAATGGTGCTTGTAATAATTCGAGAATTTGGTCAGTGGAAGTAACTTATTAGCAATGAACTTATCTAATTTTCCTTTGCTGTGTACCTTTTTCTCTTATTTTTTTAAGTGTCCCTTTGGTATCTCGTTTGTTTGTCCTCTGGTTCCGAAGTTTAACTTAGAGCATGACTGGGAAAGACCATGTTTCTCAGATTATCTTTAGTAAAAATGTTATTTGAAAATGAACTTTTTCTTATCTGGGAAAGTAGTTCAAATTTATAAATACTTTTTTCTTCTTCTGAAAAACTTTTTTTTAGCAAATTTAAATGAAAATTGATTTCCATTATAATAAATTATAATTACAATTGATATAACCGACTATTGAAATAATCTAATTTTTAAGCTATTATTATCTCGTCCTTATTTTTAATTAACTTTTTGTAAATGAAAAATACACCATATCGAAACTTCATTTGTAAAAACACTTTGCCACCAGTCTGTATCTTTGTTCTCCCGTTTCATGCTTGACAGACAATTTAAAAACTAACCATTATGTGCATATCTGGGGTTCATCTTTTCTAATGGACGTTGAGGAAATTAATTATATAATTTTATTTCAGATATGAAAATTACTTTTTATAGTTTAATAGAAAATAGGGTTAAACTTATTCCGCAAAAAACTATCTTCAAAGATACATCAATAAAATAAACTGAAAATAATTAATGCAACAAAGTAATTAAATATTTTCCTAAACACCAATAAAATAAAATAAAATTATTGAGATACAAGAATACTATAATTGATTAAATTAAAACTAAATATAACTGATTGACCAATCTTATTCCAAGCACTCTAGTTAGAAGCAAAAACTGTCAAATTCTCTAACAAAGTCATATTATTAAAATCAAAAAATCCATTGACCGGATAAATAATTAAATCACAGTGATGACGTTATCTGAGGTAGATATATTTTATCTGCAGTGTCTTAAGAAAAATTAATTATGTAATTCGTTAATAAAATTTCTATTTGGTTGTGTGATAATTTTTTATTTTTATTTAATTCTTAATTATTTTAAATATTTATTTGTGTACCAACAAATAAATATTTTAAACAATTAAGAATTAAACCGAAATAAGTAATTCTTTATCTGATAACAAAATATTCACCTCTACTTTTTATCGATGAAAAAATTAATTATTATAAAATAGATTAAGTTATTATTATCATTCATATTTCTTTACATTTTTTTTATCATTACCAAATAATTTTACAAGAATGTGTATTACGCACCGAGAATCTTTGTGAGCCTTAAAAAAATTCAGTATAAAAGTGGGGTCAGCACTGCACAAAACTTTTTTCATTTCTGTCTTAAATTTTTATTTCACTTTCCTTGTGTCTTGAATTTAATTTTTTAAATTTGTGTATGTGAAATTATTTTCACCTGTTTTCTGTGTTGGATTATTTCTATTTGTTTTCTTCTTTTCATCTCAATCTGCTATACGTTCACTTTCCTCATCCTGGGAACCCTAACCCTAATCCTCTTCCTCCATCAATTCTGGTCTTCTCTTTACTTTCGTGAACAATTCCATCTATGAATTCGGTGTCGCAGCTCTCGTGAGACATATAATGATCTTTGCGCTGCGAATCGATTGTATGGGTTTGGAGAATGCCGGAGCTTCGTAGTGGACCGCGACGACGTGGTGCTCCGGTTGGTCGTAAAAGCTCGGAACCACCGTCTCCCGCGGCGGAGAAATACGTGAAGACTCGCGCGGCAGTCGCGAGGGAAGCGGCGGCGGCGGCGGAGAGGCCTAGAACTCGTTTGGCGGCGAAGAAGTTGGAAGAGGAGAAGCCTGTAATTTTGATATCTGAATCAAATCACTCCAGAAAAGAAGTTGAAGGCGCTGCGATGGCCGATGATACCGGTGGGTTAAGCGCTAACAAAGGCGTTGCCCCGGATGATGACAACAACGCTGCCCCTTTCCCTGAAAGGGTATTGTATTCTGTTGTCTTTTTTCTCTTTTAACTAATTGTTCAATTTTTTTTTTTTTGATTGTTCTTCACTGATGTTAATTATTAATATATAATTAATTATTCAATTCTTTGATTAGTTATTATTCTGTGATGTTAATTAACATATAATCTTTGTTTTCACTCCGAAGGTTCAAGTAGGAGGGTCCCCTGTTTACAAAGTCGAGAGAAAATTGGGCAAAGGTGGCTTTGGACAGGTTTTTGTTGGCCGCAGAGTGACTGGTGGTAATGACCGTACATCCGGTCCCGGTGCCACTGAGGTAAGCTTCTCTTATACCTCACTTTTGTGTACTGTTGTAGAATTTTTTGTATGACTCTAAGTTGATTAAATTATTGTTATCATCTTTTGATGTTTCAGGTGGCTTTGAAATTTGAGCATAGAAACAGCAAAGGCTGTAACTATGGTCCTCCCTATGAGTGGCAGGTGTACAAGTAGGTGCTCTGTTCATGATTATGTTAAAACTTATAGAAGATGTATATTGTCAATTGGTTTTGTTTATATATAAGATTTGTGTTGAAATTTGCCTGACATTTGACTTGTAATGTTTTGTGAAAAGTATCCTTGGTGGCAGTCATGGAATCCCTAAAGTGCATTATAAAGGGAGACAGGGAGAATATTACGTGATGGTATGACCTCCTCCACCAACCATTGTATTTTCTCTTTTTGCCAGCTTAGTCATTGAAGTGTTTTCTGGGGTATATATGCAGGTTATGGACATGCTTGGTCCAAGCTTGTGGGATGTATGGAATTCATCAAGCCAGGCGTGAGTATAAGCTGACTATAATTATTGTATCTGCTGTGTTGTTATATGTCTTGTGTTTTGAAATAAGAGCTATTACAATTATTATAATAATAATTGAATATTGATTTTTGTCGTTTATAAGCTTGCTCTATGAAGCTTTATATTCAAGGGAGGTGACTCCATTTCTAGTTTCAATTTATACAACATATATAGGTAACTAAATATACTAAAAGGATGGAGAAAATGTTGGACTTGCGGTAGTTGTAGATGATCTGTTTTATGAAATTCTTCAGGATGCCATCCTCTTTTTATTTTCCCTTCCAAAAATTTGGTGTTTGCCTGAGCTAATTTTATTCCGTTTTTTGATGAACATCAATAAATGACTACTTCATTGAATATGAATTAAATTTAACTTGAACCCATTATTTGCATTATGTCTGAAGATTTATAATCTGAATATTTTTTTCCCTTTGATGTTGTATTTTTGCTTTCTATTGCAGTACTTCTGGCTGTGTCACCTTTTTACTTCTCTTCTTCTGTCCTTTCTACGTTGACTAATTTGTTCCTTGTGATTCTGTTATTGCTTTTCTTTTGGATGTGCAGGATGTCTGCGGAAATGGTGGCATGTATTGCTGCGGAGTCTCTCTCAATTTTGGAGAAGATGCACGCAAGAGGGTATGTAATCTATACGATATTTATTATCAGAATTAATTGGTTTCTAAACATGGTATTCTGGTTCCTATTGTTTACTATAGCTATGTGCACGGAGATGTAAAACCAGAGAACTTTCTATTAGGTCAGCCGGCTACACCACAAGAAAAGAAATTGTTTCTTGTAGACCTTGGACTGGGTTAGTAGTTTCTTTTCATGGAGGACATGTTTCATTCATATTTACACTCCTTTTTGACCTTTCTTATATAATCACATGTTTTGCAGCAACAAAGTGGAGAGACACCTCCAGTGGGCACCATGTTGAATATGATCAACGCCCCGATATGTTTAGGTTACCTTCTCCCTTTCAATTTTTTATCTTAAATTCTATTGGTTGCTATTTTTTATTTGTTTATTTTTGCTTCCTTTCTATCCTTAATGTTTTGCTGTTTCCTGTTCATGGTTATCAACCTGCTTTAGTCTCTCTCTTTTTTTTTAAACTTTTGTAGAGGGACTGTTCGATATGCCAGTGTCCATGCTCATTTGGGAAGAACTGCAAGTAGAAGGGATGATCTTGAATCTCTTGCATATACGCTCATCTTTCTTCATAAAGGCCGGTTACCTTGGCAAGGTTATCAGGTATATACATTAATTTTATATTCTCATCAAATACTCCCTCCATTGTGAAAAAAGTGTTAATTTAGCAAATTGTTTTATTCAAAATTATTTATCATTTTACAATTCCAAGAAAAAATCTATTACTTTTTTTGAACTTTGTCCTCCATCAAAACTACTGCACGGTAATTATTTTGTTCAAGACATAAGGAAACATATTTATTTGAATCTCTGGATTTTACTAGAAGCTCTTGATTCACGATTCAAATCCTAAGATTCAATGAATTGGCTACCTTGGATTTTTATCATAAGATGAAACTCTCAAATGACTTTGCATCTTATGATACATGAATGAGTCTGTAGAATTTTGTATCATCAATACTGGTAAGATATTGCCCACTTTGGTCCTAAGCCGCCACACATTTGTTTTTGGTTATCACCTAAAAGGCTTCTTACCATTAGAAACATTTGCGTTTCTATATATCCATGTTCTGCCCCTTGTTTTGACAAACAATTATTTTTTCTTTTTCTTTTGTACCTTTCTTCTACCGGTTCTCTTTTGAGTACAAATTTAAATTGTTAAATGAGAAGTAATTGAAGGATAACTACATATTCTGTTTTAATTATTTTACCTTCTTTTTAGGGTGACAACAAATCCTTCCTTGTTTGCAAAAAGAAGATGGGAACATCGCCTGAGATGCTATGCTGTTTCTGCCCTTCCCCTTTTAGGCAATTCCTTGAGATTGTGGTGAACATGAAATTTGATGAAGAACCCAACTATTCCAGACTAATTTCTTTGTTTGATGGCATGCTTGGACCAAACCCTGCATTGAGGCCAATTAATACTGAAGGTGCTCAAAAGGTAATCCTTTTTCATGTGATTTTATAGTATCAATTTTTCTTAACTAACAAGTCTTCCATTATTTAATTTAAAAAACACACTTATACATATTAAATTACACAAACACCCCTTGAGGTTTTTCAAAATTACAATGTAATGCTTTTCAAAATTAAGGGGATGTTAGTGTAATATATATATATATATATATATATATATATATATATATATATATATATATATATATATATATATATATATATATATATATATATATATATATATATATATATATATAAACTGTACAGAAAAAAATTTGTGGGATTTTTCCCCATTTAAGAACAGGATTTACTCCTTCCTAAGTTGTATGTTCTATCTTAGGAAAGTTATGTACAATGATACAACATTGTAATAGGACTTATATATGCAACTGCAGTGCAGCTGATAGTAGGATGTGGCAACCCTGATTATGGTTGCATCCTGTCCTATTAACATAGAAGTTTCTTACCTCTTGGTGCTGTTTTTATTGTTGTGTTTTTGGTCTTCGTGTTTATGGTGATTCCTTGTTTCACTCAAAATTTACCAGGTTGGGCAGAAGAGAGGTAGATTGAATATTGAGGAAGAGGATGATTCTCAGCCCAAAAAGAAGGTCCGGTTGGGGGTTCCTGCTACACAATGGATTTCAGTCTACAATGCAAGACTGCCAATGAAGCAAAGGTAGAGTTGCAGTCACTCTTTGTAGCAGCTTCATTTAATTGAGCAATCGGATATCTGAGTTTTTTTAATGCACTTTACACCATATTTATAATGTAAAAATATTGCTTTTCAAGACGGAATTGTTTACCTTTAGTTTGAAGTAACCTGTTTAATATTGTAATTTAGCTGATGTTTACATCTAAATGATACAGGCTCTTTTCTTTATGTTCATTTTGGAGCTATTTTTGAAACGGGAGCTTTTTGTTATGACTTCTTATGACTTTTGTATTGGTTGCATATTAGGTATCATTACAATGTTGCAGATGGAAGATTAGCGCAGCATGTGGAGAGAGGTATTGCAGATGGCCTTCTTATTAGTTGTGTGGCTTCTTGTTCCAATCTTTGGGCACTCATCATGGATGCTGGAACTGGATTTTCAAATCAAGTTTATAAGTTGTCGCCATTTTTCTTACACAAGGTGAAATTATTTGATATAAAATCAGTACATGTCATGTAATTTTGTTAATATTTTTTTCATATGATGAATCTTGCCTATGTGATTCTGTTTCTTTTCAGGAATGGATCATGGAGCAGTGGGAGAAGAACTATTACATTACATCTATTGCAGGGTCTAATAGTGGGAGCTCTCTTGTGGTGATGTCAAAAGGTATGATTTTTAAGTTAGATTTTATAAATGAATAAGATTGTTTACCCCCCTCATACAAGCGTTCTGCTGTTGCTAAAACTGATTTTTGGTGACTTGCGGTCTAATTTATGCAGGCACACAGTATACACAACAATCATACAAAGTAAGTGATTCATTCCCCTTCAAATGGATAAACAAGAAGTGGAGAGAAGGTTTTCATGTGACCTCAATGGCCACTGCTGGAAGTCGCTGGGGTGTTGTTATGTCTCGAAATGCTGGATTCAGTGATCAGGTTTGCTGTTTATGTTGTCCTTCCACTAGTATTATAGGTTTGCTGAAATTAAATTATATTGCTTATATATATAGAGCAGATTTTCCATTTCTTTTTATGATAATGCTGCTCAAAAACTGTTTTTTGGTTGCAATAGTCTGTACTGCTATTATTGACTCTGCCACTAGACATATTCTTAATTTCTCATCATCCACTTTTTAAATGTAGGTTGTTGAACTTGATTTTCTCTATCCTAGTGAGGGAATCCACAGACGATGGGATAATGGTTATCGGATTACAGCAACTGCTGCTACATGGGATCAATCTGCTCTTATATTGAGCATTCCTAGGCGCAGGCCAGGAGATGAAACCCAAGAAACTCTGCGTACATCTCAATTTCCTAGCACACATGTTAAGGTAAGGGTTGATGAATTTAGTAGTTGATTTGTAAAGTCAATACCGAGACTGATATTCATTTTGGTTTTTGTTTATGTTCAGGAAAAATGGTCAAAAAACCTTTACCTTGCTTGTTTGTGCTACGGGCGCACAGTATGCTGATTTTCTTACAAGCCAAAGTATTGTGCTAGTCTGTGAAGTTATATATTTTCTAATGCCCCGATCATTGTATAACGTAGCAGATAATTGTATGTTTGTCAGTTATATAGCATTATTCTCTCCACCCATTCGATTACAATTTCTTTGGGACTGGGGGATGTGTCAGTTAATGTATACAGCTTAGCGTTATGTTACACCAATATGTATATGTAGGTTCTATCAAATTTTTTGTCTGGTTTTCAAGATTGTTTCCGAGACTAGTCAGTCTAAAATTAAAAAAAGGGCTTTGTATGGATATCTTTCCTTGTGAATAAAGGGTCCAATAATTATTTTAAGGGTTAATTAAAATTCTTGGTCTCATTTTACGGGTTAATAAGGACCCAACACGTACCTGTATCAACTAGTTTATTCCTTGATACGGTACAAGTTAAGGCAGATAGATGGAGCACAACACCATTCTTACCCGAGGTTCTATTAGTTTCTTAATAAAACCAATTATAACTCCGTGTAATAGTCATAGGGTAATTGTCCTATCTTAGTAGGAAATTACAAAATAAAATCTAAAACTTTATTCTATCGAACTGTTAGACTAGGTTTACGCTTGAATTTTAGTATAGTGAGGTCAAAAGTATTTTTACTCTTAAAGAAACAAGCTTTTATATTGGAATTTGTTAATATACATTGAAATTTGCAAAAATACTTATGTAATTGTAACTTAAACATATCACCCTACTAACCTCCATTGAAAAGGCAAAGTGAAAAAAATATTTTTCTTAAATGAAATATTGGGTAATTAAGCTTTAGCAATTTGCAATCTGCAATTTGAAGGTCAATTTCCTCATCTAAACTCACTTGTAACTAATACAACACTTCAGAGTATTCTCTTCTATTTTCATACAGAAAAATGAGCAAATATCCAGCATTTTCTTGTTGAGGATTATATCCAATACAATTGGTCTATATATTTCTAGTTGTTAGTGTAGATCAAAACTAAGGTGATTTCACGTAGTTGGTGTAATCTGCATTTGCCTCTATCATACCTGCCTCTATCATACCTGTATGTCCTTTTGAATTTTAAATAAATAAATAGCTTCTCGAAGGAATTATAAATACAGGGATGCTGCAAAGACAATGTCCCTCTTGATCTTGGTCACAGCTTCTTCAAACTTTGCCTCAAGTTGAGTTTCCCCAATTGACTTAGCTGCTTCTATCAATTGTTGAAGAACTTCCTCAAGTCGTCTAATTGCTCTAATCAAGCTACCTTCAAACACTTGTGTGATTTCCATAATCTCGTAGAACTTTGAACCTTTCGCCCAAGCATATACAGCTTCCATTATGTCAGGCCTGAACGACTTAACAAAATTCTCAACGTCAATCTGCACCTGTTTTTTTTTTTTTTTTTACATTTTGTAGAAGATAAAAGAAAAAAGAACTCGTTAGTGTTGAACAACTATAAAAGTGAGGACACTTTAAAAAGTAACACGATAACAAACAGACAAGCTTTTTCTGTGTACCATAACAACAACAAAATTCGAACTTCGGACTTTGTGCATTGGAAAAAATGCAGAATGATAACAGGGTTTATCTAATTATCTATTCTCAAGATGGAACTAACTTGTATAACAGTTTTCTCATTTTCAGCTAATTCATTAACCGGCTTAGATTTTCCCAAATGAAACTAGAAAAACAATATGTGCAGTTAGGTGCCAGATATGCAATGAATCGGTATTCTATCATTACCTTGCACTCTAGCTGAAGTTGGGCAACTCTCCGAGCTGTGTCTTGTAATTGCATAAAAAGCAGATCAAGTTCTTCCCGAGGTTTGGGTGCATCATGAATTTTTTCTTGCCAGACAAAACATGAAAGGAGAGAAACCATCTCCTCCACCTTTACCTCCTTTAAGACACCATTGAACATGAGTTCTGTTAGGGTCAATTCATCTGCACTACTTATTTCACAAGCAACCTTCCCTTTTAATTCCACCACATTGTCACTTGTAGCATATCTGCAAGATGAAGATCTGACATGAATAGGAATGACAAGGTTGAACTAGTGTTGGGTGAGTAGTTCCTATGAAGGGAAAAATAGAGGAGTTCGGAGGTTTGAACCCCTCTGCTAAAAGAAACTAACAATTAACAATTAATATTTACTGATTGAAAAGAAGATCCGACGAGAATATCATTTTTATCAACAAAAGACAATCAAAATGGGGCTGCTGAAATTATCTAATAAAAGGCCGCATATATAAATCCACAAATTGGACATTAAAAGTTAGCTCCAGGAGATTAAGATTTGACATTTGTAGGAACTGCATAAGACTATTCTGCCACCAAATACGTGGAACTGTTGATGTGAAGATGATTCAGTCACTTTAACTTAATGGAGTTAAAGCAAAAATAAAATAAAATTAAATTACAAGCACAAAAAAAAAAAAAAAATCAGCAAATCATTGTGTACTGACTTGAAAATCCATGCCGCCACATTTCTTTAGTGGTGAAAATACAGACATTGTTAGAGAAGAGAAAGAAAAATAACACAACAAGTAGGGGATGACTAATCCACCTTAACTAACAAAGGCAGATAGAAGACTTCAAAAGGACAAAAGAAAACGGACCAATGGTATATTATGTTGCATTTGTTCACGGAATCAGAGATAATATTTCAGGGAAAATTCTTTCAGGACTATGTAGGTAGAAACTTGTCACATAAAGCACAAGCTCAGATCAGAACAGAATATGAACAGCAATCCAAGTCAAAGCTCAAGGTCTTGCAGTAAAACAAAAAATGAAAGAAGTGGGGGAAAGAAAAGAAATACTTAAGTTCATTACCCAAGCCTCCGCAGAACCCTCTTTCTTGCCTTAAGTTCATCCTTGAAAGCTAAAGTTGTAGAAGATCTTAATGTTTTCTTAATGGACTTTATCTTTGCAGTCAGTTCTTGCTTCCTCTGTAAAACTTTCAACTTCTGCTTTATAAGTGGCGACTTTGCAATTTCGTGCTTTTCAAATAGGCTCTCTAAAGCCTCTATCCTACGAGACGCTTTTTTATATGAGTTGCTTTGAATCTGATAAAGAAAAATTAAAATGTTGATTATCTAATCAGGAAAGAATCAAAAGGAAAAAAGAAAAAGGAATAAGAACATAGATGTGAGTTCCATACCTTCATGTCTTCTTCAGGATCCAGAAGTGGCAATCCTTTCTCACCAAATCTAGAAAGAGTTTCCAACACTTTCTTCAGTGTGTTTTCTCGAGCTTCCAATGGCAAAAGATCCTTTGGTATATACAGACGCAGACTACTTATTTTATTAATCTGTTAACAGTTAAGCAGCAAATAATTTACTAATCAGCATTTGGAGAATGGATTGGACAGAGGCTTTAAACATCAGGATCATAAATACTGAATTTAAATCCTATGTAAATATTACATATTTAATAGTTTGAAAGAATATACCTTGGAGATAGGAACCGAAACCACTAGAGGTTCTCCAAATTCTTTCAGAGGAATAATCTTAATAGATTTTTTTCCAATTTCATTTTTCCTCACCACACATCTTGTAAGAACATCAACATTGTAGGATGCATCTTCTGGTTTAATGCTTGCATCATCTGAAATTTTGGCTTTTATGATGAACAAACTAAAATTTTAATCTACAAGTGTATTTATAAACCACCAGAAGCTGTTAAGAATTCTCACCTTCAGAAATACTCTTAACCCTTTCAAAATTAATGACCAAACCCCAAGTCAACTGGTCGTCCATAAAAACGGGGGGAAGATCTTCATCACTTAAAGGGCATTCAAGAGAAACAAGCCTCCCAGGCTGTAAAAAAGGTAAGCAGTGCCTTGGAGATAGCACAATGTCATGAACCTCCTTATTTAAACTTCTATGCTGCTCCAGCAGATTGAAATAATCCTTCAGACTGTCTTCTTCTTCAATAACAATTGATTCTCTCTCTTCTTCAAGAGCTTTAATTTGTTTCTGTATACAAAAAAGAACAAGAGAGCAATTACATTTTTTCTTGATATAATTTTCATATCAACCATACAAGGATTTTTTTTTTTTAAAAAAACGAAAATCCAAGAAGATACACCAATGGGTTTATTCTTTTATGCAGATATAGAAAATTATGTGTGTAACCCCATCAAACTATACATTATACCCCCCCCCCTCCCCCCAAAAAAATAATAATAACATTTTGTATTTCTAGGGATCATAAACTAACCTCAAGATCGGGTATGGCTCGATCAGCTTGGAACTGAAAAAAGGAATTACGGAGTAAATTTTCAGGATCACCATCTTCACACCGCATTTGGTTCAAAATCATGTTGTAGCTTAAATGGAAGGCACTGAAATGTAAGGAAAGGCAAATGTAAATTATTTGATAGAAATAACAATTAATTTATTTATGCAATACAACTCGAGAAGTAGAAAACATATTTCTCATGGTGAATGAATATACCATCATATTTTCAAAAACTAACCAAGCACTAGACAACTATCATATTATTGTGCATTAGATTTTGACCAGTCTCCACTATGGCCTCATCTATTATGTCACAAGCTGCATCACCATTCTGATTACTGATAAAACCTATATTCCACTTAGTTTGAGTAACTAAACAAAGTAACGCTCACAATAAGCTGTCAGAGAGAAGTAAATCTTGGCATCCAGAACACAGTTCAGATATATAACTATGTTTCCATCATCTTAATATTTTAGTTTTGCATCTTTAACTTTTAATTGTTACTACTTTAATTATTTTGTATATCAAAAAAAGCTTGTAAAACAACGAAAAGTTTATGACAATTTAAACCAACAATTTACCTGTTTAAACTATCAGCTGCCCCTTTAACCATATTTTTAGCAGTAGAAGGCTCCATCTTCTCATCAACCATGAGGATACATATTCCACGTTCATCAATGCCTCGTCGACCAGCACGACCACTCATTTGAATGTATTCTCCACTGGATATCCACCTAAACTTGTCCCCATCAAATTTCCGGACATTTGTGAAAACAACAGTTTTTGCAGGCATGTTCAAACCAATGCTGAATGTCTCTGTGGCAAACAAACACTAAAGAAAAATATTTCAGTAGTTGGAATTGCAAGAACTTACAACTTAAATCAAACAAGGATTGTTAATCGTATCAATACTAAGAGAAAAGATGAAATGAAAATATTTTTGCTCCTAAAATACAATAGTAATCTCAGCAGGTTAACAATTAGAACAAATCAACTGAGCAAGACAGTGGATAAAGAACCCCTGACTAGTCTGAGATTTTAAAGCAATACAAGAAATCACATGGCTAGACAAAAAGGACAAACAAGAATAATTCTTAAAAATGCAAACAGATTGATATAATTGCTAAACCAACTAGTGGCCCTAATAAACTCATTTACTAGTAATATGCAGTTATGTCTTTAACCAAGGCAAGTGATTCATGTTTTAAACTAAAGAGTGAGAATCCAGTTATATCACGGGTTCATGGCTTATAAAGATGAAGAAAGTATCTTTTATCAAATAATTTCTACCCCAAACCTTGATTAGCCCTTCTTGAAATAAGATCTCAATCACTTCCTTTAGAATTGGGAGTAAACCAGAGTGATGTACTCCTATTCCACGTTTCAGCAAGGGCAGCATGTTTGAAACCTGAAAAATATCAACAAAAAGTCCTAATAAATAACCCAAGTCTAATAAATCCTAAGCCCACTACACTTATGGCTATCTTGTTTCTTCAATTGTAGGGTCCAATAGAATTGTTTAATGGACATTGAGTTTGATTCCAACTCTTTCCTCCCCAAATAAGAAGGATCTTAAGTTAAATCAATAAGAACCTCTACTTATTTTGTTGGATAATCAGAGAAATAAGGAGCACTAAAACTAAGCAATCTGCTTAAACAGTGGTAATGTGCCAGAGGGGAAACCAAAGTTAAAGAAGTATCTTGCCTGGGGAAGTTTCTTATCATCGTCTGAAAGCATGTCAATAGCACTGGAAAATATTTTTTCTATGTTGTCCTTCTCAGTATCCCCATTCAGATCCATTTTTGCCATCTACAGAAACACGAGCACAAAAGAAAAAAAAAAAGACATTGTAGACATGAAAGAATTGAAAAAAAATGGATAGACAGTTTTGAGAAACAACAGCAAATTGAACTATACCTGCATTGCAAGAAGCTCACACTCCCTTTTGCTAAAGCTGAACAGTATTACAGGATCATACTGACGCTGAATGATCATTTTTACCATCTTAAATATGTCACTATCTTCAGCAGCTCTACCAAGCGCCAACCCTTTTTGCCACTTTGCGTTTTCTTTTTTCTTATCACCCTCAGTGGCAGGAACAAGAGCATTCAAAGCTTTCTGAAAACTTCCTTCATTGAACTTTCCCGTTTCATCAACAACCAAATATAGACCATCCCCTCCAGAGGGAAAAATATAATGCTGAAGGGGAGTTGGTCGGTAATCTGTATAAATAACATGACAAGGTTGTTGGTGTACCTGCAAAGTAAGTAAAAGCATTAGTACGTGAGCAATAAAAATCCCTTCCATGTTTCCCCACAGAATTAAGTTAACAAAAAGCAATTAAATGAACAACCTTTGCCACCCAATCAGCAAATTCCTTGGCATTAGGCACAGTGGCAGAGAGGAAGACAAAACGTGAATTCTTTGGCGACAAAACAATGCTCTCTTCCCAAACAACGCCCCTCTCACGATCACGCATGTAATGCACCTCATCAAAAATAATCCAAGCAACCTCCCTAGTAATCTCAGACCCTTTGTATTGCATACTACGCCAAATTTCCGTAGTCATGACCTGAAAGGAATGTATTTCAATTTTGAGACAAGAGATGATTTCAAAGTTAAGCTTTTTTTTTTTTTTTTTTAGAGTGGTGTTAGCGTACCCACCAAGCAAGAAGCATTGGGATCGATAGTGACGTCTCCTGTCATCAAACCAACATCGGAAAACTCCTCCTTGAATTCTCTGTACTTCTGATTGCTGAGTGCCTTGATAGGGGAAGTGTAGATCACACGCTGCCCCTTACGTAGGGACATAGCAATGGCATACAAAGCCACCACGGTTTTCCCAGCAGAAGTGTGTGCTGACACCTATGTTAAGTTAAGTTATGAAACAAGTGAGAGAAAATCAATGAATGAATGAATGAATGAATGAATGGAAAAGAAGAAGAAAGAAAGAGTGACTGACCATGACGGACTGGGCGTTTTCGAGACAAGAAATAGCTTTGGATTGAAAGGGGTCGAGAGTGAATGGAAAGTTCTTGGCAGGTTCAGTTTCAGATTGAGTTTGAGATTGAGTTGAAACCTGAGGAACGGTGTAACCATCAGGATATGAGACATGATGCACACAATTTTCCTTAGCTTCGACACTTGAAGTCGTGCCTTCTTCTCCGAACTTTCTCTTCAGTGACCCCATTCTCCTCTCCCAACTGCAACCATAAACCCTAGCATAACCCTCTCCACGCCATATTTATAGCCTATGCTTTCTTACGCATTATTAGTGCGCCAAATAAATTCTATCAAATATTATTATTGTTTAGGCTAAATCGTGTTTCCTCTGTTATCAACATTTTAACTTTCTTTTTTTTTTTTTTTGTTACTCAATGCATAAAATTGTTCTGTTAAATATTTTATATGGAAATTATCAAAATTAATTTACATTTAAATAAAAAATATCATGATTTTTTTTTTTCAATTGATGTTTTAAAAACAACTAAAAAAAATATGACAATAGATGTTTTAAAAAATTTCAATTATTAATTTGACTAGTTCTTAATTTTATTTGCATAGACGTGTTGCCAACCCTAAAATCTACAACCTTAGTCATAATATTATTCCAAAAAATTACTGCAGGAATAACATTATCTTCTCTAACTAGTTTACCACAAGAGGTTTGTTGTCCCTTGCTACATTAAATTTGCACCAACATGCATGATGACTTAACTTTTCACGTGCAAACATAACAAACCAAAAGTTTTTTTTCCTTCTTGGAGGAGTGATTAAAAGCACGTGGGATATGATAATTTTTTTTTTATATTCTAGTAATGCCTTTTTGGTATTTGTTTAGTACTAGAATATTTACTGAAGAAGCCAAATCTTTTAAGAGAAGACATTTTCTACATATTCTTCTCAATACGCCCTTTTTAATTACATACAATCTCAAATCTTATTTGTTTTTTTCAGGAACAATAAACATTCCAAGAGTTTGGTAGACAAAATATCAACGATGGCATATATGTACCATGCATAAGATTTAATGATGAAAACCCGTAACTCATCATTTGAGAGAAGGGGAATAGAGTAAGAGAAGTGTATAAAAAATAATTTTTTTTTATCAAGATTTTTTTTTTCAAATTAAGGTTTAATAGAGACATAAAATAAAACTAAATGTTATTCTGGAAAAAAAATATGAACATTATTTTGGAGCCTGATTTCCACGTTTTCGAAAAGGTAGACCTCAAAAAGATGATTTTTAAATAAGGTCAAATTTGAATTTAAAAAATAATTAATGCAAAAAATAAATAGGCCCATCCTTAATTCCTTACTAGAATAGGTCCAGCAGAACCTATCTCATGGTGGTCTAATAACTTGTTTGAAAGTTGAATTCAAAATATGATTTACAAACACTTGAAAACATGTAAAACCAAAATACGTGGGACTTTGAAATTTTAAATTACTGACGAGGTTTTTATCCACGTATCCATATGCATGTGCTTTGGCCTTTTCTTGCATAAAACAAGTTTAAGAAACTACTGTAATAGTGAGACATCAAAATTGAACTCTAAAGCTTTTGCTGGTAACAGGACTAATTAAGATTATAATAATGAATTTAATCTGTATGGTTAATAACCATAATCATTTCTTGATGGAAAGTTCCATCCTGGTCTTCACCAGTCACTAGTGTTCCATTCCATCCTATTTTATCTGTTATTTCTTTTACTTTTAGAATTACATCTCTCCTATCTCTAACAATAACAGCTCCACTGGGACGAACAATCCGATGTATCTCCACAACAATATCAGTAATATCACACCTACAAGAACACACATTATTATATATAAACATATCACACTGAATTGGGTAGTTTCTTTTCTTTTTACAGAGTGACAGTCATGTATGAACATTTGTAATGATATACTAGTAAACTTACTTGTTCATGTACATACTGAATATACCACTAGCATGTATCAAGTCATATGTTCGTGGGTACGTTGAAAAGGGCTCACACCTGCAACCAACGCAATGTTGTTCCTTCATTATTTCAGCTTCAAAAGTACATACTCAGATGCACAGAGAAAAAGTATATGCATCAAGATAAAAACCAATTATCTGGCAAGATGTCCAAAATACGAGAAACCAAAAGACTCAAAGGGCAATATGCAAGTAACTTAAGATTGAAGAAAATGTGTCAAATGAGAAAAGAATAGAAGTATAGAACAGTCCAATTTAGTTAAGAAGTCTAGTAGTTTATTATTAAATATAAATCGCACATTAGTAGTCCCGCCGTTAGAATGTAAAGAAGAGAAGCTGTGGCATACCAGTCCATGTATGTTCCTAAAAGGCCTCGTTCATAGATAATGCCAAGATTGCTGCTTTTTGCATCAAAGGGAACGACATTCATAACCCAAACAGGATATTTCACCATTGCAGCTGCAAATCCCCCAAAGCCAGCATTCATATCCATAACATTTCGATATTTACCTGAGGAGAGGGATTTAATCATGGCCCCGTAATCGGATACTCTCTTTTTCCATGTCCGATTATCTTCAATATAGGTTTTGAGTGTGAAGCCATCATCATTTTCATTTCTGACCCTTGGTGGAATAGCGTCCAACCTCTTAGGCCATTTATCAAGAACACCACCTGATATATCATGAACATCTTTCACGTCTGGAAGAGGAAAAATGCATGCAGTCATTTTGGTATACCTGTTGAATAGTTCATACCTATCAAGTATGATAATTGAATACAATACATAGGAAAATGATCTGAAGCATAAACAGATTATGAGAATAACTATTAACACTTAACCGAAACCTTGGCAAAACAGAAAATTCGAAGTTCTTGCTTGGACTCAGAAAATTCAGGAACAACCTTAGCAAAGCAGAAACTTACCATCCATCATCAGGGTCAGAAGAGTTACAGAACTTGGGGTTCAACTTCTGCTTGCAACTGATATGATCCATGGGTTTTTGCCATACAGCAATATTGTCTCCCTCGGCAACTTTTTCCCAGCACATATGCATGGCAAGGTCCTCCAAAATGTTTTGCTGTTTTTCCAACACCTGAGGCTCCGTTTCCCACGCTTTGTAGTTTACCCTCCAATTTATGGGTGGCCCAGACAGTACCCAAAATCCACCAGGACGCAGAATCCGGTCAATCTCTCTTAGGTATAGCCCATCTTTAACGAATTAAACAAATATCAAAGATTAGCATCATAAGTTGGAACCAACTTCTCTTCAATGCATATAAATTTAAGTGTTGCTCCTTATATTGAAACACTTGATTATGGAAAAGTTGCCAAATATATGTATAAGATAAGCAGCATGTGATACCTCTTTACCACGTTAGATTTAATGTTAAAACAAACTAACATTAAGTGAATTTACTAAGCAGATATAAACTACACCAGAGTAATCGAGTCAAGTGATGCAGGACTTTCCAATTCGGAAGTAGGAATATTAAAAAGATCTTTTTTCTAATGCATACCATTAGTGGCAAAGTGAAAAGATTAAAGTAATACCATCAGCAGTCCATGGGACAAGACATCTAGAGCAATGAGCCATATCAAATGATCTTGAAGGGAATGGTAGCCTGTGAATGCTTAATACACCAAGCATTGCTGGAAGTCCCCTTTCAAGGGCAAACTGTACTTGAGCTTCGTGTTCATCACTCGGCGCAAGTGACATTGTCAAAATATCATAATCTATCAGAGAAGCTCCAAAGCTTGCAACCTACAAATATGCACATCCAGAACCCAAATTCATCACGGTGATAGAAAAATAAACCCAAAAAAAAATGAACCAAGCTTCATCAGGCAAAGTAAATTGAGCAGAAACGAATAACCCAAACAGTTAACTAACATTCGTAACTAATGGGTCATAATAAGCAGAACTAAACAGCTCCAACATGAAACAAAACTAATAAACAGCATGAAAGCAAAATCAAATCCTAGGTTCCCAGTGGCCTTATAATTTGCAGAAAGTGCAGTCTGAAGAAAACAGGGGAACCCAGAGTCCAGAGAACAGCAAAAACAAGAATAAATAATACATACGCCATCAATATAAAGGTATTTTACATTGTTATTCAGTGGCAAACTGTAAAACAAGCTAGTTGATTCCAATAATAACTATAACAAAAGTTGTAATGATTTTTGATTGTTAGATAATGTAATTTTACATTTAATGCCTGAGGGGCACTCCTATTAGTTCTTCTAAACTTGTTTTAGTAAACATCATTTCATGTTATCAAAAATTCAAAATAAACACTTTTATCATATATATGCTCTCATTTGATTAACCAAAGACATCCTAAAAAGCCTCTCTGTTTTTCTTCCACAAGAAAATCATGCTATGGTCATCTGTGGTAACTTCTAAATCTGCAAGCTAACTATCAGACATAAAATCTTATAATTTGAGCAGATTCTTGAAAAACTGGAATGACCAAGTTTATGTCTTAGTATAAGAACAGGGCAAACGAGAGAGGACAAAAATAAAGATAAGGCACAGAAGCAGTTGAAAGAAAGAGAATAGAAGGAATGAAGAAAGATAGGATAAATAAGATAAGCAAAGTAAGCTAAGCTGACCCCACAACCAACATCAAGCACTGTTCTGAGATATCCAGATTCCAAAGGCACAGGAAGAAGTGACTTTAGAGCATCAACATAAGCCTTAACTCCTTGGGTAAACGAAGTGCCACCTCCAGGAAAAACAAAACGGTCACCTTCCAACCTAACCCAATTCTGAGACTTCTTATACTCGACTAATTTGGGATAAGGCACGTTACTGAACCATGCAAAGTCTTTACTCTTAGGCCAAGGAAACGGGGTTTGGTACTTTGGTGGGGTTGGAATGAGGCACCTTAGCCTCTCACTGGTTTGAGGGCAATGACGCTCTTTACGAAACAATTTGGCTTTGGGAAAGCGCTTCTGCCTTTTGGGGTCTTGACATGGACAGTGATTGGTGTAGTTACTTGGACAGAACTCAAAGTGGTTTTGCAAATGAAAATGTTGATTGAGATTATGTGAAGTGTAGAAAGAAGATGAAGCAATGAGAAGGTACAAGATAGAGGCCATGAGGAGAATGGACAAGATTTTATGGCAGGAGGAACTTGTCATCATCATCGTCAACTTTGAGGTCCGTGACATGTTTGGTTTGTTGTTGACCTCCATGAACATGTAACGTGTGTTTCTATGTGATATGTCTATCTAGTATTTATGGTTATTAGAACAAGATCATCCTATGTTATAGTTTGTGTGTGTTTTATGTGTGTGTGAGAGAGAGAAGAGGAATCTTAGTATTTGATATTTAAGAAAACAAGAGAGCTCGAGACACGCAATGGAAAGCGCTGTCATAAATAGAATGCGAAACAAATAGAATACCAAATGCCAATCAGCTTCAACCGGCTTAAACACAGGGTTATTAAATAAAAAACTAAATTATTTACTATTTTAAAGCTTTGAAGATCATGATATATTATTCTTTAATTTTTTTCTAAAAATTATAGGAATAACCCCATTTGAATAATTTAATCAAAATTTTAAAAGTTACTTTCCTTTGATTGTGAAATGTATAAACATTTAAAGAGAAATAAAACACAACTCAAGAAAGATGTAACTTTGAGTGTAGTTTACATGCGAAAAATTATTAAATAATTATCATCTTTACTTGTAAGTTAAAAAGTTGCTGAATGAAATAAGTAATATTTTAAGAGAAATAAGAAAAAGAAAACTCACTTAGTTGGTTATTAATCGGGTCTGGAATTTAGTCTTGAGCCCATTTGAGATGATGTGTAGGCCCATTGGAAGCTGGAGGAGGCTTTATTGTACAAATCTTGGTGTCTTATGTTTGTGCAACTTTTTTTTGTGGACTCATTAGGTTAATTTTTTATTGTGCAAATCTCCTTAAATTCATGATGTAAGCTTATTTTTCATAATGTGTTATTTATTTACTATTTAATAGATTTAAAAATATGAAAAACATTTATAATTATCACCTTCGATTATGATCCAAGCAGAAGTAGACAAGGGAGTATATTAATATTTTTCCTTGATTTAATAGCTGGTAAGACTTTTAAAATATTTTAATTTGAGATCGGACTTTGGGGAATGAGTCTACAATATCACAGTGCACAGAAGTTACTCTTTTGTGCTAGACTACCTCGTGCAACTGATCACCACATTAATTATGTTGTTTTAATTTTGACAGAAAAAGTATACTATAGAGGGTATAATTTATTTTCCCAAAACATTGAAGAAATGATCTTGACCCATCATTACTGACTGTGTCTTCTACTTGGAGTTTAGTCAAATTAATTTTAACGACCTTCATTTTACATTAATAAATGTGTGGAGATTATTTAAATAGATTTAAATTCTCTGTTTACGTTAAAATGTATTTTTATTAAAAAATAAAATATGATTGTTTTAAAAAATAAGTCAGGTCTAAGAGTAATAGTATTATGTAAACAACATATTTTGTATGATGCATTTCACAATACAAATAAAAAAAGTAGGTGACAAAATATTTAATGTGAAAACAAAAAATAGAAAAGATGAGTGAGAATAACATTATTTATATACTAATCATTGCTTGCCTTACAGTATAGTAAAATTAAATAATTAGTCATATTCGATAATGGTCTAAGATCTTGTGTACCTTGCTGGCTGTGGAATTTCCTCACGTTACTGAAAAGATCAAATCAGAACCTGAAATCAGCAAATAAGAAAGTAAAGTGAAACTAAAACAGCCGAAAAGAAAAGGGAAAGCACATTACGCGGCTGAAAGAGGATGTTAACCATTTAGAGTAAAGGAAGAGCATAACTTTGTGTGCACCACTTTGTTTTATTTATTAAAGGAAAAAAAGTAACCTAAGCCAAAACAGAACCTATCTTTTATATGTCAAATATAACTTTTTAATACAGAAAATCAACAATGAACTGTTTTTTAAAATTACATAAAAATATTTACATATGTAATCTAAAACAGTTTTTTATGTTTATTTTTTTAATATGCATTTGTAATAAATAAATAAAAAATATCTGTGTTGGATATTTCACTTTGGCTAGAGATCTAACTGTTGATAGAAACAATCTTCACCTTCTTCTTCTGTAACATGAAGTTAGACTCATAATAATAATATAGATGTGCATAGATAATCTACTAAGTACGGAGTGACTAATAAGTGAATTTTGACCATGGTTTGCCTAAAGACAAAAGTAAGTTGGTAGTTTGGGACCTCACGAAGTGATCCTCAAAATTGGTCCCACTAGGAACGAAGGAATAAAAAACAATGTTGACCCTTTGTAAATGGTAACGGTGAGTGTTTTTTGATTGAAATAGGTTAGGAGTAAACATGGGAAATGAGTGCAACAGAAGCTCCGAACTGATCTAATCCACAACTGGAGAAGGAGATATCAAAATATAACATGGACTTAGGACTCATAAAATCTTAATATTATATAGAGAAATCTGAAGAAAAAATGCCTTTATTATTAATTTTGTTTCTGTTATGTATTAAATATTATTGTTCATGAAAGTATAAAGAGAAAAGTTATATGAAAGATGTTTTATGAATTTTATATAGGTGTATGTAAAGGTCAATGGTTTATGAGATGAAGTGAAAAAAGAGATTGATTAGATTAGACTATGCAGTGATTGTCATCAATAATTGACGGCTAAAACTGAAGAGAATACAATACAATACAAATACAATACAGCTTCAAATTCAATATGCTGTTTCATTTCGTTTGGGGTCATCTTTCCTTTTATCTATCACTTTCTCACCAACCCAACACACATTCTCTTCTAAATTCTTATTAAAACAATCACAACACCCTTTCAATTCATTTTGTCTAGCTTCAGTAGAGTTGGCAAATATGATGTTCGATTTTCGCAGGATTTGTACAAGAAACACGTTAATAGGACTTGGCTTGGGCCAGTTTCTTTCTCTTCTCATCACTTCCACAGGCTTCACTTCTTCTGAATTGGCTAAAAGAGGTTCCGTTCCATTCATGCCTGCTTATTCTTCCGTGTTTTTTGACCAACTTTTACTTGTGTTAATTTCATGTCTTTTTCTTTATTTTTATCTCATTATCATAGGAATTAATGCTCCAACTTCACAGTCCTTTCTGAACTATGTGTTCTTGGTGGTTGTCTATGGAAGTATTCTCCTATATCGAAGGAAAGCACTCAAGGTTATAACTATATGGTTACTTCACAAATTTGTGCTTACTATTGAAATAGATTGGCGAAAAGAAAATTTCATTTTAACAATTTTTGTATGTTCTGTGTATTTATTATGCACTTAAAAATGGTTCTGTTGTCATTGAATGAATGAATATCAGCTGAGATTGGCAGACTGTTCTGCATATATCCCTTTCTTTTGTTTGCTCTGATTCTAAATGCATTGATGAGAAGGAAAGATTCTTTAGATTCCAATGTTTGGATGCTCTAACTTTTCCACCAATCTGCAAATTTGTACAACATTTCTGGGTAGTGGATAGCAAACCATAAGAACTTGTCATGTATTTTTATGATGACCTTTTGTTTTTTGGGCAAATGAGACAATAATTTCCTTTTATTTCTGCTTTATGGAGAGAGGTTGAGTGTGCTTCCTTTCAGAAAGTTCAACTGTTCTGCTATTTTTACTCTGTTTTCCTCATAAGTCAAACATTTAATGACAACTTCACTAACTTCATATATGATTCTAACACAGGCAAAATGGTACTATTATGTACTTCTCGGATTGGTAGATGTAGAAGCAAATTTTCTTGGTAAGCTTTTGATGCTGCTGGCAACATGATATTATATACAGTAAACATTGGTGAAATTTATACATTTATATGCAGTCTGTTTAAACAATCTTAGTTCAGAGCACAATTAAAATATAATGACTAACCTGTAAGTCCCAAATTTAAATATCCATTTTTTAATTCCTTTTTTGTATATTTATTGGACTCTTCCTATGTATTAAAATGAAGCTAGTAACATGTTGACTTGGATGATCACTCTAGCAATTATGTCTAAACTAATTCTCATCTACTGAACAGTGGTGAAGGCATACCAATACACCTCACTTACCAGTGTGATGCTGCTTGACTGCTGGTCAATCCCATCTGTCATGCTTCTTACATGGCTTTTCTTGAAAACGAAATATAGATTCAAAAAGATTACTGGTGTACTTGTTTGCGTTGCTGGCCTTGTCCTGGTTGTGTTTTCTGACGTCCATGCAGGTGACCATGCAGGTAAGTGATTTTTTATGTACTTCATACTGGCGTCAATATCTTTTATTTATACTAAAACACACAGATATACACCTACTCAAGCACATTGAAATAATGTGTGTAGAAGTGTTTCATATCTTTATTCTTAGAAACCATGCAACTAGTAATTTGTTTATTTATTTTTTTTATATTTAATATCATCAGTAGCATGTATAATTCTATTTATGGCATTTATCTGATGTCATATTCACCTGTTATAGGTGGAAGCAATCCTCGTAAAGGGGACATTCTTGTTATTGCTGGTGCTACCTTGTATGCAATCAGTAATGTCAGTGAGGTAAGCTGGCTGTACTTCTGCTTTAAAGCATTTTGCAGCACTCTTGATGTTGATAGCGTGGCACAACACAGTAAATACATATACTCACTAATTACAATGGGAAATGTTGATTACTATTCATTATTCAAAGGTTGCACTTTCCATCCTAAATGTAATTTCTTAGTAGGTTAGTACTCCACAATTTGCCCTCCAATAGTTTGGGCTAGCTCTTAAGATGCACTCACATCACATGCCTACTTGACAGCTTATATTAGTGTTTCATTTTGTTGTTCTTATTTCTTTTTTATTGCAGGAATTTCTTGTGAAAAATGCTGATAGAGTTGAGCTTATGGCAATGTTAGGTCTCTCCGGTGGCATTATCAGTGCCATTCAAATGTATCCTTCAAATTCATTATATTATGAGGACTATGAGATCTTTTCTTCTGTTATGTTTTTGTTTTACTACCTTACTTTGTGTCTGAATATCATCACAAGGTGTTGTACATTCTTCAAACTAGCTCACCGATTAATTTTGTGCCGAAGAATCTAATGGCAGCAATTGCCAAGGCTCAAACACTGCTTCCAGGATTTATTGTTTATAAATGATCGTAGTTGTTTTTCCTTTCAGTGCATGCTTGTTCTGTTGCATAATTTGAGCATCTAGCTACAACTTTATGCCAAAAAATATTGATTTGCTCTACGGTTTAAGAAATTGTTCTGTCATAATTATAGTGTACTAAGGATTTTGATATGTATTTCACATTGAATTAATCAAGGATAAATAAAAAAATTTATATCCATCAACTAGGATTATTACATTTCTTTTTCCTGCTGTATCCTTAATCATTATTACAGAAGCATACTTGAGCGTAATGAACTCAAATCTATTCATTGGTCGGCTGAGGCAGTAAGCTCTCTTTATAACTCTCACTATGATTCAGTAAATGACAAAATTTCTCTTTAACTAAGATGCTTGCATTGCAAGTATGTAAATTTATGTCAAACATATATACCTTCAGTTGACATTTTCTTGGTATATTTAAGATTGATAGTTACTTGTGTTCCCTTTCTCTTTGCCCCTCGAGAAAGAAATCAATGCTTATAATTGTAAGAGAAAGAATGGTTAGAAGTTAAGGAAATTTATATTCAGGATAAGATCACTTTGAGTTGGTACAAGAGTAAATGTCAAAGGTTATAGCTGATAGTGATCTCTGAATTTAGTGGATTCTGTTTGTTTCATACTTATTGTTTGTATCTTACCTAAATTTTAGGCATTGTTTGTGGATGCATTGGAGGAATGTTTTCTTTTTATCAGGATTGGAACTTAGGATATTGTGTTTAGTTACAGAGAGGTGTGAATTTAATAAAGTTGGACTATTAAAATATCTTCTATTTGCGATTTTTCCTTTCCATTTCTATGAAATATATATCATTAGTATCTGCCTGATATCAAGTCATATATGTTGTCACAACATGCCAATTAGTGTGATGTGAGAGACCTGTAAGCATAATTACTTGTATTAATTTCTTTAAATGTTGCAGGCGCTTCCTTTTGTTGGATTTGCAGTGGCCATGTTTATGTTTTACTCTTTAGTTCCTGTTCTGCTTAAGGTATGGATTCAAACCATGGAAATTCTGAATATATTTTTGAAGAAATTATATTTGTGATTATTTCTCTTGAAATAAGATGATTGAATAAATATATCACAATTAAATATACGGAACTCATCAAAATAATTGATTAAAAATACTGTAGGATGCAGTTCTTTGGTTATAAGCTGTGTTTTTTTTTTGTGACAGATAAATGGTTCTACCATGCTAAATCTGTCTCTGTTGACCTCAGACATGTGGGCTGTCTTAATTCGCATTTTCGCTTACCATGAGAAGGTCTGATAATAATGTTAAAGCCCTGTTATTTTTTTCTCTCTTTGAAATTCCTCCAAGGTGCTAACATCTCTAGAGCTAAACATGCTTTCCAGGTTGATTGGATGTACTTTGTATCCTTTGGTGCTGTTACAGTTGGCCTTATTATCTATTCTGGGTATGTATTGTTGCACTTTCTTCTCATAACTACTGTTTCTGTTGGGCTTGAGATGTTGTTTCAGGAATTTTCTTCTCATCTAATTGATGTATTTTAACTATGGTGTTTCTTCTTATTGCAGAGGGGAGAGAGATGAGGATCAGCAGTCTCCAAATGTTGCTGATGATATTGGCCATGCAGTCAAACAGGATGAGGAAGCTAATTCAGTAAATCACAGCAAAGGAACTGGAGCTGGAAGCTCAAAAACATGGGTAGCTTAGTATAGACCTATAGTATAGATTCATACACAAGGGAAGAGTATCCTAAGATAATGCAGATTCTAAATTTATTTTGTATCGGCAGCTCTTCCAAGATTGCAATCCTAGAAGCAAATGTTCCTTCAGATGTTGCTCTTGTTCACTTGTCTTGTAATTTAAAGTGTGCTCTAATTTTCGTTACAGGAAATTTTGAGAAACCCTTCATCATCTGGATATTTATAGCAAATTTTTTAGCCGCTATGTTGCTAATTATCTGTTATTCAAAACATTTGAATGGATAAAATAAGAAGCCAAAAAATGTGCAGACTTTATTTGTGTTTTTTTGAAAAAAACATGAAATAGAAATTAAAAAAAAAAAAAAACAATGAATACTATTGAAGTTATATAATAAGTCTCTTATAACCAAATACAATTGAAGTTGGAAATTAAAAAGGGTTTAGGTGTGAGTGGTTAAGCATGTTACAAGATAAAGAATGAAAATGAGTGCCCTAAAGAGTGATTTAAAGTATTTGTATTTAAACAAAAAATGGAAAAAATATATATATATATATATATATATATATATATATATATATATATATATATATATATATATATATATATATATATATATATGAGTGGAAGTGAATTGGAGTTGTTGGATGATTGGGGTAAGGAAAGATAAAGATGGAGAAAGTGAAGGTGCTTCGTCGACTCCTTGAGACAGCTGGACTTCACCAGGGTCCGGCATGCTTCGACGCTCTCGGTGCCAAGCTCATCGAATCCGCTGGGTTCCCCTACTGCATCACCAGTGGCTTCTCCATCGCCGCTTCCAGGTTGGCCTTACCCGACACAGGTTTCGTCTCTTACGGTGAAATGCTCGATCAGGGTCAACTCATCACCCAAGCCGTCTCCATTCCCGTCATCGGTGACGCCGATAACGGCTACGGCAATGCCATGAACCTCAAGCGAACCGTCAAGGGTTTCATCTCTGCCGGTTTCGCTGGAATCCTTCTGGAAGATCAGGTGGCACCCAAAGCGTGTGGACACACGCGCGGCAGGAAGGTTTTGCCGAGAGAAGAGGCAGTGATGAAGATTAGAGCGGCGGTGGATGCTCGAAGAGAGAGTGGGTCTGATATTGTGATTGTGGCGCGTACTGATGCACGCCAAGCTGTGTCGTTGGAGGAGGCACTTATTAGATGCAGGGAATTTGCAGATGCTGGAGCTGATGTTCTTTTCATTGACGCACTTGCTTCTGTTGATGAGATGAAAGCTTTATGTCAAGTTTCACCCAATGTTCCTAAACTGGCTAATATGCTTGAAGGAGGTGGCAAAACCCCTATCCTTAATCCTCAGCAACTTGAACAAGTTGGTTATAAACTCGCTGTTTATCCACTTTCCTTGATTGGGGTTTCCATTAAAGCAATGCAGGTCTATCTATCTATCTATCTATCTATCTATCTCTTGTTTACTTTTTCTTTTAACGTTTTATGCTGATAAGTTTATAATTTGTTTTATAGACAAAAATAATAGTATGTATGAATGAATTTGTAGGATGCACTGAGTGCTATTAAAGGAGGTGGGATTCCTCCTCCAGGAAGCATGCCATCTTTTGAAGAGATTAAGGATATGGTAGGTTTCAACTCTTATTATAAAGAAGAGGAGCGCTATAGTACTACTACAAGCTCTGAAGCTGGGAAATAAGTAAAAACAGCCACTATCTCCCTTTTACCAAGGGCGTTCTAGTTTCATCATATGCTTTCCCCCCGGACTATTTGTACTTTTGATTCTCAAACTATTATGTCTTTCTCTTTGAGATCCTACTTTTATCCTTAACTGTCTTTTCGGGATATTTCCACCTCCATATCTAGCTTGTTACTATTTTATCAAAATGAATAAAAACAGTCCAACTGATGAAATAATCTTGGCAAAATTTATTCAGAGAAGGCAAGGCAAGTACAATATAATGGATCGAGAGAAGCATTGCTTTGCGGCTCCAAAGGGTTTTAGTTGACTTGGAGAATCACTCTCACTATACAATCGCAAGTGATTCAGTAACACATGATTATTCAAGTGTCAAATACTGTGCTTTTTTTTATGCAATATTAAGCTTGGATTTTATGTACAAAGAAAATAAACGTTGAGATCATTTTTTTTTTCTCTCTTATATTCTCCTATTTGAATTAGTTGAAAACCAAATCATGTGAATATCGAGAGTCAAAGATAAAAAATAAAATACAAATCGAACCGATTAATTGTATCTTTTTTAGTTCCAAAGCTTGTTTCATAAATAATTTTAGAAATCACCAAAAAATGTTTGGTTACACCATATTAAGAAACCCTCGTTTTCTAACTTATATATGTTTTACTTAAAATTTTAAACTTGTTTTTTAAAACTTGACTTACATTAAAAAAAAAAAAAATCTGTATCACGCACGGGATATTTATTAGTTATGAAAAGACAATATAAATTGACGCAGGAAAGAGTTGAATGAAAGTGAAAAAGGAGTGACCAGTGTTGAAATAGATTGAAGTAAGTAATTAATTTATATAAAAGAGGAAGAGAAGGAGATTAGAGAAATTGAATGTGAGTGAGTGAGTGAGTGAGTGAGTGAGTGAGAGAGAGAGAGCAATGAAGGTTTCAACAGTTAATGTGAATGTTAGTGTTAACAGTTTGCCCCTATCCCGATTTGAAGCGTGTGCACTTTCTGTGTTACCAACATCATCCAAATCATCATTCCGAATAGCATGCTCATTCGCCGGCAACGATGCTTCTTCTTCTACTTCTCCTTCTCCGGCGAAGGCGCTTCGTCGAATCCTGGAATCCCCAGGGGTTCACCAAGGCCCTGCATGCTTCGACGCTCTCAGCGCCAAACTGGTTGAGAACGCCGGCTTCCAATTCTGCTTCACCAGCGGCTTCTCTGTTTCCGCTGCCAGACTCGCTCTCCCTGACACCGGTCTCATCTCTTACGGCGAAATGCTCGATCAGGGCCAACTCATCACCCAAGCCGTCTCCATTCCCGTCATCGGTGACGCCGACAATGGCTACGGCAACGCCATGAACCTCAAGCGTACCCTCAAGGGTTTCATCGCCGCCGGTTTCGCCGGAATCATTCTCGAAGATCAGGTCTCTTTCTTACTTACTTACTTAGGTTTCTTTTCTTATATTCATGCGTGTAGCTCACTCTATTATGGTATTGGATAGTTATCGCCGAAAGCGTGTGGACACACGCGCGGGAGGAGAGTTGTGTCGAGAGAAGAGTCTGTGATGAAGATTAAGGCTGCCGTTGATGCAAGAAGGGAGAGTGGTTCTGATATTGTGATTGTGGCGCGTAGTGATGCTCGCCAAGCTGTTTCATTGGATGAAGCACTTGCTAGGTCAAGGGCATTTGCAGATGCTGGAGCTGATGTTCTTTTCATTGACGCACTCGCTTCCAGGGAAGAGATGAAGGCTTTCTGTGAAGTTTCTCCGCTTGTTCCAAAAATGGTTGGTTTCTGTTAATTGAAGGAAATTAGGGGAATGCATTACTGCTTTCTGGCTAGTTGGAATTATTTGTTGTGGCTGTTTTGTAGGCTAATATGCTTGAAGGAGGTGGCAAGACTCCCATACTTAATCCAATTGAGCTTGAGGAGATTGGTTTTAAGATTGTTGCCTATCCACTTTCTTTGATCGGGGTTTCTATTCGTGCAATGCAGGTGCCTTGTCTTCTTTTTCCTGTTCATATTCATTCCTAAGATATGAAGAAAATCTCAAAAAAATACAAAGAACTCGTGAGAATTGTGCTTGATTCTATTTGTGTGCTCCATCCAAGATGACCTTTTCTTATTCATGCTCCACCCCTAAACTCCCTAAGATTAGACTTTTTGGTCTTTCGACTTATCGATTTAACCATGTAGAAATATTAACATTTCTCTAGATAGCAGTAAAAAGGGAAAACTAAATCGAATAATTCATTATACATAGAGAGAATATACCTAAAAATGCATCTATTATAAGTACTGATAAGTTTAGGATTGAGATGAGTCACGCTAACGAGTATACTTGTCTGTGATTTGTTTCTGCATTCACCACCCAATCCCAACTCATGACAATCTGCCTGCCAAATCTATCTATCACTATAATATGTTTAGCAAAATAGTATTTTTCTTTTTTTAACCAGTAACCACCGTAATTGTAAGCTTTAGCTTCCTGGTGGCTGGCGAGACTCTAAAGTACTTCTACAAGCGTCCTTTGGGCTGACTGTGAGACTAAACCTTAGTTTAGGATTTAGTTACACTTAGAACTTTTCGCCCCTTTTCAAAGATGTATTCTGAGGGGTCTTGCAAAATAATGTACCAGAGCAAGTTGTACTTTCAAATATAATAATATAGCAAAACTACCTAAAGCTCCAAAGGAAATAAAAGAAAGCAACCTATATGATGGTGCCCTACCAAAGGCAAAGCTACTAGGAAAGAGTACAACTCCTGACAGGCTGCTACTCAACTGCCTGTTGATTTGGATGAGAAATAAGAGGGGTGACTTACACAAACTAAGTGGGGTCGTTAGATGAATTATACCTTTAACTTTTCAGCTCCTTTATAACAAGCCATAGTGTTGAACTTATAATTCTTAAAATCTACATTACTTTTTTTTTCCTCATGTTTCCTTTGGGGTATTGTGTAGATTTTATATAAATAATATCTATGATTGCATTTGTAGGATTCACTCACTGCCATTAAAGGAGGTCGTATTCCTCCTCCAGGAAGCATGCCATCTTTTGAAGAAATTAAGGATATCTTAGGTTTCAATGCTTACTATGAAGAAGAGAAGCGTTATGCTACTAGTACCTATCAGCAGCTTTCAAAGAGAGGTAGGATATACATATCTTAACACAAAAATAAGTAAATAATAACCCTTCCATAAAGGGACATTGTAGTGTAATGGTAGTTGGCTTCTAATAGCCATGCAATCTAGGCCTACTTTTGTCCGCTTGTTATCTGCCAATTCATTTTTTTTAACTTGCTTAATGGTTGAGTTCAGCACTATATTTTCATAAACGTGTTGGGCTTGGGAGGGGTTGGTTGATGATGAATAACCTTATGATTTCATCTGCATGTGGAGAGAAGCTTTTGAACTTCATTATGGTCTCTATTTATGTGATGAGGGCATGTTCAACATCAACACTGAATATCATATTAAATATTTGATTAGTATTTTATCGAAATAAATAGAAGTCATCTAATTAGTCATAGATAGTCGACTTGAGAGAAAATTAGACAACTATCTTTTCATCAGTGAACTTCTATGTTTCAGCCATAGGGGAGAATCAAAGACAGAAGCAAAGGTCTCTTCTCATGTTGATATTCAAGTTATAATAAATTTATATTGTGCATTCCATTCTTGCATTCTCATAGTAATGAGTTATTTGTCAGAGAGCAGTAGCCAATACAGTATACAACAGAGAGATCAAGTCGATACAGAGCAGACAAGTCAAAGTTTCAAAGATCCCATTGTGGAAGTTATAACTCCTGATGATGTGTACAATAAATATGGTGCAGATAGCTCGAGGAACCCTTTTTCTGATATCTGGTCTCGTAGTCTCAGAGTAAAAATAACTGGCAGAGATGGATTTGAGAAACTCGATCTTAGAATTCCTGTAAGTGATCATATCTTCCAGGTGCACTAAAATAAAGAATAATATAAGGGTGCAGCGCACTGATTTTTGCCACTCATGATATGAGTGATTTTACCATAATTGCTGCAACTTTATCTATAGGATTCCAATTACAAGATTTCTTTTTATATTCTAGTCTAGCCCAATTTCTTACACATGTCAAAAATCCACGTGTACTTCTATTATTCTAACTTTTCTTTACCAGACAGTTGTGCTTGCAGAGTGGCATAAATTAATCTCACTGTTCTCTGCTGGCACAATTGGAAACCTCATAAACCCCTCTAGTTTTAATTGATTAATTATTAGTCTTGGGAAGCTGAACTATCAGATAGGTTAGGTCCAAGTTAATGCGTTTTTGGTTGGGAATTCACCACAGCCAATGTGCATCAACTCTGAAACTGGGAATACAAGCTTGTGTCATTTTTAAAATTTGGACGAGGATTTGCTTCAAAACATGGATAGTAGGTCATAGACTCTGATCCAAAAACACTATTAATAATTGAATTGATTCGTTTGGAAGACATCCCAGTTTCCTGAATTAACCACCTTTCTTCCTCCACTTTGTTATTGCCCTTCTTCCCTGTTATTTGAAAAAGAAAAAGAGAAATGGAATATAGTACCCAAAGTTTGATAAATGCCATTCTGCAACCTGTTTGTTTTGTATGGCCAATGTTGTGGTTATGCATATTTTCTGTAGTAACCCCTCCCTGGTCAATCAGTTATTCATCTTTAAATTTTTTGTATGTTCAATCGAATATTTGCTCCATTAAGATTTCCTGTTTCTTTTTCTCATTATACATGTAATTCTCTATATACAGGCTGGATTTCTGGACGGAATTACAAACATAGTTCCTGGTACTATTATTATTTAGAAATTATTCTATAGTGTATTAATAAATGCCTATTTCAAATTTGACTCGAGGCTTCTTTTTCACAATTTCTGTCGGTTAATTTTGCCATAATTCTATACAGCTTTGGGAGGTGTGAACATCAAAGAACTGTTGGATGGTGCAGCTGGGGAAGTTGGTGGAAAACTCTTGTTAGATTTTCAAGACAGGATGGGTGACAGGATTCAAGTATTTCTGGAGTGATTCCACATTGCTCTTCTCAAGTCCAACGGTAAACTTGTTCTGAACTACTGTTTTTTTTTTTTTTTTTTTAATTTGAGATAGAAGAAGAAATATATCTAGGAAAAAGGAGTTAACAGAGATTGGAGGCTAAGATATATCCTCGTAAAAAAGGAAATCGAACTACATTTTAAAAAAAGTAGGGAGTTTGAGGGCAGTAATGATGGATAAGATGAAGAAATTTGCTACCATATCATGTCAGAGACATTTGGACGAGGAGTTCTGTTTCTTATATTGAGTAATCTAATCTTGGTGATTGACGTTCCAGGAAATTCATGAAGGTGATAACTGGAAGCTCAGGGTTAATCCTGATAAAGGTACAACAGCATGGTTATTGAAGGTTGGACTTAGCACACACATAGTCCTCTTCGCTCGTGTCATCCGGAACTAGTATGAAATAGCACATGGATTTATCATTCAACTACTGGAAAAAGGAAAGTTATGTTACAACCATAGCCAGAAATGGAAATTTCTTGAAAATAATATTCGATATTAGTGGTAATTTGGCCCTTTATTGTCAACCCATTTTAATATTTCCATATTCTGATTGCCAGAAAAATTCTCACGTCCTATAATCGCCAAGAAAAATTTTTCAATCAATAGTCGTGTATATTTACAATTACACCGACTACTTTCACTTCAACTAAATTACTTTTTAAGAAACGTTTACCATACTGAGATAATTGTCATAGGTTGGTTTGCATTATACTGAATTGTATTTAATTGACTATCAAAATGCAATTATAAATTTGGAGTCTAAATAATTTTTAAAAGGGTGATTAAAAGGAAATGTCAGACACAAGATTCTGGTGCCAACACGAATAGCATGGCATCGGATTCGTCACCAGAAGTAGTGTCCAACATGAAAAGGAATTAAAGCATGATATACACGCCACCAAAGTCACGAATGTCCAACACCAAAAGCATGGTGTCAACACCATTCACCTAAAGTAACTAGAATCATATAACTTTAATCGAAAGCATACTACACCAAAAGCATGTATTGACTCGCCATCTTATTTTACGTGACTTGTTAATTTTTTCTTTTCGCAATGGTTTATGTCTTTCTAGTATCAATTGTCACACCTCCAACAGTGGTTTTAAAATTATGCAAAAGGAGGGTCTCTTTGGCTGTAGATGGCTCTACTAGAGAAAAATAATTAAGAAAAGGACTTGGAAGCCACTGGCAAGCTCGGGTAGTTACAGACTCCATTATATGAGTGCCCAATATATGAAAGTCATAATTCAGAATTGGATTACAACAGTATATAACACGACTCTCGTGTTTAATAATAATAATTCAGAGTTCAGCGTCCCAACCAGAATATGTATCTGCCCTGGCATCTGTTTCATGAAATCTCAACGAATTTTCGGCGAGAGATGAAAAAGGTTAAAAGGAAAACCATAGAATTACAGTTCTTATATTTGACAAAAATATGAGAACAATGGAAAAAATATATTAATATCAAACCACTTGTTGGCGTTCAAAAAATGAGGAACATGCAAAGAAAAGAATAACCCAAGTAAGGTTATTCTGTCCAGTTACTGGTACACAACATTGATGCTCGAAGCACCTACAGAAGGGTGACCCAAAAAAAGAATGGTAAAATCATCATATTTGTAACAAGAATACACGTACATCACACTGGGTCACTCTACAGAAAATTGCAGCTTTAATGATACACCGCTATAAATCCAAATGTCTCGACATAGAGTACTAGTAGTAGCACTGGTATTGGCATTTCCTTATCTCAAATCGTAGCAAAACAATCAGTAAAACTTCACCTTGCTATCTAGGCATAGTGTTCTTCTATCTCATTGGTAGCCACCGTATGGCCGTTGACCATAACTACCATATGGCTGTTGACCATAACTACCCGGAGCCATCATGGGGTTATTATAATTGCCTGGCATGTTGGAACCAGGAAGCATTCCAGTCGGGGGTTGCATCTGGAATCCTTGTCCCATACCCATTCCTCCTCCCATCCCCCCCATTCCCCCTCCCATCCCCCCCATTCCCATACCCATTGATGGATTCATTCCTCCATAACCACCCATACCCATACCAACACCAGGACCATTGCCCATGCCCATGCCCATTCCTACCATTGGGTTTTGAGCAGGCCTGAGAGCACCAGCACCAGCTCGACCCATACCTGAACCTGATCCCATAGCTTTACCCATAGTTACAGTTGATGTTACAGCTGTGGTAGTGGGCTTCTCCATTCTCTTTTCCCTCCTATTAATGGCTTCAAAGTCAACCCCAATATCTGCCAATGGATTTGTTTTAGCTGCATGAAAAAAACATATCAGTTAACAATTTGTCCATATGATATCAACGCTATAACTAAGTATGCTGTAGAAACCGAAATGTTACAAACAGCAGGGTTAGAGGAGGTTGGAGCACTCACGTCCAGATATATTCAAATTAACCAGTCCCCTGCTTAGTGTATCTGCCCAAACTGTTGATTTTGTCTCAAACTTGTCCTTGGGTGGTTGAGAAACTAAAGCATTTGAACCTGCTGAAACATTAGAAACCAGTGATTGACTGGTAATTGGTGAGCTAAAGGGGGCTGTATTCCCTTGCTGTCCAATAAAGCTCTGGCTGTTAAACTGTGATGCTTGACGAGTTGGAGAGTGAGAAGACAAATGTGGATTGTGAGCCGTAGGTCCTCCATGAGGGGGGATCTGTGACAGCTGTCCAGTTGGAGCTTGAGGAGCCATGTGTGAAGGATAACTGTTAGTAGATCCTTGTGGCAGGAAGTTCCCACTGTTTATATGCCCATTATATCCATTTTGGGATTGAGGAGAAATGGTTTGAGATCCATCCTGGGAGTGCAAGCCACCATACATACCACCTGATTGGGCAGGTTGTCCGCCTTGAGAAGCAAAAGGTGGCTGCATATGTTGGCCAGTGGGCGATGAAAATGCATGCATACCAGGTTGACCAGCATGAGAAGAAAAGGGTTGTTGTGCGTATTGACTGGTGGGAGACGAAAATGGTTGTTGTGCATATGGACTGGAGGCAGGTGAAAATGATGCTTGAACTTGTCCAGGTTGGCCATTAGGTGCAGAAAAGGGTTGTTGAGAATGTTGATCTGTAGGAACTGGGAAGGCCTGTGCAGGTTGACTGGTTGCAGAGAAAACTTGCTGGGTAAATTGGCCCGTTGGTTCAGAAAATGGTTGTGAAGCCATTTGACCAGATGAAGCTGGAAAGGAAGGTGAAGATTGAGAAAAAGCAGGTGCTGAAATGTTCTGCCGTGGAGTCATCTCGGGTAATGGTGCAGGGGGGAGAATGTCTGCAAGAATATCTGTTTCTTGCTGTGAAGATGACAGTTCTTGAGGTGAAAACTGAGAGTTTGTAGAGAAAGGTTGACTGTCAGAGGCAACAGGTGCAGAGTATGGTCCAACAGAAAATGAGTCCCCAAACCCAAAGTTAGAGTTTGTTTCTGTATTAAGACCATTTGATTGGGATGGTTGAAATGACGCAGTCTCTGTGGAAGTAAAAGCCTTGAATGGCGAGTCTCCAAATGGATCTTCAAAAGACTGCCAAATGTCAAACCAACAAATATATTATCTTAACAAAGATTAACAGAGAGATACTGTTTTACACACTAAGATGCAGATGTATCTAAAAGATTATTCGAAGCTAAAACCTGAGATAGAAATACCCTTTCTAGGGATAGAAAATAATTTTCAGAACTTTATCCAATCTTTTTGGTCATTAAACAGGGTTAATAATAAGTAACATGGTACATTCCCACCTACTAGTTACATTATGGTCACCAGGGGCGGCACTACTTGCCGGGGAAGGGGGACCGTGGCCGGCCCCCCCAATATATATATATATATATATAATTATAATAATAATAAATTTTAATTCTAAGACTCCTTAGTACAAGATTGAGCTTGTTTTTTATTTCATCCCAAAGTGTAGCTCTCATGTAATTTTGGCTTTAGTCTCTAATTAAACGGTAAATAATAGAAATAAAGCCTTTTATGATTTAAAGAAAGTTAAAACATAATAACAAACCTTTTTTTAAAACACAAAATACTGTGCTCCTTGTAATAAACTAATTTTATTTTTCAAGCAATTACTAGAGAGAATGGGAATGAATCCTTCTCTAAGAGAAGAGAAAAATATAATATATAATAATAAAAAATGAAAATTTACCCAAAATAAATAATTAAAATAAAAAAAATTCAGCCCCTCCCAAACCTAAATCCTAGCTCCGTCCCTGTTGGTCACACAAGCTAAATCAAAAAGCACAAAGATATGGCATAAAGCTGACAACTATAAGAATTCCAAATCAAGTACAAATCCATTCTTTTTAGTACTACTTCCAGACAAAGAAAAAAGGGTCAATTACATTCTTTCACTAAAAAGTAGAAGCAATGGAACAAATACCTACCTGATCGAAATTATTAGACCCAGATGATGGTGCTGCAAAGGAAGCTGTTGATCCAGCATTTGCATCAGGGGTTGCAGTTGCTGGTTCAGCTGGTACAATAGACAATGCATTTGAAGAGAATGAGTCTGAGAGGGAACCGAGCAAGTCCATTTCTATGCTATTAGTGGCAGCCGGGGCAGCTGGGGCAGCTGGGGCAGCCGGGGCAGCTGAGGCAGCTGAGAAGAAATATAAAGATATCATGAGTACAAGGTGTGGTAAATGTTATTTTCAAAGAAAATAGTCCTGAAGCACTAATGCAAGCTTTTCAAGATCATTAATGTTATGTTTGCTTCAGCATTCTTTTGGGGAAATAATCATTTTTTTAAAAGCTCTTTCAAGAAGTTGGCAAGAAATGCAATCATTTCTCCAAAATAAACTAATCCAAACAAGCACTCGTATATAACCTTAAACTCCCAAATGCTTGCCAATGATAATTCATCAAATGTCAATTGTCAATTACAGTCCAGCCAATGATTTTATAATTATATTGGAACCAAAGTACAACTGAAGTTTTAAGTCTTGACCACAAACCATGCCGTACTGCTGTGTCACATACTATTAAAAATACATTTAAATAAAAATTGAAATTACAAGCCACATCAGTCAATGGCCAACTTTTCCCACTGAAGGATGCATGCAAATTACTCTTATTAATGGATCTTAGAATTCAATTTCAAAAGTCTTCCAAATTTGTGCAAAAAGCAGTTTGTATGAACCACTCCAGAGTCTGTAAGACATTAAGTTTTTAATGATAAAAATCTAAAACTACAGAAGAATTGATAATAGAAGAGAGCCAATGCCTATTTCAGATTCCTGGTTACAAGAACATGTGAGCAGCAGAGAAATACTGCGAAAATTTTCATATTGCCAAACAATTTTCTAAGTGAGGCAAGCCCAGCGTATTTAGGACAGAAATACCACATTAATAGGACTTAGGAGTATAACAGATATAAAATCAGGAATGCTCAAGGGATGGTCTAAAGAAAACAATATTTGTGATGCAGAAGTATGAAATCAAACTACAAATGAGGCTATATACCAAACTTCAACCTAGCAATTAAAATAGCAATCCCACTTCCACCTACAAAATTGAAAGATGATTTACAGACTAATAATTTTACACTTAAATAAAAGTAGATATTAAAAAAAAATAATTAACTCAAGCATGTAAGAATTCTTCAAAACAAGAAAGAACAATAACTGTTACAAGCATGCTGATTACAGAAGACCAAGTGACCAACATAATACAGTAAACAAACACCTGATGTAGGACCACGTGGGTCAAAAAAATCATCAGTTGCCTCAGTTTCCTGGGCTCCAGATGCAGCAGAACCTGGAGCAGTAGTTGCTTCGGTTGGATTATTGTTTACAGGAGGAGCAGAGGTTTGATTATTATTATCATTTACATGAGGAGAGGAGTCTCTTGGAGCAGATGCTGCTGAAGTTTCAATATCTCTGCAATCAAAATAATATAAGTAACACATTCTGTTATGAAAAAGTGCTATCTGTAGTATAGAAGTTCATACTTTTCACTGTGTACAGGGCTGCGAGATTCACCAACAGCTTCTTCATAGCTAGGAGGTGCACCCGCATTTTGCTCAGAAAGTTTCCGCTCAAGCCTGCCCATTTGTATTATAATTTTACATTATGATATCAGCCTATAAATGCACAACAAAAATATACATATAAGAGGGAGAAAAGGTGTATTTCTATGACAAATTTACCTTGCTTCCAGAGATTGGTCTTCAGCTTTAGCATTGCTTCCGCTGAGAGATCATTACATAAGAAGATCAAGTTAGAAGCATGAATGATTCTCATCAGAGAGCAATAATACATCAGTCCTCATGATAAATGGGAAGAACATTTGAGAAAAAAAGGACTTGCACCTTCAAGCAAACTTCATTACTGCTACTGAAAGATATCAAACCATAATACTTACATCCTCTGGATCAGGACCATAGCCCCAAAAAAAGTTCAGTTCATAACTCTAGCATTTGAGTACAAGAATGAAACTAAAGCTATACTCATATTCTGACAATTAAATGGCCAAGGAAGAACAAGCAAGAATAGATATTGCAAGATCCCATTCTAAACGGGTTCAAAAGTAAGCCTTTTTTGACCCTTTCTGTAGATTCTTATGCATAAAATGATATGCCCCCATCTAAATGGGTTCAAATTTAAGTTTTTATCTTTTAGTCCAACTTCAACAGGGATTGCCAATATACATGTGCGTTTAATTCAACAAAATGGGGGAGGGGGTGGAATTAACACTATGCTAGAGACTTGGGTATATTAAAGCTTGAGCTCTTACTAAACTAGCCCTTAAAATTATATTTTCCAGAATTTTTAGATAAAATAATAATTTATAACAGGTATTACATCATATAAGTTCATACCGAGATGAGTGGTGTCCATCATCATCATAACGATCTCTATCAGAGCTCCTGCTTCTTGTGTCATATTGATAATCAACATTTTGACCTTTTCCCCTGTATTCATCATCTTTGTAACCGTCCCTGCCATAACGATCCTCAGAATCTCTACCATAACGATCTCCATCACGACTATTGCGGTCATCATCTCTATAGCCCCATTCTCTTTCTTTTCCATAACCATAGGCATTTCTATCTTCCTCCCTGCTTCCATAACGATCATCATCATATCTGTCACCATAGCCTCCACTGCTTGAATATGAACCGGGTTTATACATTCCACCTGCTGTATTGTTGCGAAACCTGGTGAATCATATAAGTCAGTTAATATGTACTACAGATTGATAAAGTCATGTGCATAAATACACACAAATTTCATATTCTCATTCGTAATCCAGAAACCCAAGAGACAGATTATTGGGGAAATTAAAAAGAAAGCATCTACTAATACAATGTCTTATGCTTGCTAAGCAAAGGGGGTATATATAACATTTATATTGCAACTGGAAAATAACAAAGTAAAAAATACCAATAGAATTAACAAGAGGAGACTTACTTGTCCCTGTTAGCAGCAGCCTTCTGCCTAACTTCTATGATTCTTTCTTTATCATTCACAAGGACAACGAGACCTTGAGATTTCTTCCTGACATTGTTTCCTTGATCTCTTCCACTGGAATCAATATATTGAAACTCGGACAATGTCTGTTCATATGATGATTACAATGTTATTAGGTCATATTATAAATTTTAGATAATCTCAACAAAACTAGTGACCTGAATGGAAATTAACTAAGTATATAAATTTTAAGTAGGATTAACTAAATGGAATTACAGATATTTGATAAGCATGTTCTCTGATCTCGTCTATGACTCGCTCTGACCCGTGAGCCACCAAGTACTCTAGTACTGTCAAAGCCTGTTGTTGAACAGAGGACAGTTAATATAGAAACACATGTTATTTAAGAAAGTAGGATCAACAATAAATTCAAAAGACAAAATACATAATTCTTAATGTTCAAGAACCCATAACTATTGCAAAGGATATACAAGTATTAAGACAGATTTCATAAATTGGCAGATACATAGTAGTGTTGATAGTGACAACAAAAAATAAAACAAGAGTAGCAGCATCAGCTAACAATTGTATCTAAAACATAAAATAGTTTGCTCCTAACCTTGTAGACATGCCGCCAATTCTTTCCAGTGTCATTAATTCGCTTCCAAAGTACTGCCATGATCATCTGGTATTCATGACTGCATGGATGCTTTAATAATGAGATTCTAAGTAGTCAAATAAAGAATATGTCAAGCACAAAATCAAGAGTCCAAGCTTACGGGTTTCTGGTTGCCTGAGCAATATCTGCAAGAAGTGATCCATGAGGACCCCATGGTTCATTGCTGGTAGAATCAAGAACCTAGAAAAGGGGAGGGAAAACAATGGAACTAATTTAGGATTTGATTACAACAGTTATCTTGTTGTAATTGGCACAGTCATAGTTTCAGAGCAACTTTGAAAAGAAGAAAAAAATATTACCTTCTGTTCAATCCCAGGAACTTTCAGCACTTTCTTATTTACTTCTCGTTTACTGCAAGAATACAATGAAGAGTAAGACACTTAGGGAATACAATTGGCATCTATACAGAAAGAAACACCCAAGATAGCAATTGTATGCATGACACATCAAATCGTGCGTTGATAAATAATAAACAGTTATACTCACAGGTCCCTAACAGTTTGACCAATAACCTTCTTCATTGTAGCTGGTATTTAGCACACGCTACGAACCAGCACCAACGCCCGACCTGCAATGTACAAAAATAAAGCTCAGTTCAAAAGCTTAGAGTTTTTCAACAATATAATGGTTACTTAAATTCCAAAAGGATATTATCTGTTTGTTGTTGCACTAAAACAGCAGTTTACAAAAAATTTCAGAAAATGTCATAAATTTATCATATCAGGCACTAAAAGGGGAAAATCGTTGCCATACAGTATATAATCAGTGAAATCAAATGAACATCCAAGGGTATTGTTGCCTCAAAAGTCAAAGACAATTATATAAGATCATGCAGAGAACTTAAGCTCAAAAAAGGAATCCAGAAATAAATCCAACAAGGATTTTCTTAGATCAATCCTAATTCTGAAACGTTAATAAGAACAGAGGAATAGCATCATTACACCGCATCACATCTCAAATCTCACCCTATGATCCATCAAACTTGAAACAATCAAAAAGTGCACCACAACACATTGAATGAAACTCCATCATAGAAATCACGAAAAAAAACCAGAAGATCCAAACCCGAAAGATATAAACAAAGCAGAGCTAAATCAAATCAGAAATCCAACGATTCAAATAATTGAGGAAATAAAAATGGAGCATAAAACAAATGGATTGCGAAGAAATAGAGATTGCGAAGCGCAATGATGCAAAAAAAGGAAAGAATAAAAGGAGATCAAGCAGGTGGAAACTGAAAGGAATCCAGATCTGAGAAATGGAACCTGATCCAAAGGGACAAATTCGTCGGCAGAAACGGGAAACGAAAGAGCAACGTTAGAGAGAGATTGCAATGTCCCAAGAACTCTCTTAGTTGTTGTTATGTCCCAAACAATAATAATAATAATAATAATAATAATATTACGTTGTCACATACAAAACACACACAAACACCTCTCTCTCTCTTCTCTTCTCTCTCTTCTCTTCTCTCTACAATTTCGGAGTTAATCTTAAACGGAAGTATTTGACGAGCAAGACAGCGCAACTTACACGCGGGGAACAATTAAGGAACATTTACTTTTTTCTTTTTTATTTTATTTTATTTTTCTAAATTAATAATTACCGCTACAATATTAATTTATGCTATTATTGAATTAAACTTTTCACTATTAAAAAATTGGCATCTACTTTTTAATATTAAAATTAATATAGGTAATAAAAACGATGTGAGTGTATTGGAGAAGGTGGATGGTGAATGGGTTCAAGTCATTGTCTCTTTTGACACAAATGTGCCAACTTATATTATAATTTCTTGGTGGATCAACCTTCTTTTCTCTCACTATTTTATTTTATGATGTTACCCTTCGTCAAAATAATTAGGGTTGTTCAAAGCAAGCCAGCTTGTTGACACTATAAGGAAAGAAGAAAACAATATAATGTTATAATTAATATCTCACTTTTGGTTGTGAAAATTTTGGAACATGTTGTTGAAACATGTTGGGGAAAGTATGCCAATTCTGACCCTTCACTACTCATTACAACTCAAATGACGTACGAGGTCTCCGTGTTATGCCCAGGACTATAGTTTCGACGTCTTCCCTTTATCTTAATAGAATTCTTTAATATACCTCGTTTAATGATGCAACATAGTTTATTGGATATTAGATTTTAGATATAAAATTTGTAAATGATGTTAACTTTAATCCATACTAGTGAAAATATGTTGATCAAAGTATTTATTATTGTATTTGTTAGAAGATAAAATATAAATATTTTTAACAATTTTTCTTTTTTAACTCACTATGATAATAAAAATATTCAACCATAAATGGTTCAAACATTTTACCTGGACACCGACATTGATGCCATAAACCCTAATCTAATAAAAAAAATTCACAAATTGGTTTGTTTAAGTTTTTGGACAGCAGCGCCGCCAAAACTGCGAGAAGAATAAGAATTTGGGAAAAATTGTTTAAATTTGAAAGAATAAAAGGATATGACGTCCATGTCTAGGAACTTCTCTGAAAGCTGTCATCTTTTGGATCCAACTAATTGTGGCTGAAATACACAAAGACAATTCCACACTTTCTCTTCTTTCTTACAATACCATTGCTTTTTTTTTTTTTTTTTTTTTTATCATAACAATTCTTTCTCATGAATAATTTATTGGACAAATTACTGTAAAGAGGTATCTTATCATTACTTCCTTTTCAAATTTTAATTTCATATTTTCTCTGTTTATTTCTCTTAACTTTTTTTTTCACCAATTCCTTCTAACTTTTAGGGAAGTGTTTGTTATGATGAAAAGTTTTAGTTTCCCAGAAATACGAGATCAGACATGTTTGTTTCTCATGAAATTATTCACATTTAATTTCTCATAAGTTAAATTTTTCGTTTTGTTGATATAAAAATATGACGTTATTTTTATTAAATAATTTAATATGATAAACAATTAAGAATTTAAAGTATGAGTGTATATAATCTACACTATTAATCAATAAAAACTTACGGTTAATACAACTATATCACCAGCTTAGTACGAAGTCCAATGTTGCTCAGTTTCTATTGTACGGGCCTAAGGCCCACTCTGGTTGAGTTTAAATAACTTATTTTAAATTAAATGAAAAAGCTAGAGATAATGATCATGGTGTTAAGTTTTTTTACGTTCACATAACATTGTTGAGATAAATTGCGATTGAACATAGACTTTAGTCCTTATCGAGATTTTGAGACACATCGAAAAAAATAAAAGAAAGACGATCAGTGAAATTCAATAAATAAATTTGGGAGTCAAAACCAGAAGATATTAACACTCCATGAGATTCATCACAAGATGATTGTCTTTAATTAAATGTGTAAATATAAAACATGATTTTAAAAATATTTATTTTTCTATAAAAATGAGGGATTTATTTATTTAAGAAAAGGGAAGAATGAAGAGAAATTATTTAAAAAGAAAGATTTGTTATTATTTTTATTTAATTATTAAAAAGAAGTATTATTCGCAAATAACTTTTTCTTTTCTTTTTTCAAAAAATAAATTTGGGGTTTTATTATTAGAAAGAGAAAAGCAAAATTAATAATCCGGGCAAACCAAAGCAAACATGAATCACTGCTACAGAGTAATCGATGGAAGTATAGAATAAATATATATAAGAACAACGTAATATATTCTCGCTTACAAAACTTTGAAACGAGACGTTCAAGGGGTTGAATCTTAACAAAAAATAAAAATGATTTTTTGGAAATATTTTTTAAAATAAAAAATTGAGAATTAAATAAATATTAAGTCATAAAACAGAATAAATCATCGTGACAAGAATACAGAGACACAACAAAATGAATCGCAGAATACAGTGGAATAAAAATAAACTATTCAATACAATGTAATAAAACAAGTAAACCAACACGATATACAAAATAAACAAGCATTGAATTATGAACCTGAGAATTAAATTTATCGGGAAGAAGATGTTGCAGTACATAAGACAAGAAATAAATATACAAATTAAATTTAATAAAATTATTTCAAGATAAGTGTTCAAGTATAATGATAATAAACAATGTAGAATAAACAAAAGAAATCATATATCAATTTTAATTAATAATATTATATAATAACTTAAAATAAGTCGAAGAAATTACATGAATTTGAATTGAATCATACACGATCGAACGTATTAATCTTCAAAGATACAAAGAAAAGAGATATCTATAAGCAGCTTGCATTGATATTTAAAATGTATAGCTTCCTCGTTTTGATTTGGCGCTCACTTGAACTTACTAAGCACATGACGTACAAGATGGCCACCAAATGAATACAAGTAACCTCTTCCGAATCCTGAATTAAGATTGTAGCAATTACATTCCGACTCTTATTCAAAGTTCTTGGAAAAAATATTAGATGCTTAATTCTCCTCCAAATGCAATTTGACTTTATTCGATGGTGAATACTAAGGCCTGAAATAAAATACAAGTTAACTTTCATAACTTGCAGGATTAAAAATCGTACATCAAATAGATATTTATCTATTTTAAGATTAATAGCTTACATGACTTGGGGTGGTTGGTGCTTGTGCGTAATTCGAAGCTTACTTGTGGATGGGTGGTGGGGGAGATTTGTAATAGTAGCGAGTATGAGGATCCGGAGACGGTGGAGGAGGACTCTTGTAGTAATAAGGAGGTGGTGGAGAAGATGATGGAGGTGGGGGTGACTTGTAGTAGTAAGGAGGTGGTGGTGATGGATCTGGTGGAGGAGGTGACTTGTAGTAGTAGGGAGGTGACTTGTAATAGTAGGGAGGTGGTGGTGATGGGGATGGTGGTGGAGGTGACTTGTAGTAATAGGGAGGTGGTGGTGATGGATCTTGAGGAGGAGGTGATTTGTAATAGTAGGGAGGTGGTGGTGATGGAGATGGTGGAGGAGGTGAGTTGTAGTAGTATGGAGGAGGAGGAGAAGGTGATGGTGGTGGTGGTGACTTGTAGTAGTAAGGAGGGTGTGATATTTCTTTAGGTGGTGGAGGAGATTTGTAGTAATATGGAGGAGGAGGGGAAGGTGAAGGTGGAGGGGGGCTCTTGTAGTAGTAAGGAGGATGATATGGGTCTTTTTGGGGAGGAGGAGGTGATTTATAATAGTAGGGTGGAGGAGGAGAGTGTGTTGGTGGAGGAGGACTTTTGTAGTAATAAGCAGGTGGAGGTGGGGATTTGTAATAGTATGATGGTGATGGAGGTGGTGGTGACTTGTAGTAATAAGGAGGGTATGCGTGTGGTGAGTGTGAAGGTGGTGGGGGAGAAGTGTAGTAATATGGTTTGTGATAAGGAGCAGGTGTATGCTTGTGCTTTTTACATTCATATGGCTTTTCTGGAGCATAAGCAAATGGCTTGGCCTTGAGTACAACTTCATGTTTATCCTCTGATTTCACAGTCAACTTGGTTCCCTCGTTCAGCTTGGTGGGTATGTTATATGCTGAGTCCTTAGGAGGAGCATGCAGTTTGGCCTTGCAGACTGTGGCTCCATATTTGACATAATCAAAGCCTTCAACAGGGATGCTGTACTTTCCATTGCTCTTGGTTTTACCATAAGCCTTTATGGTCTTGCTTCCAACCTCACATGTCACTTCGACAGTGGCTCCTGGAGATAGATATACGAGTGAATAAGTCACATTCAATAATAAATTGTGTTATTTTATTAATGTTTAATTAATCTCCAATTAAAATAACAAAACAAAAACAAAAATGCGCTTAAATATTACCAAAAACAGACACGTTTGACTCCGGAAATGATATATCTATTGTCCATGTGCATGTCAACAGAATGAAAAAATTTATAAAAAATGAAATTAATGTCCGTACCTTGGAGATGTTTCTTGTTGTGTGCTCTTTCAGGGTATTTCCAGTCATAACATCTATAGGCATACACTTTACCCACAACCTTCACGATCAATGGATGGTGATGATATGGGTGAGGGTATGGAGTGTACACGGCAGGTGGAGGAGGAGATTTGTAATAGTATGGTGGGTGAGGAACAGGAGATGGTGGAGGTGGAGATTTATAGTAGTAAGGTGGTGGAGGAGATGGTGAAGGAGGTGGTGGAGACTTGTAGTAGTAAGGATCATGAGATGGTGTCTTCTCCGGTGGGGGAGGAGACTTGTAATAGTAGGGTGGCGGGGGTGATGGAGAAGGTGGCGGTGGAGACTTGTAGTAGTATGCTGGTGGCGGCGAAGGTGAGGGTGGTGGTGGGGACTTGTAGTAGTATGGATCATGAGATGGTGTTTTTTCTGGTGGGGGAGGAGACTTGTAATAGTATGGTGGTGGCGGTGATGGTGAAGGTGGTGGCGGGGACTTATAGTAGTAAGGAGGAGGGGGTGAGGGAGATGGAGGAGGAGGAGATTTATAGTAATAAGGGGGTGGAGGTGAGGGGGTGGGGGGAGGGGGGGACTTGTAGTAATAAGGATCATGTGGCGGTGACTTTTTAGGTGGGGGAGGTGACTTGTAATAGTAAGGATCATGAGGCGGTGACTTTTCAGGTGGGGGAGGTGACTTGTAATAGTAAGGTGGAGGAGGTGAGGGAGAGGGTGGAGGAGGAGATTTGTAGTAGTACGGTGGTGGAGGAGAGGGAGAGGGTGGTGGAGGAGATTTGTAGTAGTATGGTGGTGGAGGTGAGGGATCAGGTGGTGGGGGTGATTTATAGTAGTAGGGAGGTGGAGGTGAGGGTGAGGGTGGTGGGGGAGACTTGTATTCATATGGTGGTGGAGGAGACTTGTATTCATAATGTGGATCTTTGTGCTCATAAGGTGGTGGTGGTGATGGAGAAGGAGGAGGTGGAGACTTGTATTCATATGGTGGTGGAGGTGAAGGAGAGGGAGGTGGGGGAGACTTGTATTCATAGTGTGGATCTTTATGCTCATAGGGTGGTGGTGGTGGTGACTTGTAAGCATATGGTGGTGGAGGTGATGGAGAAGGTGGTGGTGGAGGTGAAGAGTAAACATAAGCATCACCTGCCACAGATCCCACAAAGGAAATCAGTGCAATGGCTAATGCAATGGCCATATTTGGACCAAGACTGCCCCTTTTAGGGACGTAGCTACCGGCGGTCATGAAAAGGACCCTTATTCAGCCAATGTTTATGATCAGATATTGATCCTTTTGCTGATTTATTGATGACTAAGAAAGCTGCATGAAATGCGTATTTATAGTTGAACCGATTGCAGTGAGTGAGGGACCAATGCATGTGTCCTGTTGATACCATTTTAATTTTAATGTGTTGAATGAAGCTTCCCCAGCTGGCCTTGTGAATTTTTATGTACAATATGTTAATTCCAATTGGTTATATATTTTTCTCCAATTGGCTCCATTATTCCGACGAAGTCATCCTTTTTAATTTATTGAAATTTCAACGGTTCATTTTAATATAAATCTGCATCTCCACTCTATTTATATAATAATAAAGTAAAAGGTAATAATGTTGCTCTGCTATCATTTTTCCCAACTCCTAGTTACATCTCATAGACTAAACTAAATTTATAAGAAAAGGCTTTTTTCATCCTTTTGATTAACTTTTTTCCTTGTTTTCTGTTGTTTTCTCGAAGGAGGGAAGCTAAATAAAATTGTGTAATCGCATCAAGGATAAATCCATGGGATGTTAGAATGGTTGCTAGGAAGTGCGATCGAGTTCATCTGCACAATTAATTGGCTCACACACGTTATACTATTTTCTTTTAACTTTGAATTAATAATTAACTTGGGCATGTATCAATAATAATGATATATTCATGCGTGTTCATGTAATAAACAGCAGATCAAGTATTCAAGTTCACAATGTTGCTGTTTTTGCAGGTAAATCGACATGCAAAACTATTTCCAGATTATTTCATTACTTGCAACAAATCATGGCTTTAATTTATTTTTCCTTCCACATCAAAAAATTTTTGTTATCTCAATGAAACTCATAGCTAATATTTCAATGAAACCCACCTTTTTCAAATCAATTTCTGAAGCAGTACCCCTGATTGATAATAACTATTATTACAACTAATTACACGTATACATGTTATTAGTAATTGAGGCTGTTAGAAATCAATTTTTTTAATGTTTTCTTCTTTTGGTCATGTGGAAAATTTCTGAACGTGTCTGAGAGTAGAAGCTGAAGTACTTTCATAGCACTTAATAATTGACCGTCGGCTTTGTAAAAGAATGGACGAAACAATTCCAAAATCAAGTGTACACATTTTAAATGAAAATGTGAGATCTAGCATGCATGTTCCTTCAATAAAAATTACCGGATAAATGTAAATAGAATTATTAGACCCATTTTATATTATAGGTTTTTAAGAAATATTTTTAAGAATAATCAATTTTCAAAAATACAAATTATTCATGTTTTCTTTGTTTCTTATTCTCGTGACAAAAGGTGAATATATTTTATTTCCGCAAATGATTTCTGACCATGTAATTTCGTATTTTGAAACATACCTACCTTAAATGTATAAGGAAAATTTCTTATGAAAATGTTCTAATGTATGTGATATATATATATTTAATTATAAAGAAATCGTTTTCATTGCAGTTGCACAAAATGTTACTGATAAGTCTGATAAAAAAAGTATTATTAATAAATATTCTCTTGTTACAACCTTTTCTTTTATATATCTTGAAAAAATTATTTTTATAAATTAAATGTTGCCAATCTAATCATTTAATAACTTTATTAATTACTTAATTAGGTCACATATATAAAATTTTACAGAACTCCAAAATTATTTAGCAAATAATAAATAAATAATAATATAAAATATGATATTAAAATATATAAATATTGATTTATACGCAACATATTTAAAAAATTTCAAATACATAATCTTGAAAATAATATTAAAAAATTCCAATACATAATTTGGAAATAGTATTTACTAATTTAATAACTGAATCAGCTAAATTTAATTTATAAAAAATATATTGATATGGCTAATGTTATTTAGATCCACAATTAAATACAAGTCATCACAGATAATAGATCGGTGAGGAATATTATAGATATGATAGTGGCAATTGGCAAAGACGTGTGAGGGATGTGGCTGTTTTTTTAATGGTTTTAAGTTATAACGTATAGGTGTTATTGCAGGAAAAAAATTAGAGAAAGTCAAAGAAAGAGTATATGGGTTTTATAAGTTACAACGTATAATTGTATGCTTTGACATTTCCTTGCCAGGTGAATTTGTTCACATATTATGTCTACGTAACTTCCCAGAAATTGGTCATTCGGACAAAGGTGTTGATTTTATGTCGTTTTTGTCTTTCACTTTCCTCCTTGTTGTAAACCATCCAAAGAACTCTAGTTTTTAATAATAAAATCATTTTGTTGATAAAAAAAACACAAGTTATTTGTTATCTTTTACTAGAAATCATGGGTGGAAAGGATGATTGAACAATTATCCTTTGTGGTCATTAAAATATCTACAAGAATTGCAACCAAGTGATCTCAGTTTCCCCGGCCATTAAATGAGTCTTTACCAACTAAGTATAAATGCCGGTCATACTTTGAGTGATGCAGGATTAGCTAGTTAATTGCCGGTAAAGGGTTTTTATTGCCGCTAAAATATATATCTATATCACTATACTGTATTTGACGACAAAAGGATGTGGAACTAATAGGACATATCTATATCGTTCTACCGTATATGATCAGAATTTTCCACACATAAAACTTCAAAATTTAACACAAACTTTTTATTTGAGGAAAAAAGAACATATAGCATTTGCGGTGTAAAGATTTTTTAAATTATTATCTGATCACATGTTGACATGTAAGGTACTTGAATTTTATAATTTTTATTTTAAGTCATGTTTAGGAAAAACCCAGGCCCCATAAAAAAAATGACAAATTAGTGACCAGTGTTTTCAGTTGCTAAACACTTTATGGATCGAAGTGGAAACCAAATGAAAGTAATCGCAATTCGCCTAGTCTATCGCTAACTCATTTAGCAACCATATAAAATCTCAGACACAATTAAAAACCATTATATTTGGTAGCAAACTATGAGTAATGTCATGTCACAAACACTTTAGTCGCCTAGTTCTAGAAAGAACTTCAATCATGGTGTGCTTACATTTTGGTATGTCCTGTTTCAGAGGAGTGAGAGGGTATTAAAAGTTTCATGTTGTTCTTACAGTACGACTCTTTCGGTTCAGTTTGATATGTTCAGAGTTGGGTACCTTAGGGAGGGGGGTTATGTTTTTGTTTTGCAGTTTGACAGGAATATGTTGTGGGGACTTCTTGGTTTTAGTTCTTTCTGCCTTTTCTTGTCATCTTGTTTGGATTAAGGAGGTTTAAGGTTGATTTGTATTTTATCTGAAATAGGATCTTTATGCTGGCTAAACAAACTAGCATCAAGAATGTTGAAGCTTCTATAAAAATCTTAAGAACCGCTAGTTGGTCAATTGATAAAACAAATGGCTCATCAGGAGAAAGAAATTAAGCTTTTTTGCTCTAGTACAACGGATAATGCAAAAAACCAATTGCAAGGTGACCACTACAAAAATCGGTTAAAATATTAGTCATACGTACAATGGATCAAGATTTCTATCTAAATTTATCTCTGACATTAAATATGCTAAAAATATATTTAGTTTTTAGATTGTTAATTGTAGTCAATAAATAATTTAAAATTAATTAGTTTCGAAGTCTTCTTATAGATTACTTGAAATTGCGGTATCTCGTAGATATATTCTTTGGGAAAGAAACACGAATTAGAATTAGGGGATGTGCAAATTAATGTGCTCCGTTTTTAAGTCAACTTTCAATTTTATTGAAAACAACACAAGTTATAATTAAAAGAATTTCACAATAATTTGAATGCAATGATACACCATTGAACATATTAATCTACAAAGAAACTAATAAAACAAATCTCTATAGGCAGCTTGCATTAGTATCAACATTTCAAATCTTGCTTCCTCGTTTTGTCTTTTCGCTCATTTGAACTTAGTAAGCACAGAATGTGCAAGATGGCCACCAAATAAATAGAAGTAACCTCGTCCGAATCATGAAGATTGTAGCTTACATTCGGACTCTTATTCAAAGAACTTGGACGACAAATTAGATGCTTAAATCTGCTCCAAAAGGAACTTGACTTTATTCCACCATGATTACTAAAACCTGAAATAAAATGTAAGATAAATTTCAATACATGCAGGATATTATAAATGTACGTCGAATTAATATTTTATCAATATTAAGATAGAAGACTTACATGACTGGTTGTGATCAGTGATTCTGCATAACTCTAAGCTTACTTGTAGATGGGTGGTGGAGGGGAAGCATAGATGTAAGCTGGTGGTGGGGGAGACTTGGTTGGTGGTGGGGGACTCACGTAATGATATGGAGGTGGGGGAGATGGCGTTGGTGGTGGTGGAGATTTGTAATAGTAGGGAGTATGAGGATCGGGAGATGGTGGAGGAGGACTCTTGTAGTAATAAGGAGGTGGTGGAGAAGGTGATGGAGGTGGAGGTGACTTGTAGTAGTAGGGTGGTGGTGGTGATGGAGATGGTGGTGGAGGTGACTTGTAGTAGTAGGGAGGTGGAGGTGACGGATCTGGTGGAGGAGGTGACTTGTAGTAGTAAGGAGGTGGTGGTGATGGAGATGGTGGAGGAGGTGACTTGTAGTAGTAGGGAGGTGGTGGTGATGGGGATGGTGGTGGTGGTGACTTGTAATAGTAGGGAGGTGGTGGTGATGGATCTGGTGGAGGAGGTGACTTGTAGTAGTAGGGAGGTGGTGGTGATGGGGATGGTGGTGGTGGTGACTTGTAATAGTAGGGAGGTGGCGGTGATGGGGATGGTGGTGGAGGTGACTTGTAGTAATAGGGAGGTGGTGGTGATGGATCTGGAGGTGGAGGTGATTTGTAATAGTAGGGAGGAGGTGGTGATGGAGATGGTGGAGGAGGTGACTTGTAGTAGTATGGGGGTGGTGGGGATGGGGATGGTGGAGGAGGTGATTTGTAGTAGTAGGGTGGTGGTGGTGATGGATCTGGGGGTGGAGGTGATTTATAGTAGTAGGGAGGTGGTGGTGATGGAGATGGTGGTGGTGGGGATTTATAGTAGTATGGAGGAGGAGGAGAAGGTGATGGTGGTGGTGGTGACTTGTAGTAGTAAGGAGGGTGTGATATTTCTTTAGGTGGAGGAGGTGATTTGTAGTAGTAGGGTGGTGGTGGTGATGGATCTGGGGGTGGAGGAGATTTATAGTAGTAGGGAGGTGGTGGTGATGGAGATGGTGGTGGTGGGGATTTATAGTAGTATGGAGGAGGAGGAGAAGGTGATGGTGGTGGTGGTGACTTGTAGTAGTAAGGAGGGTGTGATATTTCTTTAGGTGGTGGAGGAGATTTGTAGTAATATGGAGGAGGAGGGGAAGGTGAAGGTGGAGGGGGGCTCTTGTAGTAGTAAGGAGGATGATATGGGTCTTTTTGGGGAGGAGGAGGTGATTTATAATAGTAGGGTGGAGGAGGAGAGTGTGTTGGTGGAGGAGGACTTTTGTAGTAATAAGCAGGTGGAGGTGGGGATTTGTAATAGTATGATGGTGGTGGAGGTGGTGGTGACTTGTAGTAATAAGGAGGGTATGCGTGCGGTGAGTGTGAGGGTGGTGGGGGAGAGGTGTAGTAATATGGTTTGTGATAAGGAGCAGGTGTATGCTTGTGCTTTTTACATTCATATGGCTTTTCCGGAGCGTAAGCAAATGGCTTGGCCTTGAGTACAACTTCGTGTTTATCCTCTGATTTCACCGTCAACTTGGTTCCCTCGTTCAGCTTGGTGGGTATGGTATATGCTGAGTCCTTAGGAGGAGCATGGAGTTTGGCCTTGCAGACTGTGGCTCCATACTTGACATAATCAAGGCCTTCAACAGGGATGCTGTACTTTCCATTGTCCTTAGTTTTACCATAAGCCTTTATGGTCTTGCTCCCAACTTCACATGTTACTTCGACCGTGGCACCTAAGTATGGTGTAGAATGAGAGAATTGAATCACACATGATTTGGACAAACCAATATACTACTACACTAGGTAGCATTACTATTTTTGTTTTAATTAAATTTAAAGGACATATATACATATATAAATTACTGTACAAAATTATCACATGTGCAGTTTAAATTCTCTTGGACACAATGACATGAACACGACGGTATCGGTTGAATAATAAAAATCACATATAGATGCACTTGACCAAGACCAATATACGAAAAGAACATAAAAAAACGTACCTCAAGCTAATAAAAACATTGAAAAAAAAGAAGCAAAAATGCAGTTAAATATTCCGAAAACTATCACGTTTAAACCGGAAATCATATTTCTATTGTCCACGTGCATGACAGAATTAAATAATAAAAAAATAAAAGTAATGTCAGTACCTTCGAGATGTTTCTTGTTGTGTGCTCTTTCGGGGTATTTCCAGTCATAACATCTATAGGCATACACTTTACCCACAACCTTCACGATCAATGGATGGTGATGATATGGGTGAGGGTATGGAGTGTACACGGCAGGTGGAGGAGGAGATTTGTAATAGTATGGTCGGTGAGGAACAGGAGATGGTGGAGGTGGAGATTTGTAGTAGTAAGGTGGTGGAGGAGATGGTGAAGGAGGTGGTGGAGACTTGTAGTAGTAAGGATCATGAGATGGTGTCTTCTCTGGTGGGGGAGGAGACTTGTAATAGTAGGGTGGTGGGGGTGATGGAGAAGGTGGTGGTGGAGACTTGTAGTAGTATGCTGGTGGCGGCGAAGGTGAGGGTGGTGGTGGGGACTTGTAGTAGTATGGAGGTGGAGGGGAGGGAGAGGGTGGAGGAGGGGACTTGTAGTAGTATGGATCATGAGATGGTGTTTTTTCTGGTGGGGGAGGAGACTTGTAATAGTATGGTGGTGGCGGTGATGGTGAAGGTGGTGGTGGGGACTTATAGTAGTAAGGAGGAGGGGGTGAGGGAGATGGAGGAGGAGGAGATTTATAGTAATAAGGGGGTGGAGGTGAGGGGGTGGGGGGAGGGGGGGACTTGTAGTAATAAGGATCATGTGGCGGTGACTTTTTAGGTGGGGGAGGTGACTTGTAATAGTAAGGATCATGAGGCGGTGACTTTTCAGGTGGGGGAGGTGACTTGTAATAGTAAGGTGGAGGAGGTGAGGGAGAGGGTGGAGGAGGAGATTTGTAGTAGTAAGGTGGTGGAGGAGAGGGAGAGGGTGGTGGAGGAGATTTGTAGTAGTATGGTGGTGGAGGTGAGGGATCAGGTCGTGGGGGTGATTTATAGTAGTAGGGAGGTGGAGGTGAGGGTGAGGGTGGTGGGGGAGACTTGTATTCATATGGTGGTGGAGGTGAGGGAGAAGGTGGTGGAGGAGACTTGTATTCATATGGTGGTGGTGGTGAAGGAGAGGGTGGAGGTGGAGACTTGTATTCATAATGTGGATCTTTGTGCTCATAAGGTGGTGGCGGTGATGGAGAAGGAGGAGGTGGAGACTTGTATTCATATGGTGGTGGAGGTGAAGGAGAGGGAGGTGGGGGAGACTTGTATTCATAGTGTGGATCTTTATGCTCATAGGGTGGTGGTGGTGGTGACTTGTAAGCATATGGTGGCGGAGGTGATGGAGAAGGTGGTGGTGGAGGTGAAGAGTAAACATAAGCATCACCTGCCACAGATCCCACAAAGGAAATCAGTGCAATGGCTAATGCAATGGCCATTTTTGGACCCAGACGGCCCCTTTTAGGGCCGTAGCTACCGGCGGTCATAAGTAGAAGAACCCTCGGTCTGGCCAATGTTTATGATTGGATTAGATATCCTTGATTTTAGTGATGACTAAGAAAGCTGCATGAAATGCATATTTATAGTTGAAGCGATCATAGAGTGAAGGCTGGAATGAGGGACCAATTCATAAGTCCAGTTGTTACCATTTTAAATTTTAATATGTTAAATGAAGCTTCCCAGCTGGCCTTGTGCCTTTTAAGTACACAATAATATAAATTCCATTTGTTTGTTTTTCTCCAAATGGCTTCATTCCAACTAATTCATATCTTTATTAAAATTCTTCCAACAACTCATTTAAATATAAAAATCAGCGTCTCTACTGATCTATACAATAATAAAGTAAAAGGTTGCAAATAATGCTGTTCTTTGATCAGTTGCCTGTCTTGACCAAAAGAATTTTCAAAATGCATGCATGATTTTCATCCTCTTCCTTTTCTATTAGTTTTTGTTTGGAAGTAAGGTAAAGTGAACAGTGTATTTGGCATTATTGAATATATTGATGAGCAGGTGGTGATAATTTGATTTGTTAAGTAACTACAGGCAGCTAGCAGCTGATAATAATAGTCATATATCTGTACAATTTTTACCCTTATTTTGCAGTAGTTGCCAACATTCGCGGGGCCACCATGCAAATAAAAGTATAAAACAATATATCGTTCATTTACATATTCTTTGCTCTATTAAGTTAACCATTACAATTCAAATACACGAATTAAGTTTAGAGGAATATATTGACACGATGAGACATAATGAGAAGTTAGAAATTAGAATAATGGTAGAGGAGTGCTATTTGGTCTCCACCAATTGGCTCACTATTTTCTTATCGTTTTTTAAGCTTTCAACTAATAATTTTATTAGGCATGCTATTTACAAATGACGGTACGTATGTGTTCTTAATTGTAAACACCAGCATTAAGGGCACATGGCAGCTTTTGCAGGTAAAATTGACTTACAGAAACTATTTACAGACGAAGATCTTCATTTCGTGCAAATAACTACTATAACACGTATATAATTATTACTAACAGAAGGTATATATTCGATGAGTTATTTTCTTAATATTTCTTCGTTATATCACATGGAAAATTTCTGAAACGCGTCCAAGAGACTGAAACAGTTTATTTAATTAATTTGCGCAATGTTCGGAAACACAATAAATAATTAAGTTTTACCTTCGCATCAACTCACTCACAGATGTATTTTTTTCTCTTCATACTTTATATGTATACGTATTTCTCTTTCTTCACATTTTATAATTAATCTGCGTATTACAATTGTTTACCGAACATTTTTCTTGTCTTTGTATAAGATCGGACGGAACTATTTCAAAATGAACTATACTTTTTCTTATCTGTGTAAATTGAATATGAATACTAAAATATTTATAACAATTCATACATTTCAGTTAATTGATTTAAGCCTCTTTTAACTTAATTAAAATTAACAATATATATATATATATGCACTCGAAATAGAAATGATGAGCGAGTATATTTTCATCTAATTTTTTCTCTCCACTGTATATATCACCCATCTTGTTTCACATTTTTCATTCTTCTTTTCTTATGAAAAAATGTATAAAAATATTGCATAAATATGATATTTTTTTAATGAAAATATTTCAATGCATGTGAACACTTATGATATTAATTGCTACACTACTTACAGTTGCAGAGAGTATTATTAATAATTTTCTTTAAAACTCAACACTGCCTTATTTTTTATTGGCAAGTTCTTTCGTGGAAAAAACTGTTTGTAAAAAATTATTAGGTGGGTTCACTAATAATATTTAAATGAAATAGTAATTGATTTGGTTCATTTATCCTAAAGCTCTACTTTAAGTGACTTACAATTCAAATTTGAATATGTTCCCATGTGCAGCTACGCTATTACCATACATATATTGCAATTAAGAACCATGTTAGTCTTTCTTTCATCCTCTTTTCTTTTAGTCTTAATTATGACAGTCAATGCCGTGTAATATTACGTCTCTGAATTCAAGTCTTGAATGGTTCATCGAATTTGCGATAATTGTACTGATGGAAAAATAAACCATTAATTTGATCATTATATTTGAAGAAGATTTGGTTACTACTAATTATAGATCGGTGGATTATTAAGTTAGAAAGAGAGAAAAGGGATGTGATATAGTGTATGGGGTGTGAGTTGTGAATCTGTTTTTAATGCTTATAATGTATTAATAGGAGCTATTATTGGATAAAATCAGTGAAAGTCAAAGAAAGAGTTAGTCTTTTTAGAGAAGCTAATTATGTTAAAGTCATTTAGAGGACAGGACCACTACATTTACCTATTTTGTTGCAAAATTCTCAGGTTTAGGTATACTGGTAAAAGGTTACTACAATTATATATAAAGACTAACCCACTAGTACTGGATCTGTAGCAAGTGATTATTACACTTTTTATCAATGATCAACAATTATAGGGACAATTCAACGTGTGTTTTTATTGAGTTACACCCATTTGAGTTAAATAAGAACATTTATATTTTAATATTTTGGGTGTTTTTATATAATACGTTTTGTCTACCATATCAAATATTTCTTAAAAGTCCTAAGTAATATTCTGTAGCAAGTTATCTCTACACTTTTTATCGAAGATCATTGTAATCTATTATAGGGAGAATTCAACGTGTGTTTTTATTGAGTTACACCCATTTGAGTTAAATAACTATTAATCCAGCTCGATCATTATTCGTTATTGTAAAGTCAATCATTATGTTTCAATATATATCTTGATACGTACACCAAAAAGTGTATATATTATGATATTTTCTCTTCTTATGCATAGTATATGCTATTATTTATTAAATTTTTTTAAATAACGAAGGTAATTATACATATAAATTAACTAATTGCTCGTAAATCTATATAAATTTTATATTAGAAAAGTTTAATTTTTTTCAAAGTAAATGTATATCGTACTGTCCACACAGTAGAAAAAAACATTAAGTGAATTGCGTTTTTGGAGGAATAAAATTTGGGCTTTGAAAAATGTCACTTATGGACTGTAATTGAAAGATTTAAATTCATATTTAATAAAAAAAAATGAGTAAAAATATTCGGAATAAAATATAAACAAGACCACGCAATCTAGATGTGAATCACTAACCCTAGTATGGTTGGGGATGGATCATTAATAAGGACAATTATTGAATTGACTGAATTTTCTAGAGTGAAATAAAATGTATAAAATATAAAATTATCCATGAAAATTCAATAATTTAAAATTTTATGAAATTTCAATTTCTATAATTATTTTATTTTAAATTAATCGCCATAATTCAAATTTTAGATATTTTTAATTCATAAAGTGATTAGATCACTTTACTTTTTTAACATGTACACTTCACTTTTCGTTATATTATTAATTATACATAAGAGTTGAATTTCATTGGCCATTTCAAAATTAATTTGGCATTATAATATCAAGAGATAAAAAGCCAATATTATTTATATTGCCTTATGCCAGACTAGCTGATTGATAATTGATAGTCACCATAGTTTTATGTTGATTTATTTTTAATATAAATTAATTAATTAGTTTTAAAAGATAGTAATGTGTGGATAAATATTAAAAAGAAAGTATGCGTTGAAAAAGGGAAAAAAATAAAAAATGAATTGTTGTAGTGATGACATGATCGTGTCTGAGATCGATGTTTACGCCGCGAAAGAAGAAAAAAACGATGAATTAGATTAATATTTGAATATTGTTTCATGGCCTGTATTGAATTCCCACGTAGTTATGTTCGTATTTTCAACACCACCAATTATGCAAATCTCCATGTGCCCACGCTCATCTTATCAATAATTTCTTAATACTTAATACTTTATTATATATCCCTCATTATCAAAAACTAAAGAAACAAAGTAAGAGAGAAATAGTAGAAAGAACTATCATCAAATAAAGCACACAATAATTTAAAATTGGTTAACTAGGAAAATCGAATGTGGGTGATCCAAAATTCAAGGGTTCACTTAATTATCACTGTTTTTCTCAACTTTGTAGAGATTTTTAGCATTACGCGTTCTATACCAAAACATAAAAAAATCACGCGAATCACGTTAATTGTTTAGGTCTTATCCTTTATTTATATAATATAGTTGAAAGATGAAAGTCTAATTTGGTGTAAATTCAAATCTCTAGTATAATATATATACCATGATTTTAAGGACTTATATTAATCATATCTAGGATCGTCAATCTCTTTAAAACCTTCTTATTATATATGATAGATGAGTTGTTAACTCCTACACTCTTTCAGCCACATGATAGTTTGTATTATCAATTTATCTGGTTACACTTATAATTATATTCAATATTTTGACCAAATTACTTAGAGTAATCCATTTTAAAATTGTAAAACTTGATTTCTCGGGTTTGATAATTTATAATTTGTTTTTAGGTTAATTATAAAGTTTAGTTAAAGTACAAATATCCACACAATATCTGGATAGGATATGATTTAATTCTGAAATTATGTACCGTAATTAAGGAAGCATGCATCTTGTGCCGAATTTTTTGCTTGGATAACAATTAAACATCTAGTTGCTGTTATACTTTGAAGAAAAGTTATCTATTGTATAATTAATGTTATGTTATTCCTCAATTTAGAATCACAAATATTATTGTTAATGATCAGTAATTAACTTGGGGAAAATATCCCCTCGAACCTGTAGCCAGCTGCAGCATGTGTGTGTTTTTGCTTGCCACACAATTATCTACCATGTTTTATAAATTTTCTTACAACACAAATTAATTTATTAATAAGGTGGAGTACAACCATTATCGATCACTAACTCAAAAATACATAGTTAAGATCGACGAGTTCATGAAATTAAAATAAAAAACACAGAATTAACAAGTAATTTGACTATAACTCATACTTAAAGGACAAAAGATATTCCTAACTTAAGGCATGCACGTAGAACCAACCCCTAACTTTAATCATATCTGAAATTAACGAGTTGATCGAATAAAATTGAAATATATTTAGACTTTATATGTATATATAACCAAATAGATCACATGATAACTACTAAGGTCAACTTAGTTATAGTAATGTAAGGTGGAGATTGAATCCATCAAGTCCTAAATTTAAACTTTATCACCGACATTGTACGATAATTAAAAAAAAATAGATTACATGATGAAATATCACAACAGCTTCTAAAATTTTTAAATTTCATTTCATATGGCTAATCTTAGATTTGATAAAAAATAATCTATGCCAATATGTGATATTTAACTTCAATCATAAGGTTGGTTGGGTTTACCATATACGTTATGCCTACACTGATTAATATTTTCTAAAATATTTTGTTCTTAATTTTTAGTTTGAGAGTGAATATGAAAATCAGTTAGCGTGTACTAGTTTTAAATTACAAATACACGCAAATTGAGTTATCTCTAATTAATTAAAGTAATATATCTCCAATTAATCAAAATTATTTTTGAGATTTGAGGTTTTTTCTTTATTTCTTTTAGTCTTTATTTTTTTTTTCTATATCCTTCTCGATCAATAAATAGAGGAATCATAGATCTTAATTAGATAAAGTGAAATAAGTCAAGAAAAAGGTAGTAGTTAATGGATTTTTTTTCTTCCCCTTTTCTTTCGTATTTTCCAAATCCGGGTGGAGATGGCTACTAGCTAGATATTAATGGTTCTAGATAATTAGAATAGATAGTTTTTTAATTTCCTCCTCTCAAAATGTTTCATTTAAATTGACAAATTTCCCCCACATAAAATTAAGTTTTTGTTTTTAAATCGTTATAAATCAATTTTATCATACTCCATTATGTGAATTAAAAATTATGAATATGAGAGATTTATATATGTTGAAGAATAGCCACAAGAAAATTCATTTTTGTTTTTATCTTTACAAATATCTTTATTTAGATAAGAGAATTCAATTTTGATATAGAATTAAATTTGAGGAAAAAATATCACAAAATTTTTATCTTTCAATTTTAAGTCTCTAGCTATTTATCTTAATGTTAAAAATTATGTTATCACATATTTCAAAGAAAATCATTTTAATATAAGTCTATAATTGAGATTAATTTGAGAATACATTTAAATTACAATTAATAATTTATAATCAATGCAATCATAATTAGTTTTACTTAATTTTAAAATAAATAACCTAAATGAAATTTTTACCGGTACACATCTTTTAGTAAACAACACTAATCCTTTTATACTTCTAGCTAGCATATTTGCTTCATTTTTGCATCAAAAAATTATTTTTCAAGTTATAAAATTTATTTTCTCCATTGAAACACGCAAGTATATTCCGTTTATATTAATTAATTATAATTAAAAATATGATAATTGTTTATTTTACATGGTACATTAGGTTGTATTAATGAGCAAAAACATTATATAGTATATAAATATGTAATCATATCGTCTCGAAAATTTCCAATAAAACGACAAACACTTTAATTATCACGTGACTAACTATCAAGGTGGGAAGAATAATTCGGATCAGCAGCCAAATCATACCAAAAAAACGACAAGTTTTAGTATTTTAAGGGTTTCATATATTCAAGTTTAAAAATGTATGATTAATTAATTGCATAGCATATTACAACGGCTAATTGGAAAGCTAAATAAAATTTGTTTTTGTTCATAAATATGAACATCTGTGGTTCTTCTCTGATCTCGTGCTACTTGATCCACACAACTTTCAAAAACCATTAATGATGCATAGTATAGTAATGACATTCTCATGTGTCTGTAAAACATTATATAAATTAATAGAATAAATTACAAAGAGAACTTCAAAATTTCTTTGATTGCATAAATCTCGTTTGTCTTATGTTTATATAATACTCTCTATGTAAAAACTATTATATTAACATTTCTTATATATCATATTTACTATTCCTCCATACAGTTATATTATAGGTAAAAAAATATATAAAAATATTTATAGAATCTTACAGAAACCTAAAAAAGCATTAATATATATAATTTGCTCAAATTAATATAATAAACATAACGGTCAGCTGTGATATATTTGAAGAAGCACCGATAAAAATGTTAAACAACTTATTTAAAAGAGATTCTCTGAATTTGATCCTGATTTATGTTACTTTATTTGTTATTTTCAAAGAAAAATATTTTTATTTATTCATTCTTTTAAATTCTAAGATAAATTAACATTAGTTATTACATTTTCAATTATACCCTTGCTAATAAATAGAAAAAAAATAATGATGTTTAAAACATCAAAGTAATAAATGAGAAAGCTAATAAGTTATAAAGAATAGCAACTAATTTTTTTATTTTATTTTTCTATTTCTTTAGTTAATTTTCTTATGATTCCAACTAACTAAAATAAACTCAGCATCAGACAAATTTTATCTTTTACAACACCAGGCCATTATATTTATATCTATAAAAATGTGATTGAATAATAATTTGCTTCTCTAGAGAGAACAAAGATAAGGAAAGTAATTTAAAATGTTGATTAAAAAAATTAATAAATTGATATTTCAACATATTCATAGTTATTTTGCATGAGCATGTCATAAAGTTGATTTTTAATCAATGTAAAAAATAATAAAAAATTACTTACTTGATAAAGTGATCACTTGCAATTAATTTTACATTTACTTCACACACAAAATTATTCTTTTCTTTTCTCTACTATATTTTTTTCTCTTAATTCCTTAGCTGTTGTTTATGAAGCAAAGAATATGTCAAGTGTTTGGCCAAATTTAGATGAGAGTACTAACAACCAACTATTCTTGTTGTAAAGTTCTCTATCATTGATGCTAAAGGCCAAGACACGAACTGCTCCTAATTGAGAAATTCTTCTGCTTGTACAATTCTTCTCTGATGTATACTTCTCGGAAACTCCACTTTCTTTGAGATGCTTCTAAAGTTTGTGTCCCTTGATAAGTGCATGAATTTGGTGCTTCCATATGTTTGATAGAAACTTTCCATCATTCAATTTCTTCTAAAGTTTGAAAGTGAAGGGTGGTCTGGAACTTAGTGGCTTTATACAGTATAATGAGCCAGAGTTGAAAGAAGAAAAGGGAAAATATAACAAACAAAAACTGATAGTATAATGAGTAAAGTTAAGTTACCTAGTCATTTAAAAATGCATATAAACTTCTTCCAAATTACCATTTAAAAATGCATTATTAGTGTCAAATTTGCCTCATTGGCCACTACCTTAAGAGTACAAATGTAACTACTGTTCGAATTTTCCTTGACTTAACAAAGGGCTGAACATTTTTTGCTGAAGATCTTGTTGCTTGACCAAAAATTTTCCATTTCATCCACCACCCACACCAATAATTGTGATAACTCATTGCAGTAGTACTGCTACTCACTGCTATTGTATAATCTCATTCTTCATTCAAGAACCAAACACTTTGAGCAGGACCAACACTTTCTGAGGTATAGAGTTCCTCAATCAATTGTTGTTGTCCAATGTGGCTGCACATAAACACCTTTAGTAAGATTGGTTCCTCATCTTTTTTCATCATATTTTCTTTTCCAAATACACCAAAAACAAAAATTATATTCCACTTTGTATCTAGGTTCAGATACCAAACAGAATTTATATTTTGTTTGTATTTGCTATCAATAAAATATTCATGTTATAGAGAACATTATTTGTCATTTTTTTCTTTATATAAAAGTAAGGAGGAGGTGAACTTAGTCAACACAAAAGGTGACCATAGCATAGCCCTTTTTGGTTACTTTGTTTATATTTTCTTTTTATGTTGAAAGAAAAGCCCAAAACATTGTTGGGCTTATTGGTATTTTTTGGGCCTGAACCTACAAAAAAACTATAGTCATATGAGATCTAAATAACAAGGCCCACTTTCTCTGAAAACCTTGGCTCCTAAAGGCTGCATAAAGTACTCTCGTTCTTCATCAACTCATCTTATTACAGGTGAATTTGCAGTGCATACTTGAAGTTATTACTCACATTTTTGTTCTTTAAAGTAAGTCCTATGAATTAGGGTTAGGGTAATTGTGTTGCAATTCATGATCTGATTACTTTCCATTTTTTGTCAAGGTTTCTTAATCTGGTGCTGTTTAACTAATCAATTATGGCCTATGAGATAACTGAGATAAAGAGTAAGGAGCATTGCAATGCGTGTTCAATACATAGTTCTCTGTTTATAATTTATTCAAAAGTTAATAAGTATTTGGATATGATTGACACTGTGTGTGTATCATTGACCTTGGAAAATTTTGATGATTTTGCAGAGATTGGAATAGGCCTAATTGGTTTCGGCATATTTTTCACATTCCTTGGCATAGTTCTTTTCTTTGACCGTGGTTTGCTTGCTCTGGGAAATGTGAGGTTTACTTCTGTTGTTAACCTTTTTTCTTTGGAATAGAGATTCATATAACCCTAATTTCGGTTTTGGCATATGTTTTTGTGGAATCAGATATTTTCCTTGGCAGGGGTAGCCATTTTGCTTGGTTGGCATTCCACGTGGGCACTTTTCACTAATAGAGCAAACTATAAGGCACTCTTCTCTCCTTCCCTCAGGATAGTGATTACTCATTAGTGGAATGTTAATCACATATTACTTAATTGCTTTTATGGTTATATAGCTTTTATGTTGTTTGCTTTAGATCAAAGAACAAACATAGATGAATCATGAATCAAAAAATTATTTGCTTTGGACTTCCTGCATTTCTTTCTGAGATGAAAAATCATGCCCAACTGATACTCTATTGTATTCGATGCCTGTCTGTTGTATCTTTCATCCTTTGTTCTTCTACTACTATGCCATATGTTAACCTTTGTTCTGTAGTGTTTATCCACCTGGATATCAAATTTCCAAATTATCTGTGAATGGATAATGAAATGTTCTATGTGGTAATGTTACCTTGCTTTCTCTCTTTTTGCAGGGTTCTGTATCATTTCTTCTAGGTCTCTTTTTCATTTTTGTCAGGTGGCCAATCGTTGGTATAATACTTGAAATATACGGTTGTATTTTTCTCTTCAGGTCAGTTGATGACATTCTTCTTGAACTCTACAAGAATACAAAAATTATTCTGCACTTACATTCATGCCTTTGGTTGCAGGGGTTTTTGGTCATCTATCAAATTGTTCCTTTACCATATCCCTGTTGTTGGATGGATTATACGGTTTATCTCTCGTAAGTTTTCCTGTGAAAAATCATTCTCAAGACTTCGTGGAAGTATTAATATATTTGTATGCAATTACTTACATAAATTCGATTAAATATAACTATTATACTTTTATGATTGTTTCTAACTAAAAGAAAGAATGGAATGAGGTCTTATAAATGTGCTGTATCTGTTCACAATCCATTTGATCTGATTTAATTTTGTGTAAAGAGAAATTTAGTGTGTGTGTGTGTATATCCTGTCATAAAATAAGGTTTGCCACAACCTGCTCACATGGTACGTGGAACGTGGGATGGGATTCGTTTGAGGAACATGTTAAAGGGAAGGAAGGGGTGGGAGAGGGGGTAGGCTGAAAATGAGCACGACCCTTGTACCTGCATTTCTAGCTTTCTGCTTTCAATTCAATTTCTATTTTTAGTGCAACACCGATCAACCCATCTTCAACAGTATTTTTTATCTCTGTTTTGAATCAAACTCCTTTCTTCCTCTCGGTGCAACACCCACCCTCTCTTTTTCAATTTTTGTTTGTTTCCTTGTCATTTTATTCTTTGTTTTGGATTAAATTCTATTGACGTTTTATTGATAGTCATGCATATGTCAAGAATTTTGACTTTTTTTATATATATATAGTTTTGAGCATTTATGTGTATTTAGTACAAATTACATAATCTACATATATAAATTCAGAATAGTGGCCATCCCGCAATGCATTTTGCTATAGCATTTTTTAGGATTACCCACTATGTGCTGCTATCCGAGATTGATTAATGAGCAATATTCAGTAGCAAAGTGATTCTGGGTGTTAATAAGCATGATTGTAACAATTGCCTGCCGCAGTATTCCAAACAAGGATAAGTTGCACATCCTAAAGTTGCAGGGAAACTTTATAAATACTAATAGAAAAAGAAATCCTTGGCCTCTTGTTCACACATTCTGACATATAATGATCAATTTAGTCAAGATAAAAGTTAATTGCACTTAATCAAATTGAAATAATTGATATCCTTGCTGTAGGATTTTCTAATTACTTATTATTCTGTTTGTATATATGAACAAATAACTTCGCTATAATTATTTATGATGATTTGTATAGTGCTTTATATCTGTTTCAACTATTTTGCAGCTCCTTGATTGTCCCAGAAGGAGATTTGACTGATTGCCTCTTAGTGTATGGCTAATCAAAGGGTTCGATTGCCTTGGTAATTTTTTCAATGACTTGTGTATGAACGCAATGTTAAGCTAGCTTTTCCAAAGTGTGCATCAGGCAAATTTAGTTTCCTTTAGTGAGAAGTTGCAGCATGTAATTTATGTCGAAATGTTAATACTTGGGAGCCATATTTTTTTGCTTTAATGTAAACAAAAATGCAAGCTGGTTATGCTGTTCAGTTTGTTTACTAGCATGAAGGCTTGTTACTGATGTCGTACTGAACATATGAAGGTGGGTATACTGAGGTCAACCTGCAGGATTAACTGTTATGCGCCCTGTCAAGACAGTGCCAAAGGATGTTATTATGCTAAAATTCTTTTTGTATATTTTTGGTTTATGAAAGATTCACATGTTATTTGTGTTGGTTGTGGAATTAAACTTTATGCTGTTAAAAAATTGTAGAGAAATTTCTTGGGGTTTTTTATGCCTTAAGTTTTCTTGAATGGGGCGATTCTATTTTAATCAGGAATTAATTATTGGTCAATAGAAGGATTTAAAAAATGTGGATCACCATTTTCAACAAAGATTCAGACCGTAGAGGCATAGAGACTCAACCACACTATCTAACATGGTATTACTGCAATGAATTTGACACTTACATGACGTGAAACTAGATTTGTACTTCTATATATTAGCAAAATTTTTAAAACCTCATAATTGTTGATGAATGCCGAGGTGGAACCAGATAGAATAGCATAAAATATTACAATAATCTATTAGGACATATTTAAGGCTTGTAATTTTTTTCTGGATACAATGACCCGTATGGTTGTACTAACAGAATGATGTTCTTTACTTAATGTCAAATCGAGATTGAACCAGTACTCGTAAATTCAAATTGTCATATCTAATTTAATCATTATAAATTTGTACAAAGAGAATGACATATTATACTAATTAATGGATAATTTTGTTAGTTGAAAAATTATGATATTGTATCAATTCATTAATTTTAATATATACTAACAAATTATTTTATATTAAATAAAACTATATTAATAAAATAAATTTAATAGTTAATATTTTTTATCTGGAAATAAGTGACATTTCTTTGGTAGTATATATCACCTAAAAATTCTATTCGTGTGAACATATAAAAGCTTCATTAATTTTAACAAGAACTTTAAGGTTTCACTTTTAGAAATATTCATAAAATTTGGTGGGTACATAACCATAGCAGTGCAAAATCTCTTGCACGAAATTATATATGATTATTATGACATTATGTATGCTTGTTTTTTGTAACTCGAAAAAAATTCAAGGGAAATAACTATCAACGAATAAATCATTGGTTGAAATTTTAAAAGTTCACACTAGTATCCATCGTGCTTCAATCTTAATTGAAACTTCACATTTGTTTACCTGTCTACATTTTCTCTAACATTGATAATTAATACTCACACTTTTCTCTCTGTTATATCTTTTCCCCATTGCTCAAATTTTGCTATTCACACTTGAGCTTACTACACTATCTTATCGGAAAGAGACTTGCATGCCATCTTCTCCGACAAACTTAAAGTTTATTGCACGGATGGTTATTTGTCACCTTCACATCATGTACCTATTTTTGGAGACATGACAAAGTTTGTTCGCAATTTAATTTTGGCTCAACATTTGCATTTACTGTTTTCACATATATTATATTTGAATTTTACTTAATAAAGTGGAAAAAGAAAGAAAAGACAAAAATACCTAAGCTTGCACTAGCACCTTCGCATATTACTCTACTTTGAACTTCTATGTTTCTTATATTTTTATAAGAAAAATATACTTTTGAGTAATGCTTTGCTGCCTTACAAGTGAAAGCTGCTTCCTACACTACAAGACATGATAGAAGAAGACAAATAGTTAAAAGAACAATCATTTATGTGGTTGGTTTAGGGGTTTTAACTTGAAGACTATTATGGTCGTCACGCACCCATATATGTTATGTGTAAAATTAAACTTTTATTCCCTTTGAGACTAAATTCGTTTTAGAAACTCTTATCAATGAGAACGAAATTAGTCTTACCTGACAATGGAATGTTAAAGTGACATATAGCTTGTGACTTTTAGCCATAGAGTACACAATCCGTGTAATGTCTCCTAAACTAGTGTCAAGTGGATCAATTAAATAGTATGTGTCCTTACCTTCTTCTTACGACCAATGGACACAAAAAAATTAAAGCAAATTAATGACAATTAAACGTGGAAGATCACTTTAATCAGAAAAAATATACGGTAGACAACTACAATACGTAAATAATTAAATAAATAGTTATAAAATATGAAGAAATATATATACACGTAAATATTCTGTAAATAAATTGACTGATTAATTATACATTAGAGTTGGTTGTGAAACAAAATTGACTTAATCAGGTCTATTCTTGTCAAGAAAAAATCCTTAATCAGCGTCAATTACTACATGCTTCCTCTTTTGCTTCAACTCACTGGTTATGGCAAAAGTTTCATTTTTCTTTTTGGTCCACGATTATGTTAAAACTTTCAAAATTTGCCATGTAAGACGTTCACATTGTGTCGGGCCTTTTATATTACCACTAAAACTCGATACGGTTGATTAAACTATAATGATAATTACACACCAATTAATTCACGCTCTCCGTGATAAATCCTTGTATCTAAACATAGATAAATTTGATAAATAAAACTTTTATTTATTATCAATTATTCTTGGTGTTTGAATCAATTGTTATTCCAGAAGATTATGGATGCATGGCCTTATATTGCCTCAACAATTGAATTTTATCTAGTATATATACCATAGAAATAGTGGTAACTTATTACTTATTGTCACAACCTAATAAGAAAAATAAAGATTAACCTTTAGAACATATTTTTATAATAAAAAAATGACAATGATAGTTCCGTTAATTTTATATCTATTTAATTATCTATTCATGTCTGCATCACTAGGAAAAAAAAAATTAGTGTTGACAGCATAATATAGATAGTGGAACATTCACGTCCCCCGAGAATATTAATATTCATATATCAACATAAAAATAAAAATAAAATAAATTATATTTTAATTAAATTAAATTGCATTTATTAAATACAATATTTAATTATAAAAAAATGTTTCACTTGTAAGATTTAATAATTCTAAATATAAGATTTAAATTCTGGTTTTTTTCACTAGCCTTCATGTTAATTAAAAAATTGCAAAATAAATTAATGAAACAGAAAATTTCCTTAGGAAACGCATAAAAATGTTACAAGCAATATTCAAATTTCGTACATAAATATATCATAATCATGAATTATTTAATATATCATTCATCTTATCTGATCATTTTAAACTTAGACATCTTATTCATCACATAAAATATAACATTTTTATAATCATGTTCACACTTCTTAATTTTCATTATTTTATCTTTTTTTTTCTCTATCTATCATGTACGAGTTCATAATCTCAAGACTATCCCATTATTTTTTTTTAGTATAATTTCACATACTTATATTTTTTAAGTCAAAATTAATTCTTCAACATACTCTTGCGCACTTTTTTTTTCTAGAAATTACAAATATCTATCCTCTATTGGAGATTATTTTTTGGTCAAACAAGAGTTTGTAAACGATAAAATTCTCCCTCCAAGTGTATTCAATATAACTATGTATCCAATACCTAATCTATAATTATTGATTAAACTATAATAACATCACTCGATAATTGTTCCGGGTACTTTCACACACACATGCTAGTAATACTATTTGCAGTGTAAATCTATTGGTAAATTACTATTGACGTTAGATTTTTTTTATATATTTTTCTTTGTCAATCTTCTCTTATTTACTTAGAAACTTAATTTTTCAACATATTTTAAGTAAGAATAAGTTGGTATATTATGTTCTAGAAGATCAATTAATAATTAAAAAAAGTACAAATTAAAACCTAGTCACCTTTAACCTCTAAAAGAAAAGGCTACGTGCCTGTAAGCTTTTAGAGAACCCTAACCTATATAAGGACCACCATTTCTATGCATGTCCACGTAGCGTAAGCGCATAACAAGTACAATCACTTGTGCCTATTGATCACCACGCCATATTAAATATATTTAGGGATAGAATTAGAAAATCCTAAACGTAGTACTACATGATAAAGTTTTAAGAAAGAGAAAATTTATTTAATCAGGATAATTATATAAATCACATGTTTATTAAAAAAATATATATAAGAAATTTGTTGATTTGGGGTGCTACCGCCCCAAACCAAACATATATAATTCAATCCATAAATGTCTTGTTCACGTAGGAAACAAACACAAAGTACTCCCTAATATTTAAGCAAATTGTACTATATCCTCCTTTACAAAAATGGGTGTGACAGCTTCTATAGTTTGTTTCCAATTTTGTGAATGCTTGCATCTTAAGTTATCTCATTGTGTTATTTTCTTTAACGCATGTTGGGTATTTTTAATAGAATATGATGTCAGATAATGTTAATGACAAAGCTACCACGACATTCATGTGTTTTATAAATAATTAATGAGGTGAAAAATTGCTTGTAAATTGTGATTATTTATGGTTTAATTAATCATCTCGATAATTAAATTTAATATTAGATATAGTTTGTGAGGTGTTGGTGAAGGGTGTCCATTCTAATAAATTTATATTAAAAAATGTTAAATATGGAATTGGAAATATAGAATTTTAAAAACTAGCTGTTAAAATTAAGTTATAATAATTAAAAGAGATGACTATATGAAATAATAAATTACCAAGTGGAACGAAAATCAAATATAAGCAACTCATCGACTTTAAGAGATATAAAGATTAAATCCAGAAATTCACTCTTGTTTCTGACTTGTTGAGACAGCAATAACATTTATCTCTTATTTTCTGGCGTTTCTGCAAACTATGAAACCATTATTTCAGATAATAAATTGGTTATATGTATGACAATTGGCAAAAATACTTCCCTTAATTATATTCTTCAATAAAACACCTCAATCTCATCACTTTGCTTCCTTCAGTGCTTCCTTGATCACTACACCTGCACTTAAAGCTAGGCAAAAAGAATTTTATTCAATATATAGCAAAAGCCTTAAACTGGGGGAGTAATTTTGGTCTCTTCTACTGTCATTTCCCCTTGTAATTGCTTAATAAAATTAATATTATAAAAAAAAAACACATTTAATGAATACTTGTTTAATAATTACAAATTTTTATGATATTTTTTAAAATATTTTTAGCTTTTAATTTTCAATTTCCTAATTAGTTCCATATACATTGATTAATATTTGCCACTATAATATTTATTACATTCATTCTGTCCGCGGGCTGCTTTCCATGGTCATAAAATTGACTTTCTTTTAGTTATTATAACTTTACATAACTTTATTTTTTTACTAGTTCTAACTTTACAATTTGTTCTTATTTAAATAATCATTTATGTACAATAAATATACTTGAATCTTAACTATGCCATAAAATGTACTATTAATTGATTAAATTAGTATACAAAACATTGAAGAGGGGATGAAGTGATCAACATATATACTGTAAGTGTAAAGTAAGAAAGTTATTCATGCATGCAATCGTGGGCGGCATAATACCAAAAAGTTGGTCGAGGGCGAGCCCATTGAATTAAATATTTTATCATTGCAAAGACCTCTCTAGAAAACCTATTTATTTTGTTATGGTCATTAGAGTCTAGAGGTAAAATAAGTAAAATTCTCATACTACATTTTTTAAAAAAAGATTTAATATCAATACTTATAAAACTCATATGTTATTGTAAGATAAGAAACAATTATTGAAGAGAAACTAAATTTATTTTCTTGTTAGGTTCATACTTCATTTAAATTTATAAATATAGTTTTAAAAAAATATTATTAGTTTTGAAAAATATCTCATTTCAAAATTGACTTAGGTCTATACATAGACTGGCCATCATAATTGGCATGGACCAAACAATTGGCAGCTGCATGACTTTCAATTCAAAATGTTGAACATATCTTAGATTCTTCGATTACCATCTATTAAAGGGACATAGTTGCTAGTGAGTGTAGTGACATGAGAGATATAAGACTGGATCTGGTAATGGGTTGAGTTGAATCCGAAGAATTAATTGACTAAAATATTTTCTCTCCGTTCTTTTAGTTGGAAAATTTTAGCAGTCAACAGACTAGAAATATACAATCATATATATCTTTATTTGTTGAATCAATAAAAGTTTTGAAAAATAATAAAAATATTATTAGTTTTTGAGAGTGCAATGAATGGTGACAATGTGCAGTCTTAATTCGATTGTAGTTTCTCTTTTTTGCATGTTGGAAAATAAATATTAGATAGGTTATAGGTAGAACATTCCTAAAGTAAAAGACCAATTTTCCCGTCAAAGCTAATTATTAATATTCATCCGGTTCATTCTTAGCTAAGAACTAAACGAACAAAGAGCAATAGTTCACTTTCAGAAAAATAAGCATTATTCTCATCTTGAATATCTGACAATTTAATGAAAGGGAAGCATACATATAAAGAAGCATTATTAATTAGTTATGCGTAAAAATTGAACATATACTAATTAATTAAATACCATTAGTTGTGGTAACTAAATTAAGTTTGATTAGCTAGACAAATTTTTTTATTACTTCTGTTGTTTTAATTTTATATCCAAACTAGATTTTGATATGTTAAAGCAAAGTTTCTTGCTTCTGCACCAAGTTCGCATTAGCTAGGATACTAGCTTCTCATGTTGTGATTTTTTCTTTTTTTTAAAAAAAATATGTTCTTTCGTACGTAGATTATTGCATGTTTTCCTACTTCTGGGATATTACATACTACAAAAAAATATTTTTCACATGGATATGCTATATATAAAAGTAATATTTTTTTTAACATTGATAAATGGTGAGAGGGGTATTTTAGGGTGGGAGATGAGATGATTAAATTATAACTATTAAATTAAAATATATTAATCTTAATTGTTAATTTTTTTAAAAAATAAATATTAATTAATTAAATATTTATAAAATAAGAATGACTACATTAAAAAATATCTTAATAATAACTGCCATCACTCTATCTATGATAACTATCATGATAATTATATCATTATTGTAATCATCAAGACTATCCATATTATGATTACAATTGATCACTATAATATACTCCTTTGTGTATATATATATATATATATATATATATATATGCGCGCAACATGCATGCAGCTCTCCATCGAGTTTAAAAACTAACTATATCCATCCATCTCAATTACTAGGTATTTTAAATAAAACTTATGTATAATATAATTATTTCTAGTTATATAATTACCCATTTTGATTTGATAGGGTGAACTGGAGAAGCTTCAACCAAATTATTCAGGTTGGTTAATTGAAAGAAAAGGCTCACAACAAATTACTAGCTTGTGTTACATTACAGAGGGTGCATGCGATGAGAGTGACAACCCCTGAAAATAAAAATAAAAAAAAGTGGATGACGGCACCACAAACTCAAAGGAAAGGGTCAGTGACAGAATGCACTGCCACAGTGAGCCATTGAGAAAATTAAAAATGTGGCAGAGAGAGAACCACAGACACAGAGAGTGACACAGTGTGAATGGTGAAGCATTTAAATGAATGTGTCCAAAATATAGTACTGGATAGAGCCACGTTAGTTATGGTGACAGCAAATTAATGTCATGACAGTAACATAATAATAGCACCTTGTTTGTGTGTTAATAAGTGTTTTTGTGCGTGTTGAAAGTCTATTTTACGTGTTTGAGTATGTGTTTTGAATTCCCTATTCCCATTAGTCCAAACCAAATACCGTACTATTTTGACATACACAACCAACAAGCATTTGTCAAACAACACCTGCCACTCGTGTGAATTCCCTTCTAGCTCCAAATAAATACCCTAAACTTTAGGGGTATCTAAATAAATTGTCGGCGCTAATGCCTCCAATTTTTTCTCCAGAATTAATCATTATCTATTATTATAATTAAGATGATTTTATTTTTATTTTTATTAAATAATTTTATCCTATAAAATTATTTATTATGTCATTTTATTTTAATTAATACTTTTTATCTAGATGTTGTTCTTAATAAAATTTAAAAATTATATTGTTATAGTATATTTTATTACTAATTATTCACATTTCAATTTATTATTATTTAATTTATTTGAAAAATTAAAATTATTAATTTATTATTTTTAATTATTATGTTCTCTTTTTTATATTTATTATATCTTTAAAAATTTTAGTAGTATAAAAATATAAATAGTAACAATGTGCTGCACCTACAATTTTTTTTAGGTATATATAAAAATAATTAAATAATTATCAATTATTCATAGCTTGCCATTTTTTATTCACAATTTGCAATAACCGGCCACCAAACAGGAGACATACTATTTTTTTTTTCTTTTTTCTATGTTTTTTGATTGCGATACGATACAATAGTATGTTATACAACTAGCCATAGTTTAATTGAGGATTGAAAAAGTGGAATTACATTGTAATGTTTTTAGTTTTAAATATTTCACAGCCCTGTCAAGCCATCATCATGCAAAATGTTCAAGAAATCACCATTTCAGTTATTTAATTATTGAGAGAGTAAGTATTAATTAATTTAATTTCTGAAAAAAATAATAAATAATCAAGTAATGTTTTTTAAAAAATGTTTCTATCATTATATTCTTGAATTAAACTTTTTATTTATATTTTAATCTTTAAATTTTAATTTTATTTATATTTTAGTTCTTAAATTAAGGATTGACAAAATTTAGTGACAATAATAATAATATATTTTTAAAATTAAAATAATATATATTATATTTTTTAGAATTATTTTATTGTTTTATATTTTAAATTTAAATTACTTAACCGTCCCACTTTTCAGAATAGAAATATATTTTACTCGTTTAACATGTCAAGAATATGGGCTGCTTTATGTAGTTTTTATGTTGAACATTCATTTTTGAGTTATCAGAAGAAATTCAAATTATTAATATATATTATTATATGTCTTATCTAATGTCACACTTTTCTATTACATGAATTCGACTTTTTTACTTTATACATTTCTCTTACTTTCAAAAGTCTTTTCTGAATTTAAATGTCAGGCATAACTTTCCAGGTTATTTGTATAATAAAACAGTATTTCATAAATAATTTAAAGAAATATTTTTAGATAAGTTAAACGGTTTAAATATTATACATGACTATATGTAAGTCAACCAACAACTTCATACTTTTAAATAGTTTCTGAAATATTCAATAAAAAAACATTATCATAGGATTTTAAGGATAAATAATATATGTATCATGATTAGCATGCTTTAATTGGTATGTTTGTATATGCATCGAATCTAACCGTTAATTTGATAGTTTATATTGAATGGATCAATAAAAAAAATTCATCTAATTTAAAAATTATTTAATATTTCATCAATCAATTTTATCTTAGTGCCTATAATATATTTCCAAAACATAAGTAAATATATTAACTATAGAATTACATACTTGTGAATATCCAATTTATGCATGGCCACGTCAAAAAGATATCATATCATTAAATGATTAAATTTTCAAAATATTTGACTAAAAAAAATGAGTGTGTATATATATATATAATGTGTGTGTGTGTATTCCTAAGATCAGTTGATCCCTTTTCTTGATAAATAATAAGGTTAGCCTTACCTTTATTTAAAGCTGCAAGTTAGGTCACAACTACACAACAAAGGGTTCATTTTCTGTTCCCAAATTCACTATAATTGCTTAGGAAGAAGATACTTACCCTTTCTCCTTAACATTTTTTCTTTTTATAATGGGTGAAGATACTCTCTCTTATACACAATAAAATAAAATCCCACGCACATGTATTGTTTGCTCTTGTCAAATTTAAACTAAATCCTCAGGTAATATGCAAACTGCAAGACACTGATCGATTCGAAGTAGCGCAAATTAAGGTGAAACAATATTCTAAAAAAAAAAATGCCACTAACATATGAATATTAGACATGGATAAATAATTTGTACTTTTACAAAAAATTTAGATAAATTTATTAAACAATAGAGTGAAAATTATTTGTCTTTATATAGACGAAATAAATATTTCATCTCAAAATATTTCATATACTCTCTAGAACTCAAAACTAATAATGAGGTCCATATACTTTACAAGAAAGAGATAAAACACAATTTTTTTTAATACATATTATAAGTAGTAAATATATATATATATATATATATATATATATATATATATATATATAACACAATCTACTTCGTACCAAACATTTTCTACTAAATATGATATCTCAAATTGCATGTAAAACGAAATAACAAGATCTTGACCCGAATAGAAAAATGATTTTGGTTTATATGAAAGTCAGAGGACAGCATGAAATATGAATAAGGTTGTAGTTGCAATATTAGATATCGGTTTCATTGAATTACTAGGCAAATTAAGAATTTTCTATATATTTGTTCACTCGTGGTAGAGGAATGAAAACTGTTTATTTGGCATATTGAGTTGAAGTCAACCTCAATCAAGGGGACAAAAAAAAATAAAAATAGAGGGTCCACATAATCGTGTTAGTGTTAATTATTAATTAAAGTATATATTATCTCTCTAATTTGCCACTCCACTTACCCAGCCGCAACAGAAATAAAAACCCGACCCAACTCGTGACATAAATAATGTCTAACCGACCACATAAACAAAAGAAACTGAAAAATTATGAAAATTTTGAAGCTCTGGGTCAAATCCTCGCCTAACATGCCTTTTTGGTCTCCTTTCACGCACATAAATTCCCTTCTCCACTTCATATAAAACTCACTGTTATGTCTCTTCTTTCATTCACTCATAACTCTCTCTCTCTTTTTTTCTCTTTTTCTGTCTCCTTTCATTTACCTCTCTATGGCTTCTGTCATACATCTACCTAACAATACCAACACAAATTCGAACCACATCACATTCTCACAAACCTTTAACCCAACAAAGTCCCACCCTTTCGGTCAGGTTTCACTTCCCATGAGAAAAAATTACTTGTCTCCTCTTCACCACTCAATTGTAGCGTCGGGTTCCGCTTTAGGAATCACCATTAATCATGTTGGTGTTTCCAACACAACTTCTTCCGAACCAACCACACACACAACCACTACTACTGCTACTCTTTCTAATTTTTGGAGAGAGGTTCAAGGGTGCAATAACTGGGAGAATCTTCTAGACCCTTTGCACCCTCTTCTCCGCCAAGAGATAATTCGCTATGGCGAGTTTGTAACCGCCTCATATAAAGCCTTTGATCTCGACCCAAACTCCAAAAGATACTTGAACTGCAAGTATGGGAAGAAGAACATGTTTAGAGAGGTGGGAATGCCAAATTCTGGTTACCAAGTCACAAAGTATATATATGCCACTCCTGACATAAATATAAACCTTTCCAACATGACAAATTCTTCTTCTTCAGCTCGGTGGATTGGTTACGTGGCAGTGTCAACAGATGAAGCTGCCAAGAGACTTGGGAGGAGAGACATATTGGTAACTTTCCGCGGAACAGTTACAAATCAAGAATGGATTTCAAACTTAATGAGTTCATTGACACCAGCCATGCTTGATCCTTATAATCCACGACCTCAAGTGAAGGTGGAATCAGGGTTTCTCTCTCTTTACACCTCAGATGAAAGCTCTTCAAAGTTTGGTGTAGAGAGTTGCAGGGAACAGCTTCTATCTGAGGTGTCGCGGTTGATGAACAAGTACAAAGAGGAGAACGAGAACCTTAGCATATCTTTGGCTGGTCACAGCATGGGAAGTGCTTTGGCTATTTTGCTTGCTTATGACATAGCCGAGCTTGGTTTGAATTTGAACAACAAAAAAAGTTCTAGTGAGGTGCCAATTACTGTGTTTTCTTTTGGAGGACCAAGAGTTGGTAACTCCGAATTCAAACACCGGTGTGAGGAGTTGGGTGTGAAAGTGCTAAGAATAGCGAATGTTAATGACCCCATCACGAAACTACCAGGTGTTCTCTTCAATGAGAATTTTAGGGTTTTGCTGGGTGGAAGCTTTGAGTTCCCAAGAAGGTGTTCATGTTATGCTCATGTTGGCGTTGAACTAATGCTTGATTTCTTCAACGTGCAAAACCCTTCATGTGTTCATGACTTGGATACCTATATTTGCCTTCTTAGGAACCCCAAGAAAGATCAAGTGATGAAGCAACAAAGGGAATATGGAGTGAACTCTTTGTTGGAGAAGGCTAGAGAATTGCTATGGAGCTCGCAAAGCATGAATATTTTGCCTGGAGTATTAACTGCATGTAATTACCATGATATTCTGAATGCAGTTTCCAGGGATATATTATGTTCTTGGAGCGATGAACTGCTTTTTGGCCTGGTTCTTTTGTTTTTGTAAGTGGTAAGTGATGAAAATTAGTATGTTATGTAGAAATAGAAGATAATTAGCTAGTTATAAAAATTAGTTGTAAAATGAAGAGTGAAAACTACTAGAGTACTAGGTCCATGTACGTATGTAAATCCTTGTAAATTGATGAAGCTAGCTACCTTTCAAATCCATGTTTACAACTTGCAACTAGTATATCATCATATGCAGCTTCCACTTATTTAATTTTCACTAAAATTTCAACCCAGCTCTTTGAAGTTCACTCTTTTTCTCACCTCATATGGAGCGAGGAGAACAGTATGAGTGAACTGAAAATCTTTCCAATATTGTTTAATCAGCCTATATGAAGATAACCGGTAGGGCATAATCACATCATCAATTTAATAATGGATAAAAAAATTTTTAAGCTTGAATAATTTTCTTGTCAGTTCCACAAGTTTAAGCAAGAAATTAAGAGAGAAGGTAGCAATGATCTCCTTCCCTCATGGCCTCCTTTTTCTCTTTGTGATTATATGCAAAAAACTTTCGGTACTCTCACCGCATCATACTTCACTAGACGAATTGGCAGTGACAAGTTCAAAGTCGTATTTGCAACTGGTTTATGCTCTGCCATGTATTTGTTGCACTTGATCTTAATTATTTAATGTAACTTTTCTTTTCTTTCTCGTGTTACTACATAAAATCTTGGAAAGAGTAAAAGATCCTGTAAAGTTGTAATTAAGCAAATTTTTCGGATATAAATTTATACTTTGGTGCTCTCTATGACCTAAATTTGAGCAAGCAATATATCCTTTTTGACATCACTCAATTAGTTCTCCCAGTTCCTGTATATAATTACCAATCAGTTTTGGGATTGAAGATATTATTTAAAAAGTAAAAATAGGGTTAAATAAGTTAATAAAAATGTTTGATCTAATCAGTTATTTTAAAATATATAAAAAAATAATAATCAATCATGTTTAATTCTATTTTTATTTAGAGGAGATTATACAAATCTTTAAGTTATTGATGATAAGACATCTAAAAGTACAAATAATAAATTATAAATAATCTTTTAGAAAAGAATATTTTACAAGAAACATCTAGTGAGAGTAGATAAATATAATAGAAAAAGAGATACAGTGAAATAAAATATATTAATAAGATACTTAATTAAAGTATAAGAATGTTTAAATATCATCACACTTCTTCCTTCTAAAGATTTATATACGTGTGGCTTCCCACGCTGGGAATTGCTTTATTTGAAGGATCTATGCTCTCTGAATATCATCACACTGCTTTATTTGTTTTTTTTTCTAAGATAATCGTAACATTTACATGTAATTATAAGTAGAATCATATCATGATAAAGCTAATAAAAACTTGCTTAATTTCTTGGCTGCTCCGGAAGTTTCTCATCTAAATGGTCTGAATCTGAACTACCTACTTACTCACATGTTTCATGTCAAAAGACTTTCATGCAAACAAGTTTACTAGTGGGAAAAAATAGTAAATTCTTGCATATGTACCTAAGGGCTTAATTAAGCCTAAACTTTTACCACATTTATTAGTCAACTATTTGTACTATCGTAGTACTCTTCTTCAATTTTATACATTTCGTTCATACTCTTTCCGTGTTTTCTCTTCGTTTTCAATTTTATCATTCATTACTTATACTTTTCATTATTCCTATCTCACTTGTTTACACTCCAAATGATCAATGTCAAAAAAAAAAATCTCAAGAATTTAAATATCGTAATAATATCTTCAAAAAATAATTTTGATACCAACTATTGGAGTGATATATATATAGAAAAGAGAGAAAGAAAAAAGTCATAAGCTAGCTAGAAAATAAACACAAAGATTAAAAGAATAATTAGAATGTGTGTGAAAAAATGAATGAGCAAAAAGAACGAATGAACATCAGAGTAGATACCTTTACACCTGGATATAAGTTTTTCTCTTTGTACACAATTATTGAGATTAATAAAGAAAAAAAAATATTATTTATTGCCACACCTTTAATTGGGCACGTATAACAACATAACTGTTGACAAGGAAAAGAATATAAAGAGAAGAAAGAAGTAAAAATAAATAAAGAGTGATGTAATGAGGAGAAAGAGCTACGAAGATTAAAACTTACAAGAATAATTTTAAAAAGGTAAAAAAAAAAAAATGTGTGAGAATATCAAAATTATTTTATAAAATGTCAAAAAAGATAATTGAAATTAATGAGACAGTTTCACACTGCTTTCCCTCCTCTTTATAAAAATCAAATCGCCTAGCAAAACAAAACAGAAAAGAGAGAGAGAAAACAATTATTCTTACAATTCTTTTATAATTACGAGAAAGATGAGAAGAAAAGGGGGGGAGCATTATAAAGTACATGTAACAATAAATATAACCAAATTAAAAAGTATTTTTTACGATAGATTTAACGACGACTTATAAAATAAACTGGAGTGAAATAATTAAAATTCAAGTTCCGTATGTTAGTAACGTACAAAAGTCTAGTAACATTGAACTTCACAAAATTTACCCTATCTTTTGTACATGTTTGTTATAGTTTTCTTTTTGTATTTTTAAAAATACTTTCAAATGCTTATAAAAATGATAAAATTGAAATCAAACATCCCCTTATATATAAGTTTAATAGTTTTTCTGTATGTATTAAGATTTAAGAATATGTTCTAATTAATGAAAATGAAATCTCATAATTTTGAGACTGAAAATTCACTTTAAGTGTATATAATTACGACAAAATATTTTATATACAATATCAGAAATTTAGTTTTGATTAATTAACATGCTTAAAAAGAATTTAATTATTTAAGCATATTAATGGTGAATATAGGATTAAGCATTATATATTGTTAGAGATGCACGACACAAACAAGATTAATAATATAAGTGTAATTAGTTAATATTATTATTATTATTATGATATTATTAGGTGAAAATACGATTTAGTAAAAAAAATTATTTATGTTATAATATTATCATCGATGACATGAGTACGTAAAATTAAAATTACGATTTATTTAAATTGTGACCGATGGCTACGGGAACACCACGTATAACCCGTACCATTTCAGTTCATTCTTGTATATTGAAATCATCGTTCATCCCTACAACTAACTTTAAGATAAGTTGCAATCTTCATCTAATTATCACTTCATCAATGTAAAAATTGCAAAACTTATATATAAAATAAGCTAATGACCATATTAAATTAATATTGAAAGTTAAATCTATATCTAACTCGCCGTTTAATTTGCTACGTACTCATGACTTTTTTACCATTTTCAAAAAGTAAATTTGAAACTGCAAGACAACCAAATCAATTTCATGTGGATTTTTACAATTTTATTGTAAAAAAAAAGTGTTTCCGTGCATTTGAATAAGATGGTGTTTATAAATAAATTCAGATTTTTTTAAACAACTTTTCATTACGGTGAACTGTAATATGCAATCAATCAGTCAACTCACTCACATAATATATATGAGTATTTTTGTTTCCTCATATTTTATAACTAATTGTGTGATTATTTGCAGAAAATATATTTTTGAACCGAAAAATTATAGGATAAACATTTATTCAAAATTAGTTCGAGTGTGTTTTTCGTTGGAAAGTGTGAGAATTAAATTTTCAAGGCAAAATCAAACAAGGATTTATTAATTTAGCATGCAAAGGCAGACATGTTAATTAGGACAATGTTGCTTGATTTGAGCTAGTGATGGCAAAGAAAATAGATTGGTCATGAGCTTGCAAAAATGTGGTCCTCGATATGTTGCTTTTTGTGGGATGTGAAACAACCAAAACGGTGTCTGCTTCGTTAATTCCATCCAATATATATATGGGAACACCAGTGTAACACGACCACATTTTATTCTTTGACCAACAACTATTTCAAGCAATTTTTTGCATACCACAGTTGAAAATTTGTTATCTTTACTTCTTCTTCTTCTTCTTTTCTCATGGAAAGAATTTTTGGAAAGAAAGACCAAATTTCTAACACAGTTTTCCGAGGAAAATTGGGGATAAATGCCACCGAAATTGGAAAATTGAATTGCTCAATTTTGAGAATTTTTCGGGGCATAATTAGTTGGGCGAAAAATAATTAACCATTTTGGGACTATAAAATGTTGAAAATTCTATCAAATATTGGAAATTTTGGGATAAACGACTCTAAATTTGAAAATTGAACTGCTCAATTTTAAGAACGTTTCGGGGCATAATTGGTTGGGCGGAAAATAATTAACCATTTTCCGACTAAAAATGTTGAAAATCCTATCAAATATTTCAAACCAAAATATTAACAAACCAAAGATAGGTACATAGCAAAAAGGATAGATCTTTTCCTAATTAAAACTTTTTACCTAAAACAAATGTGGTCAAAATTAAAGATTGTTATTATGTAATTTATCATGATATATACCATTCTCTTCATTTCTGTATCATAGATATTTTAGCTTTTCTTATTTTAAAATTGTTAATATTGTATGAATTTTAAGTCTCATTAATTATTATTTTAATATAATTCAAAGATTAATTTTACAACAGTTTAAATATATTGATTAGATATTAATTATAAATGATAAAAATATATTGTTGAGAGTAGAATAAAACTAAAAACGTATTCTTTTATTCTCTCTAATCCAGAGGCTGAATCCTAAATCAGAAAGCATGCATTGGTCACCATTGATTTTTTTGGGGGTAAAGGGTATATTGTTGGAAGGAAATTAAGGGATAAAGTTGTTCTAATTATGTGTAGATAAAATATTATATGTATCATCTACACAATCAATCCGTCGTTAAGGAATGTATTTAAATGGTTTATGATAATATATTAGTATTTTTTTATTTATTAATACGGAAAAGATGATATCTTATATTATAACTCTTTGTTATATAAAAAAAAATTAATAATGATAAACATTACGTACATAACTTTTACACATACGTGAGACTAAAGACAGTGTAATAAATTTTTTATATAGCTGATTCATTCAACGTAGGATTACACGTGAAAGACATCTCAATATCTAATAAATTATATTAAATGAAGTTAATTTGTATAAAATATATTAAATAAATATAATTAATTAATAACTTTAATATAAAATAATCACCAATATTAATCCAATTATAGATTTATTCAGACTTTTCCGTACACCGATGTGAAGTGGAAGAAAATTAAAAACGCAGTGGACAAATTGTTGGTGGGGAATATTAGCAATGCTATGTTATTGATTGTGGGCAAGTATAATTAAGGACTCAATCATTTGTATAAAATAAGGATAGTGTAGTGGAGTTTTAATCTCTCTTCTGCATCATATTCTAGTTTCCACTGCCCATTCACCTTATATTTTTCGTTTCCGGAAATCATGTAAAATACGATTACTTTTGTGTTTTTGTTTGCTCTTTCAGAAACATTGATAATAGGCTATCATTTGTATCCCTTTTTTCCTCTTTTTTTACATTTTGATCAAGTTGCATTGGACACATCTTGTGAATAAAATCTTAAGCATATAAAAATCTAATTATGTTCTACTCAACAATTAATCTATATAAAAAATTAATCGTGTCTTACTCAACAATCAATCTTATAATGAATATTAAATGAAAATATTAAATTTAAAATTAGGTATACTAATTTATAAGTATGTTGCATCGAATATTAATCTTAAGATGTGTGCATGAATATTCCTAAACATTAGTAGTTTATGAACGAAAAAAAAAAGTATTATGTTTAATTAAGATGATAACTCAACCTTTATTTCAACGATAGGTGTTAGCAAAGATATTTATCAACTTTTCGTTCTACTATTTTTATTTTTTTATTTTTTTGGTTTATCTGTAATTAGTTCATGTAATTATAGTAATAAAGAAATTCTAAAAGTTGGTATTGTTGCTTCTGATCCTAATGGGGCTTAACTTTTCCATAATTGTCACCATGATGATACCTTCATTGTGCCCGTAATTGGTTTTATTCGTCCTTGCTATTGTAAAAACAAAATTAAAATTCTTTCTTCACTCTATTGATGAAAAATGTGGAATCAGTTCAAAAACTTATTTTAAGGAAGATATTGGAAAACTTTTTTTTAATTAAGAAGAAAATAATCTTTGAAACTAAACATTAGCATCCTACGACGACATTCTTCTTAAAATATATAATTATGTTCAGGATTAATTAAATTTATGTCCTCTAGTACTGTACGCAAATCATCACTTATTCTGTGTTAATCTTTGCACTTTTTTCTACTCCCAATTGAGTGCTACAAAACAAGAAAAATATCCCCTTTATTTCTCTTCTTTTTCTTCGTCTCTTGCACTAATTACAAGAAAAAAAAATATTAACAATCATTTTAGCTTAGAGTGCTTTTCTTCCTTTACGTTCTACGTATCATTTTATATTTTTGGTTTGTGTACCTAATAGAGTGCTTCTCTTTACCTTATGTTTTTAAATATCGAAACAACAATACAATTAATCACTAAATTCATACGAGAATCGTTCTGGAAAAAAAAAGATGCATATGACAAAAGACCAAGTCAATGGGAAAAAGTTGAACATGAGATACGAAGACTGCATGAAAAAAATTAATGGGTTGGTGACAAACCTACCAGTAAATCAAAACTTGTTACGAGAGCATGTGCCCACACGTGTTAGACGTGTGTTAAATTGCATGTTTTGTTGTTAAACATTCATATTTATGTTTTATTGTTTTACTTACGTATTAACTTTTTGTTTTTTAAGAATATATATTATATCATATTATTTGTAATTAAAATTATGGAATGTGTGACGATTGCAAACCTTAACGAGGACAAAAATAAAACAAAAAGTTTAAAAGGGAAACTGGGCATTAAAGTATATTTTTTAGTTGAAATTAGAAAGCATAACAGTGTTTTGATTTGACTCATTCTTAGGACAAGTGTTTAGGCATCTCGACAACACACATTATTATAAAAGTTATAATATATGATGCGCTATAATGCCAGGCGTGGAATTTATTAATTTATTATTAATGGGATTATTAATTTCAAACTAATAATGTAAATGTTATCATGCATTTGCCCCATTTTTATAATTTATCTTTATTCAGTTGGTATGATTCATCATATTTACTCAGTTGGATCCTCATTTGTGATGAGATATGACCTACCTGTCACCACAATGTTATTTTCCACTCCTGATCTTCAGGAGTGAAATCATATGCAAAAATTTTAGGATGGATTCAGAACAAAACTTGAGGTTAAAAATTATTTACATATTTATTTCTTAATAAATAATTACTTACGAAATAATAGTTTTATAAAAAAAACATTTAGTAATTTTACATAAAAAAATAATTCTACGTATGAAATTAGAAATAAAATTTATCACTTAATTAAAATTAAACAAATATCATTATAATAATTTCTTTTATATTTATTTACCTGGATCTTAGAAGGGTAGGGCCCTATTTGATCGCTGGACAAGGCCTGTACGTGTGGAATGCTAACCCACTATTACGTGTATGTTTAAAAACACGTTCAAATTAAGTTAAACACAACTTCGAATGAAAAATAATTAGTCGACCGTAACTTAGTCAACTATTTTATAAAATATAAAAAGATAAAATAAAATAAAATTAATAATATATATATATATATTATAAGATAATTAACTGGTTAACATTATAGCTTCCAGTTGAATGGTATATATTTTTAATTAAACAGAGTTAGGATTTAATGATTATATAAAAATGCAAGTTAAAGTGTCACTAATTAACGAGGCTATGATTGTAGTTAGAAACCGACATTTCTATTTTTCCACATTTCTTGCTGCTTTAACAAGCAAGTACAAAGGGTATTATGAGGGTCTCATATCTATCTCTTTCTTTTTTAATTGGAGAAAATTTTGCAAAATAAACAATGAAATAGAGTTACATTTAGTAAAATGGCGGTGTACAAAGTCATCATGGTTGAATTGAGTCCATTCCACTATAGACCTCTAAGAAGGCCCATTTGGATCATAATCAAAAATATTGACTGCAATATTATTGTAGTTAACATATTATATATATACTAATGAGTTTTTGAAGGATGTGTTTGTATAATTGTATCCACTTCATGATTTTATGGTGTAAACACATCATTCAATTATTAGATTCCATCTTCTGTTTGATTATGATGTTTACTACCCATTCCATTTTTCAGTTTAATTTGCGATCCGTTTTATCAATTATAATAACATATCATTGTCAAAGTAAATACTATTCGGACTTAGTCCATTTATAATTTCATCTTATAATCTGCATAATCATTTATGGTGAAACTCACTTACTCTAAATATATAAATTATTGAAGTTTAATTAAAAAATTAGTAAAAATGTTATGAAAGTAACCTTACATATATTTCTAAAAAAAATAAATGCTTCCATCCAACAAATCTTTTGCTTGACTTGACTTTCACATAACTTAAAAGTGGGAAAGCATTAATATATGTGATTAATTGTTGAATGATACTGTTCAAGTGGTGGCTGTACGTGGCCCATGGAAAATAATTAAGAAACCAAAAATAGATTTTGATGTTTATATGTTATCAGTATAAAATCAATCAATCAATAAAAATCTTATGAGATATTCGTTGTAGAAATTGTTACATGAATGAAAATGATAGTTTAGATTTAACATACATACACCGTTTATTAACTAAAATTTTAATTAATTATCTATTGTTTTATATTTTCATATACATCACATTTTTTTTTTAAAAAAAAGTATTTTTAATTATGACAATCTCATTCGAGTAAAAAAATTTATTATAAATTAAGAAATTTTATCTTTAATTTTTAATATATTTTAAACTCAAAATCATTGTTTAAATTTAAAAAACCATATATTAATTGATCATATGTTTCATGATATTTCACTGTTATTTTTTAATTAATAATTTATATAAAATAAAATAATTTTTACATATTTTCATATAAATTTTTCAAAGCTTAACAAAATAAACTAAAATAAAAATTTAACTATTATTTACGAAAATAAAAATAAATATTTTTCAAACTAAACAAGTATTTCGTCAATACGTCTTTTGTGTGAAATGGAATTTAAAAATTCTTAAATAAGATATCGGATCAAATTTTATAAAAAAATAAATATATAATTAGAAAAAAAAAAAACTCAAATTGGAAATAGTAAAAATTGGTCATTAAAAAGAGATAATAATTATTTTACAACATGATGCCCTTAAAAAACAAATTTTTGTTGAGTATTAAGTATTGAGCACTTAGAACGGTGACAAGATAGACATTTTCTTCTGTTGTCCCTGTGTCACTTTTTAAAAAGCATATCACTTTGATGTGATGTTAATGATTTGGCAACAAATTTGTCTAATTCTTGCAATATTTGATTTTTTGATCTTTACACTCGAAATAAGGCATGTTCATAGAATAATTAAAAAATAAATAAAAACAAACTTAATTAGCGTTGAGGCATTGGGGGAGAAATTTCTAAAATTTTAGAACTTAAATTATAAGAAAAAATGTTTAATTTGATTAAATATAGTTTATTTTTACAATACTTTACTTAAATAAAATAATTGAAATTCATCATATATCATTTTTTATTTAGATAAAGTAATTTAATTTTATTATATTCATTTTGTCAGTTTAGACAATTTTAAATAATAATAAAAATTCAAAAATAGGTTGAAAGTTGTAAATTATCATTTTATGATTTTTTTCACATATACTCATCAATTTTAAAAAATAAATATAATAATTTACAATTATCAAAATATCGTTGGATAAAAAATAAGAAGAATTGAAAGTTTTTATTATTCACAATAGCGTAATTGAAAAACTGGACAGAGAGAAAGAAAAGTGCTTAACAAAGAGAGAAAGAGAAAGACGCTTATTTGAAAAACATTTAATAGTTTGGATATTACGAGGGTATGGTTAATTAATTATAAACTTTTTAATTTTTATAAATATTTTATTTAATTATATAAAAAATCATGCACTAAATATACAAACTTTCAATAATAATACCGTGAAATATAAGAGTTTTAAGGTCATGAACACATGGTATAAAATAATTTTATATAGTTATTTAATTATAAATTAAATTCTATATGATATTTAGAGATTTTGTTAGCTAAAGAAAACAAATTATATATATATATATATATATATATATATTTACTATAAAAAATGTTTTACTATGTTAATGGTGCACAATTTTTCATTTATTTATTTATAATATTAATGAATTAAAAGATATTTGTCATAAACACAAGAGTCATTTTTTTTATTTATTAAATAAGATTAGGGTTATTAAAACAAGTTTAACCTGATGAATTGACTTGACTTATTAATAAAAAGGGGTAGGTAACGTCATATTTCACGTTTAAAATAAAAAAAAAATTGTATCTCACTTCTCGTATTTATTAAGGAAAATCTCTTTCTCCGACCAATCTTATAATTTTCTACTCTACATGTCACAATACACAATGATAACCTACTACAACCATTATACATGAATCTTTAACCACTGTCTTCACTAGTAATGGTTTAAGATTTAGAATTGGTCGATGAAGTTGAAGACAATGATAATTAAAGAATAAAGCATCTTATAGATTTCTTGATAATTAAAAACAATGATTTATTAAGCAAGTTAATCCCAAGTTAAGAACTTGCCGAGCCTAAACCAGCCAAAATCAAATGCTATCCAAATCATCAGAAAAAATAAATAAATAAAGAGAAAGACAAACAAATTAAATTATTCTTCGGAAGATATTGACTTACTTTTTCTTTTATGCAAACAGCTATTGACTTAGTAATTAACCATAAACACACACTAATAATATATAATTTTGGTCACATCATTGCTTTACATAGGGGGGGCGTCATGATTGAGATGAATGAACTGGTGCATAAAATGTAGCCATTAGGTGTGCCCTTTTTCTTGAAAGAAAGTACTGAAGTGAAATAAGATATTAATATCCTTTACAATCCTAAAATTAGTGACCTAAATGTGCCATTGTCTTTACACAAGATGCATGGTGTATTATGCATGATTACTCTAATCTTGGCTTATGCGCATAATTTAACTTGTCCCTTTCATTAATTACTAACCACTTTTTCGTATCTATGAAAATTCAGAGAAATTCGACAAGACTAGTGGGCAAGAAACACATGATTCTCATTCAAAGTCTTCTTATTAATCCTTAACTTTGTAAAAATCGAACCATAATAAATATTTTCATCGCAGCTAACTATGACTAAATATATCAAATCCGTGACTAAAGATTTGCTACATTACGCAAAAGTGATATTGAAATCGTGACGTGAAACTAAAGACTTTTGTGTTTTATTCTGTCTCTATATTGCAATAGATACTCATTCTCGAATGAGAATTAAAATGTTTATAAGAATTATTTTTTAATGTATTTAGGTGTTTTTTAATATGATTTATTTGATCTTCATGCCACCTACTTTCTTTCGATGAAAATAATTTTAACAAATAATTTTTATTGTATATCTTCATATGATAGAAACTAGTTTCCATTAATTAAATTACTAACATGAGAAGGTTAAATGTTTGACGATGAAAATGTAGGGGTGAGTGGTGTGCTGGAGACTGAAGAGTGAACAGGGTGTGAAGATAGGGATAGAATAGGAATCTCACAAAAAGCAAAAAGTGAAGGTGGAAGAGCAAACATGGGGTGTAAATAGCATATCCGTTTTGTGTAGTATCCAACCCAAGTGGTGAATGTGACCGACAAAAATCATTAAGAGAATTAAAAAACACAATAGCGAATATTGGGCCACGAACTCGACAGTGTATTTTGGTATTATACCTCAAGTTATATACCTGTACCAAATTTTTAAATAAGCATTTTATATATTTTTAAGAGAATCAACTTAAACTATTAATACAAAAAAAGAAGTAGATTTCAGGTATGATTTAAATAACTTGCATAAGTTTATACAAAAGTATATTTTTTTCATCTTTGCTTTCAATTAAGTGTTTAATTTAATTACTTTCACAACCAAATTCATTATCTTAAGCACAATAGTCCCTAGATACTTTTGTGTTTTCAATCCCTATGACATCTTAAATTTTGAAATCTTGATGGTAGTTTTTGACCATACAAGAAAACTATTACAAGTTATTCAATGGAACAAGGACATCACTTTGTGTTGGTACTAATTTCTATGTAAATTAGTCAAGAGCTTCCATTGTATGGCATGTCATGTTTCTCCATCTCATGAACTTCCTGTGCTCTGTACTTGTATCTATGTGCTGAATACAAGAATATACCAAAATTGACAATGCTCAAAGCTGTGAGAAGCCAATAAAAGTAGTCAAATCTGCCAGTGTTGATGTTTTGAGACAACCAAGATGGTTGGCCTTTGTCTAAGTTTCCAGTGGCAGATTTAATAATGTTGTTTATAATAGTGGCCACAAAACAACCCAATCCACCAGCTAGTGCAGCATAAGCAGACCCTATGCTTTTCATGGCATCAGGGGCTTCTTCATATAGAAACTCCAATAACCCCACAATGCAAAACACTTCAGCCACACCAATGAGACAGTATTGTATCAACAACCAATATGCACTTAAGTTAGGCATTGCTGTGAGGAAACTAGCCTCATATCCATGTTTTATTGCATAGTTTCTTCTATATCTCTCAAAGATTGCTGCCCAAGCAACTGATAGAATAGACACTGCCAAACCAATTCCTACCCTTTGAAGCTGAGATGCACCGTGAGGATGACCAGTTATGCGCCGAAAGATGGGAACAAAAATGGAATAGTAGAGAGATAGTATGAGGAATACACTGAGGCCTGGGAAGACTGGCATGCATGTAACTGGGAGTTTCAAGTGGCCTAAGTGAGTGTTCAAAGTGTATGCCTGCTGAACTGATAGAGTGAGGAACTCTGTTAAGATCACATTAAGCATGATTGTGCAAGCTGGTATTGGGATGAGTTTGATTAGGATCTTCACTTCTTCTACTTGAGTCACTGTACAGAGCCTCCAAGGACTAGGATTGCCACCATCTTCTTTCAATTGCAGTGCTGCCTTGTCAAGACACCTGATATGTGTCATGGCAACCACAAAAATAGAAAAAAATGAATAAGATTTCTCACAAATGGGAATGGATTCAGCTGCGTGAAGTGGAGATAATTCAGGGTTATTGAGAAAACAAGGATTGTGGTTAGCTTAGTGTGTGAAGACAGGAATTGATATGGTATATTATGTTTCTTTTTCCTAGTTCAAGTGGTTAACAAACATTCATTACATTTGTCTGCTCAATAAATATTTCATGTTTGACTAGAAATTATTTGGCTGAAATCATCTTTTACACCCTCTTAAATTCTTAGGCCATCTCAATCGTGGTTTGTTGCAAATTTCCATCATTAGAGCTTGTTAACTTCTTGTATAAAAATTGAATTTGAACCATTAAAAAATTATTTTGCTGATTAAGAGTTAAAACTAATCAAAACAATATAAAGTTGTGAAGTCTATTCTGGTGAGATTCATTTCAAGTTCTTAAAAAGTCTGCTATTAGATTGAAAACTTATTGGAAGTCTTAAATCGTAGATAACAGCAAAAATTAGTTAAGAATTCATGAATCAATTCTCCATTGAAAACACTCTTTGTATGAAATATCACATTTCATTAATAGAGAAAGGAAAAAAAACAAGAATAAAACTTATTATTTTTTAATAAAATATTTTGTATAAAAATAATTTATGTGAGGATATAGTTTGAGCAGCTAACAAATGTCTCACGCCTAATTAAGGTATTGGAACTAAGTACAGGTTTGATTACATACTAAAATCAATTCTTTCCACTATAATACACATTTGAATGTATCATTTAGCAATTCTATTCAACTTAAAAATATATCATGTGCAAGTTAAACTAAAGGAAATCATGAGTCCAAAGACAAATGTCCCTCACCTGAAATCATCAGTGTGAGCAATTTTTCTACTTCCCTTGATAGCAGACTGTCTGCCAGGAACCTCATACAAGCCTATGAACTCACTGCTATCAAAAGATGCATTTCTCTTTCGAAATGCAGCAACCAAAACTTGAGCAACACGAGTAAGAGGACTACCTCCTGGCAACCTGTGCCTGTACAAGGGAGTTCCCATGAAGAACACCATGTTAGATATTCCCATTGCAATTGCCAGTGAACCAAATGCAGATCCCCATCCATATTGCATCTGCACATACACCACTGCAGTGAAAGCCACAATAGCACCTATAGTCACTGACAGATAGAAGAAGTTGAAGAATCTGTCAAGGTGTGCCTTGTAGTTTTTGCTTCTCTCATCAAATTGGTCTGCTCCAAATGAAGACACACAAGGTCTTATTCCTGCAGCTCCAAACGCTGTTATGTATAGAGCCGTGTACAGGTATGTCATCTGCCACGGTTTTGCTGGTTCACAGTGTCCCAAAAGCAGAGAAAATTGGTCACACTCTTGTTGGTTCGGCACAAACTTGCTTATTGTTGCACACAGTGTTATTCCTGTTAAACCCTGTTCATAAAAATTGGAGTGAAACAAACGAATTGGTGCAATACAATATATACATAGATAGAGGTGTGAACTCTTGTTTGTGACAAGAAATAGGAATTATATGTTTGTAGAATAAGAAATATTAAATGATTTTATACGACCACTACTGTTGCAATGACTATACTACATGCATGTGCTGTTCCAACTGTACCGCAAGATAGATTGTAGTGAAGATAGCTATTGTCCAGTAGCGTCCAAGATATGCATCTGCTAGAAAACCACCTAGCACAGAGGAAGCTTGTGATATCCCTAAGAAATTGTTGACTGCGTTGGATGAACTAGTAAAAGGTCTATGCATCACGTAAAACATAAAGGCCACCATGTTCACCGAAAGACCAAAATAAGCCATTCTTTCTGCCATTTCATTTCCTGCAACCACACAAGCATAAATAATCATTCAAAACCATATAATGTTCTTTTGAAGTATTCATCAATCATTAAATCATAGTCATGTTCGACAGGTAACATAGTGAGGTATATTCATGCTTTGCTCTTTTCTTTCTTGGTTTAGGTGTGGCCAGAAACATATCAATCAAGAATTTAGATCCTCTCATTTTGTTTAAAATGCATAACATACTAATGTTACGATAGAAAAAGAAGCAGATAATTTACTAGTATGTTCTTGTCCAATAAACCTAAGACAAAACTTAGATGAAGTTCCTAAGATGTTGTTAATCCAAATCAAAATTAAAGTTTCACCTCAACAACCTATGTTGGTATTTATTTATTTAATCTAAACATTTTTATCCTGATTACCAAAGTGAAATTCCAATATTAACTAGAAAACTACATCAAACCATCTATGGAACAATATCTAAGTTTGTGCATGCACGTTGCACACATATAGAGAGAGTATATACCAAATATAAAGAAGGCAGCAATCCAACCACCAGTCTTTGAAAGATCAACAATGGATTTGCCATGGATATCAACTGGTGTAGATCCTGCAGTATATCCACGACCAAAGGCCATTCTTCTATCCTCAGATTCAATGAAGTAAATGGCAAGCTTCTTTCTATTCATTGGGGTGCTTGGTGTCCCCTGTTGGGAGCTTTCAAGAGGTGACTTGATCTCTGAGCTACTCATCACTCTTAACACACAACACTAGTTTCTAGTACTAGTTTTCCTCAACCTCAGGTTCAAATTAACAACACACAAAACATGGAAAAAGGGTCATGGATTCAGCTCTTGAGTAATCACTAATCAATAATGAAAAAGCATGAAGAGTGGTAAACAATTATTCTGAAATATGGAGGAGACTAAAGCCACCAACTTCTAGTACTATTTTCGTTTCCCCAACTCTTCTACTTATGGAAGTGATAAGATCCTAATTAATTATTGACAAGGTAGGAAAATAAAACAAAAAGAAATAAATTTTGTATTACTCCATGTGTTTGGACTTAAGAGTTTAGACCCTACACTCCCTTAAGTGTAGATATTTGTTAGAGTGTGACATAAATGGGAACTAAGTTACTTTTTGACTTATGTATGAATACAAGGTTGAATAGTGAAGAGTGAAGGAATTCTTAAGATATGATCTTTGGATACAGTTAGGAAGAGGGACCATATTAAAGTAAGGTTCAACTAACAGATTAAGATCCGTGGAAACCAACCACGCATAATAAATGTCAGTACAACACTACACAACATAAAAGGAAGAAATTGAAAACATTGCATTTATGGTCACCTGTTGAGGAGGCTGGCACCATTGCTGTCATTTATTGATGCCTGAATGTTAGTTAGTACTAGTAATTTATTCCAACTATTATTTTCCACTATCATTTTGTTCATGCACTTTGGGTTGGTTCAGCGTGAAAATATGGATATACATACTTTTCCATCTGAATGGGAGGTTGGGGATTTGACAATTATTGCTTGAAATTTTGTGCTTTGTTTTTAAAGTTGTATACTTCAATGATGTGATGTATTTCTACACAGTCCCATACAGAATTTATCCGTTCACTGAAATGAATTTTCTAATTTCTGCTACATATGATGATGTCCTTTTCACTTACAATAATAAGAAATTATAATTTCTTGATTTTGGTCCACAGCTGAAGCGACTTCTTTGTTTTTATGTACTCACGTATCTGTAATTAAAACAATTTTAACTACAATTAATTTATGAAAAACTGAAAGGTACAATTGCAAAATGAATAAACAAACTGACATTTCAGTAAATTTCACAGTTCAAACAACAAATCTTGAAACATAGATCACCATGTTAAAATAAAATCATTAAACATTTGTAGACATTTTTTCAAAGATTTGATATTTTTAGAATTGCAAAAGATAAAATCTCATTATATTAATTGAAGCATTCATTCCAAGATTTTGTTTTTCACATGCTTTTCATGAACTAAATAGCTCGCTTAGGCGAATGCTCATGTCTAACATGTCTGAAAAAAGGATCAATGGTTTTCGTTGGCCCAATTCTGTTACAACTAAAATCGTTAGACACAACAAACTCGCATGGGCGTTGTTGTAGGGCCTTGCAAACCGAAATAAGAGATTTTAGCCTTTTAGGGTTACTTGGCCATTATATAGTTATTTTGCTGTCATATACTATTTGAATAACTTCTATGTAAGTGAGAAAAAACAAAAGTTAAACATCCATAAGTTAATCAACTTTATGCTGATTAACTTTCGAAAATTTTAAATAAAATATTTCCATAAAAATTAAAATACATAAATTAATTATAACGCATATAAAAATTTAATTATTTTTATTCTTTTCTTTCTATAAATAATTAAAAGAAAAAATTTATCCAAGCACAACCAAAATAAATTTGATAAGTACATACTAACGACGAACTTAAATCTAGCTGCAAATACTAAAAGAAAAAAAATTTCCGTCTTGTGTGTGTGTATATATATACATATATATAAAATTAATTTATCTTAATCAAAATAACTAATTGAAAATCTCGTTTGAAAACTAGAGTTCTTTTATATATATAATAATTAAAAGTTAAATTTCAATTGAATGAATGCCACTTCTGAAATTATAACATTAAATAAGATAAAATAAATGAAAATTTACTTATATTAGGGAGGACGTGTGAATGAACCATTTGAATTTTATGACAAGATCCGATGAATTCATAGTTACAGTCGATTTATTAGTTAAACATGCTTGCGTTGTGTTATCAATTATAACAAAATTGTAATTAAATTTTGGAACTAAAATCAAGGCTTGAAATATAAATGACATCACAATCACAAACACAAACACAGACGAAGAAAACCGCACAACCATTGTACACTGGGAAAGAAACAAAATGCTTTACTCGAAGCTGACAAATTTCAATTTCCATTGTATCACTATCTTCTAAATGACTCCATCGAGTACATTTACAGCAGCACATAGTGCACAGCCACTGCCTTTTATTAATCCATAAATGGCATCATACACAACATTAATAACCATGACGACATTAACACTTCAGTGGCTCACCAACTTAAGAGAGTTGGCCTTCTCTTGCAGGGAATCCAGGAGGCTGTCAAAGCTCTTCTTGAACGAATCCACTCCTTCAAGTTCAAGCTGGTCACCAACAAAGCCCCAGTCAATACCCAATTTCTGGAGAGCATTGTATATTCCTTCTGCCTCAGATGCATTTGAGTCTATTGTCCTTGATACAGTACCATGATCGATAAATGCTTGAAGGGCTTGGTCCGGCATGGTTGATACCTGCGAAGTTATACGGTATTGTTAGTTAATAGATACGCCACATATTAAGAAACTTTGGGTTTAAGTTTGTTTACACAGTCAAAAGGCCAAACAAGTAGTTCATTAAAGCCAAAAGTCCAATACTATTTTACTTCAGAGCAACTCAATAATAACTTTAAACAGATTTGGATTCACAAAGTGAAAAATAGGATGGCTTACAGTGTCAGGTCCGATAAGAGGAGCAACGTATAAGGTGTCAGGATAGGCAGGATTCTTGACACTGGTTGAGGCCCAGAGGAGCCTTTGCTTCTTGGCCCCCTTTTTAACTAGAGCTTCCCACCTTGGACCAGAAAATTTCCTTTGGTAGAGCTGGTAGGCCAGCGCTGCTTGGGCAACTGCTGCCTGTAAATTCAATGTGCCATGACTATGAGCATACTCAACTTTCGGAAGTGTAATAAATAAATCCAAAGGAAACAATAGCAATTTGGAAAAAAAGAAACAGTTACCTTCCCACGTAGATTAAGGGCCTCTGGGGTGCCAATTTTTTCAAGGGCCTTGTCAATGAGAGTGTCCACTCGACTGACAAAGAAAGAGGCAACACTTGTAACTCTAGACAGGTCATTTAACCCAGATGCTTCAAGACCATCCAGGTAAGCATCAATTACAGCTTCATATCTTGCAAGAGAGAATATCAGCTGTGTACAAAAAAAACCAGAAACATATTTAGACTCCAGCCAAGTAAAAGAGATCAATTCAGATGACACTCATCAAGACAGTTTAAGACTATGAGCTTAAAATAACTGTACAACCCGTCATTGATATAATGACAATACCTATGGAATTACATATCAAGTAGAAAATAACCCAACCTAGACTAGCATATCATAAAAATATATGATACTAATTTATTTAATTTGCAGACTATATGAAAGGGTGTAGTCATGTAGCACAAACTTACCGTCACATTCACACTTATCCCATTAGCAATAACTTCCTTAATTGAAGGCACACATGCCTTTGTAGCTGGAATCTTAATATACACATTGGGGCGGTCAACCACTTTATGAAGCCACTTTGCAGCTTCTATGGTTCCCTCAGTATCATCAGCAAGCCTGGGAGATACTTCGACAGAAACATAGCCATCACCTCCGTCTGTTTGATCATAGATTGGTTCAAATAGTTTGCAAGCATCTTGGATATCCTTCACTACAAGTTCCCAATATGCACTTTCAATGTCTTTCCCTGCTTGCACAAGTTCCCTGCATGATTGAATAGTTTGTTTTTAGCTGTAGACGTAGGAAAGGAAATTGCTAAAACAATAGTGCAATTTTAACCAATAAGACAACCACTAGCATATTCATAAGACCAAAAAATAGCATTTTCTTTTTGTTTAGATATTTTTTTCTTCGTGTAATAACAGCACCGATTAAACTTGCAGGAATATAAGCTGAAAGCAAACACAACAGTATACTTCAAACAGTGAAGAGCTTCCCATCCCAGGAAAAATAGGAACTAAGGATTACCACATTGGTGTAGCTATTTACTATGCTAAACATATATTATGAATAGACTGACAAAACTACAACCAAGTGCATGCTTGTTTCAGTTTAATTTGGAGAAACCATCACTTTCTTTATCCAGCTCCATGAGAGCTTTGGAAAAAAAAAAAAGCCGACGTTTGCCATGAGAAAAGCTATGCCAAACACAGGCCATTACATCAACTACACGCACTAAAGACAGACAAACATGATCTTCATCCATGCCTCAGTTTGTAGTCCACTACCCACTACAATGCCTGCTAAGTTGGGTGGAATTTCAGAATTAGTGGTACCTGAACTGATCATTGTAAGCATTTGAGGATGAGATAGCTTTCTGAAAGATCTGCAATCACATATATGGACAGCAGGTTAGTGTAGGAACATTAATCAGGCTTGATTTCTGCATAATTATTGTCAGAAAAAATATCTTCACATATGGAGAACCATATCCTGAGCATTAAGAAAAGAAATTATTACCGCAGGGTTGCTAGTAACTCCTCTGACACCACTTGCTATAAGAGGAAGCAGATCTGTAACAGGTCTGCAGAGGTTATCATACCATGGACTCTGACCTTCTTTCTCATAAAGATCATGAAGAACTGTTCTCTTTGCTGGACTTCCATTTCCATCTGTTTGGGAGCATTTGATCCTGAATGAACACAATCAAGCATCAAAGATTGTCCTCATAAATCATATATCAGCTGTTCAAGAAACCAAAACTAAGCATTCAAAATAGTTGTCACTTAAGTAGCCATTTAGAAGAGCTTATACAGGCTTACGAAATAACATATCACTCTTATAAGCTCTTTTCAACAAATTCCACAATCAAATTTATATACATAAATGTTAGCATGCAAACCTAGTAAAAGAAGCTCAATGCATTCTCCCTTCTGATTTTCTTCTCCAACAAGTGCTTATTGATAAATTTATCAAAAGAGGGCCAAAATGTTAACATCCAACCCTAGTTCATACTAACACAACTAACAACTCGCACAAAAATTGTAAAGACAAATCCGCAGTGAAGCATTATTCTAACAACCTTAGTAGTTACGACGAATAGCAAAAAAAAAAAAAAAAAACCTCATGCAAATATTGTAAATGAAAATTTTAGTTAAAAAACAATGTAAAAGGCAAAACAAAACATAATTAATTTTCACTCTTGAGTAAAAATCAACTTCAAACACCAGCAACCAAACGTAGTAGTATTCTATCTTTTTCACACACCAACTTTTTCGTCACTCAAATCACATCCAACCAAACACGCCCTTACGAAATACTCTTCGATGATTACGATGCGGATCGCTGTTCCTTTCAACTTCAAAGTTTTAAGTTAAAAAAAAAAAAAAACAGTAAAAAAAATAAAATAAAGCGGTGCATGTGATGAGAGAGATCAAGCAAAGTTAGTTAACAGAGATCGGAAAGAAAAAACGCAGGATTCGCGATCTGGCGAAAGTTATGAGAGAGATCAAAGAAAACATACCGCAAAGAGGTTTTAGGAATGATAGAGTGAAGGGATCGGAGGGAGGCAGAGAGGTTAGTTTTGTAATTAGCGTTGGAAGGTTGAAACGCGAGAAAGCACTTCTGAGTGATTCTCGGGCGAAGCGCTTCTGATAAGGAAGCTGTTGCTGGGTTTGGCGTTGAGAGCTTAGAAACGGAAGCCATTGGGAATTGCAAGTCAGAACGAAGTGGAGGAGTTTGTGATTTTTGCCTTTGCTTCAATTTATAATAATATCATACTTATTTTATAATTAATCTTATAATTTTATGTTAGATGGGAAAGTTGGTAAGGGAAGTTGGTGCACCTTTTGGTTGACCCAAAAGCCAGAGGCAGTGCAACAAAATAAGAGGTGTCATAGGGGTAATATCGGAATCTTGCCATTCATTTCGTCTCTTAGCCGCCATCTACTGTGCACACTGCTCTTACTACGTCGTTTTATTTTATTATAAACAATTAGGAAATTTGTTTTATGGGTAACTTTTAAAAATTTAATTAAAATTTGGTCAATCGTAGTGGGTACGATTTTAACTATTTAAATTGTGATTCATTAACGACTTTATTTTGAATTGTTTTTTAAATAAAAAAATGGTGCGAGAATAACAAGTCAATTGTAATAATAATTAAGTATCAACGATTGTGGAAAAAAAAAAAGGGCCAATCTGTGTGAATTTGGATGGTATGAAAGCGCCTATCATGTGCGATTTTGTGTGGAGTTAAAAGTGTGAAAGTCGCCCACCCAGTGCCATTCTGAATGGTGTGACAGGTTTGGATTAGGAAAGGTAAAATGATTCAAGCGTTTGTGTGAGGTGCTGATTTTTTTTTTTTAAGTTATTTTTTATTATAATCTTTTTATCATTTTAAAATATAGTTTGTTTTTAAGTGATTTATGTAGATAAAATTAATATTGTTTATATAATCTAATATTTAATTAGTTTGATAAATTTCATATAGTTACGGTGATCTGAATATATAATCACAATGTTAATATAGATACGGTGATCTGAATATATAATCACAATGTTAAAGATAAGGTAGAAAGCGGTAGAATTGGTGACATAAATAGTAAATCATATTTTTTTAAGTATAATCAAAGAATTATTATTGAATAGTATATATATATATATATATATATATATATATATATTAAGAATTCGAATATGTATATACAGTCAGCAATTGTGTCATTCAAAAAGTAATTATGTCAAAATTTTAATTAGTAATCTGGTTATTGTGAATTTAAACTAATTTATGTTATATTATTAATATAAATCCACAATATATCTAATATTAATAACTTATTCTTTATCAAATAAAACCTATATATACTTTTTAGGTACATTGACAATAATTAAATTTGAAGTTATGATATAAACACACATACATATCCTAGTTTCTTGATGATCACTACCTAATATTATGATGACTTTGATAAATATATAGGTTATTATTAATAAATATATATAATTATTATTATTATATATATATATATTAAAATAAAATAAAAATTTTTGGGGGCAGTTGCCCGGGAGCCGCAACGTGGCTCCGCCCCTGCAAACGTAGATATACCAAACGAAAATGTGTATTTTTCAAGAAATACATAGCATTTTATTGCATAGATGTACAGCTTTACGTAATGAAACTAACCGAAGAGGCTTTAAATAACTTGCATATACTCCAGCACATGCGCTGTCACAATCATTAATTAACATGTAATTTATTGTACTGATGTGCTTGATTGTATTTTTAATATAAATATTTTAATATATATCTTGAAGGGTATTTTTTATTTATAAAGTAAATTAACCCAGAATTAATATGGATTACTAAAATAACTTTTTTTTTTCAAATTATTATTAAATTAGTCTCTAAAATTTTTATTGTACTGATGGATCTTGTCCTTTTGTATCATCCATTGCAATGCTTCTGAAAGAGTGATTAATTATGTGATTATTAATTCAATGACATATTTTGTTTGTGAAAAACTTATGTAGTGAGTTTTATGAAATAGAGGGTTTAGTTAATATTGTTGGAATTATCTCCTTCTTGGTTCTTGTTGTCGTTTACAGTTGAAGTAGGTAGCTGCAACTGGTGATCCAAGATTATAAAGCTCACTGAAATCTCTGGTGTTGAAATTTTGGCGCCATCCTGGAGCATATACAGTTTGTCTCCCTAACTGACGAAACAGTATGAACACAATACGGTGAATCCCCATCATCGGTCGTGGACCTTCGTAACTCACAATCTCTTCACCTATCAAACAAAACAATTACTAATATCAATTATAGACATATTTTCTTTTTTTACTAGTACTTAATAAAAAATATGGTTGATATATAAACTATTTACTCTTAAATCAAATTCATAAATTTACATCAGTCTAATATAATTGTATAACTAGTAATATACTTATTAAGAACATCAGTTAGTACATTCTAAAATTAATGAAACTTGTAATTATATTTGACTCAAGGTATATAAGTGTATGTTAGTTTAATTTACTTTGGAAAAACAGTAATTTGTCTAAATTCAAAAGTAATCCGTCTATATACTTTGAAATAAAAAAAGAACATAAATTATATTGTATGTATGAAAATATTAATAACACTTTGTTTAATATACCATATTATTAGGAGAATTTGTATAGCCCCTACTGAATAACATGCTCTCGTTATTTTGGTGTAAAATTTGTTCAACAATATTGAATAATATAGTAAAACAATATGTTGAACAAGATATTACGCACACAATTAAAAAGTTTAAAAAATGAAATAAAAAAAAGAAGTTCTGAACATACCGAAGTTCGTGGCTGTAGTTCCTGGAATATTGGTTACTAACCTGCTCATCCATCGAAGGGTGAAAAAAAAAAAACTTGTAAGCTAAAGTTTTACATATTTGTCTCGCGCACAAAAATGATATTTAATTTCACTCGATAATTTATATAATTGTTAAATATAATTTTAGTCATGTAAATTATTAATGAAGAGAAAGAAGAACAATATAATTTATATAATCAATCATGCTATAAACTACTAAAAATAGCTTGATGAAATTGTTTATTAAATACTTGAATAAAATTTTCAGCCACTAAATTTTTTTTTTTACTGAAATTGTGTTATTAATCATAGTTTAATTGAAGCAGATGCAACCAAAGGAAAGGGCACATTAAAAAGAAAAAAAGAAAAGGTTAGGGCTTTTAATTACAATTACCAGTGCAAATACTCCCTTTCACTTGGATTCCCCGGGCTAGGTGCATCAGGATCCACCATTACCTGTAAATTATACATGTACATGCAATAATAAAATTATCTATTAGTAACGACCCTAAAGCATGCTACGTAGAAAAATTAGATAAACGAATTAATTAAGTTGTAGCTAAGATAGAGACATAGAAAATTGGATAAACAAATTAATATGAAATTGAATGAAGATATAATATGTACCAGGGTGTAAAAGTTCCTGAGATCATCTCCACCTACTTCAACTCTTGGTTGGTTGACGATTTGAGAAGGTTTGAGCTCACAACAGTTCAAAACTTGAGGGCAATTGTTATAAAATACCCCAAGAGAGACACAACATGTGAAAGGATCCAAAACATCTCCTATTACACGTCCAATAACAAGAGGATCGGTTGACCTAGGCATAGTTAATGATCCAAAGTTATATGTTGCTTCTTCAGGTTAATGAAGGAAATGCCTCCACCCTATGCCTATTTATGCATGCTCTCTTGCCTGAGTTTATACTCATGTTGGACCATCACTATATTCTTCTCTTTGGGTTTATTTCCATACATGTCCCAAGTGCGAGGGAAAAAAAAAAGAGAAAAGATGACCTACTTTTGTGAGGGAGAAAAAAACCCTTACAAAGTTGCATGGATGTTATCTAATAGAGAATTCGAATTGATCCGGTTTATTTCCTACTTTGGCTAAAACTTTTTCGAGTTGAGTCGAATTGACTAACTTTATTATAAATTGTTATTTTTTTTATCAAGCCTAATTACAGACGAGTGATCAAATGGATTAGCATAGATTAGCTTATAGGCTTATTCATTTCTTTTTAATTCAAAACGATCCAATAAATATATATATTTCATGTATATTATTTCAATCATGTATTACATATCATGTTGATTATGATGATTTGTTTATGGTGGGTATATAATTGCATGGACATTTAATGTTTATAAAGAGAGATTTAGATTAATTGGTTGAGTAAGATATATGATAATGCGTTATTATATATTTTTTATGTTTATATTTGATTTTGAAATGAAAAAAATAAATTGCATTTGAGTGAATATACATATATTTTTTATACATACAATATCTAAGCAAAATCTTTTATTCAAAGTATTTGTGCTCGACTTTATACATATTATTATAATTGCATGGACATTTAATGTTTATAAAGAGAGATTTAGATTAATTGGTTGAGTAAGATATATGATAATGCGTTATTATATATTTTTTATGTTTATATTTGATTTTGAAATGAAAAAAATAAATTGCATTTGAGTGAATATACATATATTTTTTATACATACAATATCTAAGCAAAATCTTTTATTCAAAGTATTTGTGCTCGACTTTATACATGATATTCTTTTTCCCGATGCCGTTCAAAAAATTAATAAAGTGATAGCATAACATTTTATTCAAAATATGTTGTGCATGTCAAAGCTAAAAGCATCTTTAAAAAGTTGCAGGGATGAATATTTGTCAATACCATAAAAAGAAATTTCATAAAATGAAGCCATAACATTTATTCAAAATATGCCGTGCATACGTGACAGATAAAAGCATCGCTACACGTTTTAAGCTTTTTATTGATTCCTTTTGCTTACGCATTCATTTTAATTTACTAAAATAAAAGTAACAAATAAGTTCAAAGCTAGGATATGATGACCAAGTCTTTAAATGTGTTGCTACGAAAATCTAAGGATTTGAAGACCCAACAACTAATTTTATTCCCTTTAGATTTATCTGATGTTCGATCGGTGTTGTATTATTTCTGCAATCTCTCTTCGCCATTCTCATCATCACTGTAATGCTCCGTTTCCACCATTGTTGTACTGCACCGCCACCACCGTTTGCAGCAATGTCTCTTGGGAGATCCAAAATCAATTGTTAGAACACAGTGTACTTAGGTGAGTTACTTAGGTCGGTTTGATTTACTTCTCTATTTTCTGATTTTGTTAGAAACAATTTTTTTATTAAATATTAAACAAATTTTGATAATCTCCCATTGGATAATGACTTGGAAGCTAATGTTTCTTTCATATAGTAAGAAATGATAATATTAAAACAGGTTTAATGGTACCTCAAACCGTTAATAAAGAACATTTCTTTTTCGTGGGAAATCAATACTTCGTATATACAGTGGTTAAATTATATTTGTGTTACACTTTCTCAAATATATAATATGTCACTGTACTATATATATTATAATATTCTTGATATAAGATATTCTTTAAGATGATTTTTTTTTTTTAATTTTAACATATGTTGTAAAAGGTAACAATAAAAAATGTTGATGACGGTAAGTAAAATTCAATAATTTTTTGAATCTTCATCAAATTTCCATTACATTTTATAATATTGTCATGTGACTCATGTCCACACGTTAAATATATTATAATATTTTTGATATAGGATATTTTTTCAAGAATCATATGTTTTGAAAGGTATTAATAAAGAATGTTAAAGAGATCATAAAATTTGATAATTTTTGAAGTCTTTGTTGGATTTCCCATCGTATATATTAATATCATGTCCACACCTCATTCATTCAGTGTCTTCATCAACTAATAATTGTGATAAGTTGTAAAGTAGTTGGTAAATTATATGCAATTTAAATTTACGTATAAAAAATTACATCCATAGAGTAATCTTGTGACTTATAATGATGAATTTGTGCGTTTTCTTGTATCCATTTTGTAACTCACGTTGATTATAATGGCCTAGAGCCTTCACTTGAACAAAATTCTCCTTGATTATGATAAATCACAATTTTTAATTTTTCTGGATGTACAACATATAGTATTGTGGGTGTCTAAAATTTATATATAATTTTTTAATTTATAATACAGGAATATGTTATTATATGTTTATTTTACTTTTTTGTTAAAAAATGAAATATGTATATATGTTAATTTATGTGTTGGGCACTTTGCCCACGTAACTGACACCGAAAGCATGTACTAGATGCCTAGAGAATACAAATGTAATCGGCGATTATTTTTATTAAGATATATAAATTATATTGGTTAAGGTTATTTTTATGTTTATTTACAATTTATAGATTAAATATTTTTTATTTTTAATTCTTAACCCTTAAGGACACTAGTTAGCATGTTATTAAGGTATTAGTATCTTGTAACATTTAAATTATCACTAGTGACTTAACTAATAATCTCGAATTTGAATACTAAGTTCTGAAAAATGTTTGACTACTTAGGAAGATATAAAATAAATACATAAAAAGTTTAAATCAAAGGAGTAATACATATTATAATGAAAAGGAAAATATTAAAATCATGCATTTTTCAAGATAAAAATTTATTTTTATAAAATAAATAAATAAAAATAATAAATTGTTCATATATAAATTATATTATAACTACCATTCATCATAAATAAATATTTAAAAACATAGAAATTATATTGTAAACTTAAAATAAATAATTCAAGTTGTGTTATGCAGTTATTTTTAAATATTAATTTCATCAGCATTAAAGTTCAATTTCATCATGGCGTAGAGGGCTAAAATTAAGATGGTAATATTGGAAAGAATAAGCGCTTAAAAAGTTTAAATATCCAAATAAAGATCAAAGTAAAGTAGTTTAAATTAATTGATACAAAATGTGTATTGTTAAAATTAGAGATAACTTTTGTCAAGGACGACCTTAAACTTTTTCCACGTGGATATATTTCTCCCAATTAATATACCTTTTATGCACTTAAATAGTTAAGAATACATCCTTATACTATTTGATTAAAAGAAATAAATTATAATCATTTATATCAATATGCGATGTCATTAAGAGACTAATGCATTATTAAGGAATTAGAATTCATTTAAGCTAAGAAATTTTTTTCACTAAATATATGTTTTCTGTTCATTTTAATAATTAGTTTTTGTTAGGATATAGTTAAAGTTTCAAATTAAAAAATAAGAGATGGAACAAGAATTTATATAAGCATACAATAATATCTGTATTAGAAGAAGTGTAAAATGAATATTTTATGTAATATATGAGTTCCAATCTAGACAACAAAGATATGCAGAATATACACCTTTCTATCTATAAGTCATTTCTTGCCAATTGTTTTTGGTATTTTTCTCCACCACTATCATAAAATGTGACAAACACTGACACTTCATTTGGTTTCTCAATGTTCTTTCCATCCCCTTGTTGCCATCTGTTCCACACCACTATATCAATTTGTTTCTATTTATCATCAAATTAATGTTACATTTCAATTTGATAAAAACATTTAAGTGATAATTTGTTAGGAATTCACGCTGTTTCAAAATATAATAAAAAGAAAGAAAAAGAGTAATAAAAAAATTAACATAGTTTAGGGTTAACATGGTTTGATATCTTAAGATTTAATTTATAAAATAAAATTTATTATAATTTATGAAACAAAATTTATTAGGTATAATTTTTAGATGGAAAAATTACAAATCTTCTTTATATGTAATTTTTCTGGTAAAAATTACAAACACTCCAATGTATAATATTTTCCAGTGAAAATTACAAATACTCTAATGTGTAATTTTTTTTGGCAAAAATTACAAACCCTTCAATGTGTAATTTTTTCTGATAAAAATTACAAACACTCTAATATGTAATTTTTTCTGGTGAAAATTACAAACCCTTCAATATGTAGTTTTCTTTTGAAAAAAATTATAAACCCTCCGATAATGTTTAACACATATTACCTAAAACCTAAAACACCTATTATAGATTTTAGAATTTGGTGCAAGTAAATAAAACCTAATACTCTCACTTGTATAGCACTGGTTTTTCTTTTTAATACTCTCCTACTATACTTTGAATTAACATAAAATTCAATATAATTTAATTAATTTAATCAGTAAAATATTGATACCAAAATCATAATTAAACCCTGAGCCTGCAAATTTAATAACAGTAAAATCAGGAAATAGGAAATACTCAAAAACAGATTTATGATCCAGGCAATTTAAGTTGTGTATGAGAGAAGCGTGAGTGAGAGATATATGAAGGTCATTTTAATTCAAGGTTTTGTCCATCACAAAGGAATATAGAGTCTGGATCAGTTTTGTCCATCACAAATGAATAACGTACACGTACAGATTGCTTTACAATTGATAGAGAAAGCGACTTCATCAAGTTAGTTGCGTGTGATGTGTGCGTTGATCCATGCAAACCTTTAAAATTTAGTCACAGTATTTTTATTTATATGATAAATAATTATAATATTCAGACAATTAGTTATAAAATATTAAAAAAAATATAAAATTTAAAAAAAGAATATATAAATATTTTATAAATAAATTTACTGATTAGCTGCATATTACAGTCATTAGGTAATAAAATTGTTAATATATTCAAATATCTACTTGAATATTTACTATTTTACTTCGTTATAAATGCAATACTTTACTTTGTTATTAATTGCCATATGCATAATTAATCAATTAATTCATTAAAAAAAATTAGATATTTTTAATAGTTTTTCTCCTTTTCCCTTTAAAGTATGTGTGCGTGTGATTCTTTCTTTTAAACCAATAATAACACCTAAGATGAATATTATTTATTCGTGATAGGTTAGCATAAAGATCCTTTAGAATAATACTTGTAAAGATCCTTTAAAATAATACTTGTAAAGATCCTTTAGAATAATACTTGTGCATGGTTCTAAGGCAATATACTTGTAGGATAATATTATGGACATATGGTTGGCCAATATAAATTCAATATACATATACTCCACACTAGAATAAATACATCATTGATAGGTAATACTATTTTCCTCAACAAATTTAATAAAAAATTAATAAGAAGACGATATTAACAACTTAAGACAAAGATATTTACTTCATATCAGAATTAGTTTAATTTTAGTTAAAAAAAAAGTTAAAATAATGTTACAATTACACCAGAATACTCAAATGGTGGCAATGCATGTACTGACCTTTTAAAATTTTGCAATAGAAAATATTTTTATAATTTTTTCAAGATATTGTGGTTTAAAATAAATTTATCTTAAATTATTTTGAAGTTATGATTTATTTTAAACAAAATTAGTATTATGAATTAAAACTAAATTTTGAATATCTTTATATATATACATATAATTACTCATGCATGCAGTATATATGAAGTATTGTCTACTAGTAATTTGTTTGATTATCTACAATTTTCATTTTAGGGGAGATAAATTTAAATTTGATTCTGGATTAAAGTTAAATAAATGGGACAAAATTGAAATAAATTAATAGTGATACTCAATTGAAATATAAATAATAATGCGATAAAATTGAATAAAATATATAAATAATAAAATTAAATAAATATTTAATCCGTACAATTATTGTTTGCCCACCCAGGAACCTAACCAGCAAAAATGGGTTGACATGGATTCCAAAAGTTTTAAATTGATCTTCCCAAAAGAAAATGGTCCCTTGTCTAGTTGTGTGAGATGATGCTGAATATTTCCCAATCACACATGGTCATAAATATTCCCTTATTGGACAGTTAATATATAATTAAAACCCTTTTTATTTTATTATGATTACCAAACAATAGAGTATAACTTATTATGATTACCAAACAATAGATTATGATCTACCAGCTACTACTACCTTGGTTTCACAGCTGACTTATCATGTGTAAAATTCGAAATTGTTTTGTTTCGGTGTGTTTATTTATTTGAAAATGTTTAATTTTTTTTTTTACATTCATGTGTCCTAATCTATATACAGAAAAGAGAAAGAAATAATTAAAAAAATAAATTTAATAGGTATATAATGAGATCAGAAGAGAAGATAAATAAAGAAATTGGAAATATCGATGGAATGTTTGGAAAATATGAATGTTATGTATGCTTAAGTCGTTTCTTTTAGTTTTTCCTTTTTAATTTGTGAATTATTACCTCGATTATGGGATATTTTGGTAATGAATGCATATAAGCACAAGGAAATAATAAAAAACTTAAAGCATAAAGAAAAAAATTATTGTGACATAATCATTGCAATTTTCAAGAGATGCTTTTCTTTCACACAATACATAGCTCTCGGTCACTTTCTCTCCTTTTAAGATTCTACAAATATATTGGGCCAAAAATTGGAAGAGAGACAAACCTAGAAAAGTTGTTTATTGCAATTTTCAAACAAGTTCAATTACTTTATGACAAGGGTGACCGGCCCACAAACTAGGCCCGTTCCAACGATGATTTGATTGATGATTTAGTGATTGGATTTTGAGTTAGACTCAATTTGTACTTAAGATGGTATAATCCCATTTAGTGTCATATCTTCTGTGATAAGAAAAATGTAAAGGAGAAAAAAAAAATATGAGAAATGAATAAGACAATAAATATAAATTATTTGGAAAATATATGACATTGTCTTATTAACAATATATTTTATTACTTTATCGGCTTAATGAAAAAAAAAGGCCGAATAAGAATACTATGATAAAGTGGAGCACAGATACATTAATGATTGAATTCATAATTTATTGGTAGCAAAATTTATTACACTTAATAGTTAATATAGTATTGGTTCTTCAAAAAATAGAAAAGGTTAATAGTATTGGTTTACTGGTAAGAGATATTACTTTGTACGTGGATCTTAATTTAAACTCCATAACTACTATTACTAAGCAAAACTATATGTCATTTCATTAAAAAAAAAAACAAAACAAAACCATATGTAAGTGTCACATCGATGCATTTGGTCAAGTGGTGAATTTTTTTTGAGTAATTTAGAATAAATTTTTAGATTCTAATTTTGTTATGTTCAATCTCATCAATAAAACGGATTATAATATTTTAATTTAATTGGTTAAAACGGATTTTAACCATTAACAAGATATCTAACGTTGATATATATGCACTTTATTATTTGAATGATATATACTTATATAATTGGAAAATGGTATTACGAAAAACAAAACTCATGTTTCTTTTTAATATCCATTAATATTAAACTTTAAATTATTGTACTGTATCTTTTTTCTTTTCTTAACAGTTGAAAAATAAAACAGTTTTATTTAGTTATAAATCGAGTCGAAAAACAAAACAGTTTTATTTAACTATAAATAAGATTATGTTAAAAAGATGTGAAAAATAATTGTCCAATGAACTAGTAAGAGAAGTAACAAATTAACTAACAACATATAGATTACGATGAGGATAATGAGGAAGAGGAGGAGGATCAATGATCATAGAAGGTTTTTGGGGGAGGCATAGGGACAGAAGAGATATCTAGATCTGTAGAACTACTAGTATCAACCTTGCAAAGCTCACCATTAGAATTATCTCAGTTATGAGTCACAGAAAACGAAACAGTGTCAAAGTCTATGTGAAAAGGGTCAATACGGATAAGATCGGTGAAGGCATGCTAACTAGAAGGAATGGAGTAAGAAAATGAATATGTTCAAGAGACACAACATGACAAGAGACATAAAAATCGTAGACATATATAAGCAAAGGAATTGAAATTAAAAACTAGACAATGAAATTAATTTGCAAAGACAGGGAAAGGCTCGCAAGAGAAAGAGAAAGAGAAGAGAATAAATGCGTATAATTCATTTAATTTGAAGAGAAGAGAGAAGGAAAGAAAACAGTACCCCGATCCAACAATAATGAGTAAAATCATCAATAACCGATACATTAGAATGAACTAAGTCATAAGGTGCAACAGAAACCGAAATACTCTTAGAAAAAGGCAAAGCAGTAACCTTAGCAAGTTTACAACCACAACAGTCAAAGATATGATCCGAAAACGAGGAAGACGAGAAGAAGAAACATGTCCTAGACAAGAATGTCATAAATAAAAACTAGAAGACGAGGAATTCAAACGAAAGGATGACAGGTCAACACTAGAAGCTGCAATATTTGTAAGTCTCAATTCTTTTAGAATATAAAGTCCTCCTATTTATGACCTGTTCCAATCGGCCTCATGGATTGAAGATCCCAGTGCCTGCTAATGACGTAAGAGTGTCATCAACAGTCTAAGATCAGATATTGTATGATTAGAAAATGAATCATTCATTTCTACAGCCATTGCAAATAATTACAAAACAAGGAGAGTAAAACTCCAAATTATGCAAACTTTAACATAAAGCCTCAAAAGGAAGAACAAATACAAGAAGAAATCACCCAGGTTGGTGTCAAACCAAATGGATCCGCGGAAGCTTGGGTCATCCTTGCCCTAATATCATGTTACAAATCGGGTGGTGGACATAACTCAACCTTACAAAACTGACTAATAAGATGAGAATTGCTCCTCATTTATATACATACAACATATTCTATCTTTAGGTGACGTGAGATCTTCAACTATCACAACCCAATTATACTGTATCTTTGATCAATATATATAAGTTATTATTAACAACCCAATTATAATGTCTTCGATAAATATATAGGTTAACATCACACATTGTATATAGAGTACAACAACAATCCTGAATCTCATAAATATAAATACAAACGTAGATATATCAAATATAGATATACCACACATTGACTAATAAAATGAGAATTATTCTTCATTTATATACATACAACATATTTTATTTTTAAATAATATGAGATCTTCAAATATCAAAACCTGTATCTTTGATAAATATATAAATTATTATATTAACAACCCAATTATAATATCTTCGATAAATATATAGATTATTATTTATTAAATGAAACAAACTTAATATCACACATGTACAACAGCACCCCAAATCTCACAAATAGATACAAACATAGACATACCAAAAAAAAAAAAACGTAGACATACCAAATGAAATGTGTATTTTTCAAGACAATGCATGGTAGCATTTTATTGCATATATGTACAGCTTTACCTAATGAAACTAACCGAAGAGGCTTTAAATAACTTGCATAGTCCAGCACATGCGCTGTCACAATCATTAACTAACATGTAACTTATTGTACTGATGTGCTTGGTTGTACTTTTAATATAAATATTTCCATATATATATTTTGAAGGGTATTCTTTATTTATAGAGTAAATTAACCCAGAATTTGAGTACCTCCCGGTTAATATGGATTTCTAAAATAACTATTTTTTCAAATTATTATTAAATTAGTCTCTAAAAATTTTATTGTACAGATGGATCTTGATCACCCATTTCAATACATTCGAAAGATTAATTCAATTAATTTTTGTTTGTGAAAAACTTACGTAGGGCAGAACTAAGATTTAAGTATGAAAGGAAAGGAATGATTTTTTTTTTATTTTATGTTAATTTTAATTTATTTTTTCTCATTTTTTTAATAAATTTTTTCATTTTTTTATTATATTATATTTTTCTCTTCATGCTTCATTCTTATTTAATTCTTCTCTAATAATTACTTAAAAAATAAAATTAGTTTATTATAAGGAACATAATATTTTTTAAGAAAAAAAATATTTTATTATATTTTAATATTCTTTAAATCATTAAAGACTTTATTTTTATTTTTATTGTTTATTATTATAATTTTTTTATTATTATTATATATATATATATATATATATAAAAAAAAAGTTTGAGACCAGGACCCTCGTTCCCTGAACTTAGCGCTGGCCAGTGAGTTTTATGAAATAGAGGGTGAAGTTATTGTTGGAATTATCTCCTTCTTGGTTCATGGTGAGATTATAAAGCTCACTAAAATCTCGTGTTGAAATTTTGGCGCCATACTGGAGCATATATTGTTTGTCTTCCTGACTGACGATACAGTATGAACACAATACGGTGAATCCCCATCATTGGTTGTGGACGTTCATACCTCACAACCTCTTCACCTATAAAACAAAACAATTAATAATATCAATTACTAATTGTATAACTAGTAATATACTTATTAAGAACATTAGTACATTATGAAATTAATGAAACTTTTCGCTGGATTCTGGGCCCTGCTGAGCTCCTTCGTTAGTACGGGTGAGAACACCTTTTTCCTTGACCGAGTCCGATCAGGTAGGACACTCACGATCTGGGGGAGGTACCTGCAAAAGGCACTCCGATGCTTAAGTCAGAAACGATATTTTTCTAGGAGGAATTTTAAGTAAAGAATATAATGGAGAAAGATAACTTAGCCCTTTGAGTTGACCTTGTAAGGGGTATTTATACCCTTACCCTGACGGTTAGTTAGGTGGGGGGAAGTTCCATCAGCTGGCTTCTCCCTGTCCGAGGTACACGTGTCGTGCGAGGGGCAGTTTATCAAGTTCCCACGTTCATCATTGATTTTTGGGGAAAGTGTCATGTCAATCAGTCATATCACAGGTCACCATCGGTTCGTGATAAGACTACTCTCCGATCTTGGTTTCCTCTGCCGAGTTAGGTCGGACTCGGCCCATGGAGCTCAGCCGAGCTCAGACCATTTCGGTATGTACATAAGCCCCCAAAATCCGAGGACGAGACATATGCTGTAACACCCCGCTATTTTACATTGCTAAAATATATTCCTTTTTATCCATTTATTATTATTATTTAAAAATGTTTCCCTTCATTTAGATTTCTTTAAATAAAATCTTAAAATAATTTTCCTTGCTAACAAAAACGTCACCAAAATAAAACACATCACATAGATCATATCGTAATCATACATCAAAAGTTATTTACAAAATGTCACATAGTATGTAATATTGTGATAATTATAATATACACATTATTCACAAAAATCCTCATGTTTGCTTATCCTTCGTTCACATCTCCAATAGATTTATCCTGTTAATCTGCTCCCCCAATTAAAATTTAGGATCATCACAGGTGTCAAACCACAGACACAAACACGCAAGGGTAAGTTCCAAAAATTTTAATAAAAATACATATCATATAAAATTATCAATATAATACATATCATAATTAAATAAATAAAGAATGAATTATGACTTAAATGAAATTTCTATATGATGCATGCTCCAACCTCAACTCCCAAAATATGCAATGTGGTACCATCTCAGATAATACGACATCATCATTGTAAAACTTACCGACCAGTTGGGATTTCACAGTGGTGCACAGAATCTCATAAACAATCATGTGATCATCATGAATTAAATGAATTCTCACTATAAAAATCCCCCAAGTCTGGCATCCCACCTAGACGCACGGATTAAGTTATTATCTGCACCTCTAACCGAGGCCACCTCTTTTGAGGCATGCATGAATGAATGAAAACTTATCTCCCTTTCTAAAAATCTCATTTAAAACAACACCAATCTTGTTGATATTACAAGTCCATTCCATCATTATATTTTATATTATGGGTTAATAATTTATAGTATAATAATCATAGTTTTCATCACAATCTTCGTGCATAGCATAGGTAATTAATCACAGTCTCAATCATCGACCAAATTCAAGAAAAAGGTAAACATACACAATCCAAGTCATTATCCAAATATACGTCAAAAGTCATTCACATTCAAATCAAATTTTCCAATTACTTGTTAAAAATCTTCATAAAATTACGTATTATATAAATAACTTAAAGTTATGAAATCAGTAAAGGTGGCAGAGCCTCCTAGTTAGATCTCATAATTTTAAGATCTCAAATTATCATTTCATAAAATTAAATATTATATAAATATCTTAAAGTTATGAAATCGGTAAAAAGTGGCAGAGCTTCCTAGTTGGATCTCATAATTTTAAGATCTCAAATTATTATTTCATAAAATTAAATATTATATAAATAACTTAAAATTATGAAATCAGTAAAGGTGGCAGAGCCTCCTAGTTAGATCTCATAATTTTAAGATCACAAATTATCATATGAAATATAAACAAATGAAAGCGGAAATATTTAAATATAAAGATATAAATATGCGGTATTATAAATGAAATTTGGACTAGCTCAGTTGGTTAAGACATGGCTGAAAACACCAAGGTCTTAGGTTCAAGTCATGCTCATTTCATTTTTAGTTACATATATATATATATTTTTTTTTATATTTGAAAATTTAAGTAAATTGCAACTTCTCTTACAATTCTTATTACTTTAAAACTTCAATAATAATTATAAGTTCATAAATTTTAGAACACAAATATTTTGAGATTATTCTAGAATTTTTAGAAAATTGAAAACTTAATTAAATTGAAAACTTAAAATAATTTAGAAACTTCCCTCACCTTGATTTCTTTTGGCTACTCTTTTGGAAGACTTTGAGAAAGCTTTTGAAGGTTGAAAGAAGGTTGATTCTACTCTCAAAGTTAAATGAAATAGGTTTTTGGTGAATTTAGAAAAATTTGGAATTTTAGCAAAATAAGCTTATGGTTTTGGGAAAATTGGAAAAACTAAGATTTTGGTGTTTTGGTGTAAATGAATTCATGGCTGAAGTGTTCTCAAATGGTTTCTATTTATAGATGAAATAAAATTTAAAATATTATTAGTGGTAAAATTTAATATACTTAGTGGTTTTTCCATAAACAATTAATTATAATTCTTTTTCTTTTTAGTGCTCCATTAATCAAATTGGTGCTAACACCACTTACTTAGTGCATCTTTTCATCATTCATGACATATTGCACTTGTTCAGAATTTTCTAACTTTTATTTATATATATATATATATTTTTTTATTATTTTATTATTTTATTATTATTATTATTATTATTTTTTTAATTTAATTTTTTTTAATTCCATTATTCAAATATCATATATGATTATTCCATAATTAATACTAAATTATAAAGAATCTAAAAATTATTTTTCTCTATTTTTCTGGTTCACATATTTCGCTCGTACTTATTATATACCTTATATTTTTAAAATTTATCAAATAAATCTATTAGCTCAGTTGGTAAAAGCATTCTACTTCTAACTTGAAGGTTGCAGGTTCGAGTCCTGCATGTGACATTTTAATTTTAAAATTTTTTTAAACAATAAACTAGTACTTAATATATATCTTATATTTTATAAAAGTATCAAATACATGTAGTAGCTTAGTTGGTTAAAGTGGTGGCTTAATAACTTGCATGTTGCAGGTTCAAATCCTGCATGTGTCATTCTAAGTTTATTTTATTTTTTTATTTTATATTATTTTTATTTATTTATTATTATTTTTTTTTTATTTTTTTTTAATTCTTAAAATATTTCTCAAATCAAATATAAAATAAGATTTCTTAATAATAATATAATTAAAACAATAAATTTTCAGTAATTCGAAATATAAAATAATATTTGAAACATCAAATAGTAATAAAAATGTCAAACAACAAATTTATTTTTATTTTTTTTTATTACATTTTTATTTAGAAATGTAATCATAATTTTCTCAAATTACGTAATAATATTGCTACCCAATGATAAATTATTTTTGAATTACATTTTCTGTCTAATCAAATTATAACAGTAAATAGTTAATATGTACATTTTTATAGAATTTTTAGTAAATGTTTTAACTACGAAATTATTTATGAAAATTAATTTTGAGGGTGTTACACTTTAGTCTCAAAAGAGGATTTTCTTGTTGAAAGCTTCCCTAACACGCTGGGGTTTTCACCGAGCTCGCCATTAGTGGTGTGGGAGGTGAAGCGTTTTTGAATCTGTCTTATTTATTGGCGGGAACGGTTATAGGTATGCAACGGTTGGCATTCTACACTCTGTCTTTAAATATCCCTTCGCAGGCCTTTATGACCTTCCTTCTTCTTTTCAGAGATTTTTAGCTTCTTCCTTCGTCGCGCTTCCCTTTTCTTCTCCTTTCGCTCTTACTTTGCTTCTCCTCGCCGCGCTTTCTTCGTCCGGGGACCTCTCGTTGTGTTTTTGAGTCGACTTGTTGCCGAAACAACCTCATTTCTAGGTACGCAACCATGTCTCTTCCTTCTTCTTCGAATTCTTCAAAGGTTAAGCCTTTGATCTCGAAGGAGGTGTCCCCCATAGGGGGGTCTTTATCTTCAGAGGGGACTCCTAGTCCCCCCGCCGTACCTAACCGCGGATTAGGGGAAGGTTCGTCCCGAGCGGCTGCCACGGTCGCGGGGCCCCCGCTACAACCCTGGGGGCTGTTGTTGCAACCGCGTCCCCAAAGAAGGGTAAGGCCCCTAGGCCCAAAAAGGTTTATCCTCCGGCTCCGGCCGAGTACTCTTGGGTCTTGGACGAGGCAAACTCCTACGCCTCCGACCTGACGTCAGATCAGGTGGGCGATCTGGTGAGGATAATGTCACCCATTACTCCGAGCTTAGAACGATTAGTGATAATAGAACTTTGCTTTCCCTTTGAGAGGGTGTTTATGAAGCCCCCTGTTGATGGAGACGACTTCATATATGTATATGACCATATGTTTCGTGACTTCGGCGTCACATTCCCTCCAAGTGACTTTATTTGTCATGTTCTGAGGTTGTTAAACGTAGCCCCTTCCCAACTTCACCCAAATAGCTGGGGCTTTCTAAGGGCCTTTGAAATTCTGAGCCCTTTCCTTGGTATCACTTGTTCAGCCAAGGTATTCCTATACTTCCACCACCGGTGGAAGGTCGGAAGGTCGGCTGGTGTTCCCTCAATGGAGCCCAGTATGGGTCTGTCTTCACCCTGTACCACCAATCCTTTAAAAACTTCAAAAACAAATTCTTTAAGTTGAAACCGATTTCGCATACCGAGGGTAGGCGTCTTCTTTTCGATGAGCGTCAGGTTCCCTTATTCCCTTTCTACTGGAGTGAGCGTCCAATAAAGTTCACTTCTTGGCGAGATAGCGACCTCCTCCCAGAAAAGAAGGAGAGCATTGACAAGCTCATGGCTCTTGACCGTCCTTTAGATGTCCGACGTGTCTTGAGACTGTTAGATGTCGAGGACCCCAAAGCTAATTTCTTAGGTATTTTTATTGCTCACACGATTTTCCCTTGTTTTTGCTAAGTATTCTTCTAACCCACTTTGGTATCTTACTTTCAGATCTGATGGCCGATCAAGGGAGATCAGCACGAGGGAAATTGATTCAAGCTCCTCCTTCCCAGAACAAACCACCAATCAAGAGGTTGAAGAGGGCTTCTCGCCCTAGTACCATAATCCTTTCTGATTCCACCACAATTGGCGAGGTGGATAGGACCCAACCTGGCCCTGCTGGGGTCCCCCAAACTCTTCCTCCAGCCGTCAGAGACGACAGTCCTGATCAGGGTGTTCAGCTCCCCGTTGGGATTACTAAGGCTTCCCCTATCACCGTGGTTCCTCCCGCCGCTGCCGAGGCGCGTCAAGCTCAACCTACTTTCACTTCTACTGCAGGGGATTCTGCCCCTGCCCCAGATAATCCTCCCCCAGAGAACTCGACAAGCATTGGTCGCTTGGCTCCTAGGGGGTTGATTTTTCATGGGTGCTCTTCAACTGCCCCGAGGCTGGAGCATCTATCTAGTCGCCAACCCGGACCTCCTTCTCTATGGGGCACCAAGGTGCGGATGGGGGATGTGTCCATCGAGGGAGCCTTTCCCACCCGGTATGACGCGGAGCTCATTCGCTACGTCGGTACGACCAAGGCAGTGGAAGACGCCTATTTGATGATGCTACGGAGTGTAGCAGTTTTTCACCATTTGAGGTATGCAGCTATCATTTCCTTCTCTGTTTTGTAGGTGTGTTTTATGGTTTTGTAACTTGACATTCCTTTGGTCTTTAGGGACGAGGTGATTGGTGGGGTCGAAGCCCGCCGCCAGCTGTCCGAGCTACAAACCGTCAACCAGAGCCTCCGAGAAGCCCTGCAGGATGCTTAGTCCTCCTACCGCACTCTTCATGCCTCTCAGCAAGAACTCTTGAAGAATAAGGTAGAAACCGACCAGGCTCTCCATACCCTGGGACTAGAGGTTGAGCAGTCTCGGGCCTTGCTGAGGATGGCCAATGAGCAGAGGGAGGCCACTGATGAGTTTGTCCGAGAACTACGCCAGAAATACGAAGAGGGGCAAGCCATAGTAGTCTCTAGCCTAGCTCGGGAGGATGCTCTGAAGGAGCTGCTGGAGGCCTCTGAAGCCCGGGGCGAAGGCCTTGGTAAGGTTATTCAGGACCGGGATGCCGAGATTACAGCACTTAAAGAGGAAACAGGCAAGCTTCAAGCTTCCCTGACTGAGGCGGAGGACTACAACGAGTCATTAGCAGACAGGGCGAAAAAGGCCGAGGCCGAGGTGGAGAGATGTACTCAGATCGGCTTGGAGGCCTTTTCAGAAGGCTTCGCTCGTGCCTTAGAGCAGATTAAGCTCTTCCACCCCGACCTGAACATTTCTCAGCTTGACGAGAAGAAGATGGTGGTGGATGGGAAACTTGTTGATGAATGAAAGTTTGGTGCCTTAAGTGCACTTGTAATTATTTTATCTTAGGCTTTTGTTTCCAAACTCAGCACTATTTTACCATATAATTTCATTTCTGTTGTTATTCGTCTTTTATCGTAACTCGTGACTTTGGCATAATTTCTTGCAATTACTTCTGTTCTCTGGTTACTTTATCGTAACTTGTGGCTTTGACTTGACTCTTTGCAATTGTTTCTGTTCTCTGGCCACTTTATCGTAACTTGTGATTTTGATATGACTCCACTGCCCCTACCTCGGGACTTGATGTCTATTTGCTTAACCTTTGCTTGCCTATAAATATCGTTCCGGTGTTTTTCTTTTAGCATTAGCACGCATCTCCTTTTTTGTGGTTGGAATGACTGTGAATCTCGATCCCTTTTCTTTGGGTGGGGGAGCTCTTAATTTATATCCGCTGGGTGGTAACCTCTTATGGTTTGATGATGTTTGGAATGAAAAGTTCTGGTTTCGTGGTTTTTTTCAAATGCTACGATCAGTCAAGGTATTTCCGAGAAGCGCCTTCTCTGAGAGCCTCAATCTCTTTGTGTATCTCTTTGCGCTATCTCTCTTAGCTCGTGGTCCAATGGTCGGGATTTGCTTTTGCCTGACCGGTCTTCCCAGCAATATTTTGTAATATTTTACCGAGCTTATTTTAGAGTTTCTTTTTAACATTGTCGGAATGTTCTTCGGTCACATGTTAATTTCTGAGCTCATTTTAGAACTTCTTTTATATTACGCCGGAATGTTCTTCGGCCGCATGTAATTTCCGAGCTCCTTTTAGAGCTTCTTTTATGTTATCTTTTAGGAATGTTCTTCAAATTTGCATGTAATTTTCGAGCTCCTTTTAGAGCTTCTTTTATATTATGCCGGAATGTTCTTCTGTTGCATGTAATTTCCGGGCTCATTTTAGAGCTTCTTTTATGTTATGCCGGAATGTTCTTCGGTTGCATGTAATTTCCGGGTTCATTTTAGAGCTTCTTTTATGTTATGCCGGAATGTTCTCCGGCTGCGAGTAATTTCCGAGTTTAAACATAGAATATCAAGCGGTTGTATGCTTTAGAAGTAGAAAGGTACATTTCGAAGGATATTTCATGTATGAGTATCAAATGCTTTGTAATTTAAACAATAATATTAGTAACATTAAGACAGAAAATATCAAATAAGCAGTTTTCTGCCCTAGCGCACTATTTAATTTTTCCAAAATACTCCCCTGATTCTTTCATAACGCAAAGACGAAAGCCTCCCGCGGCTTTGCTACTTCACACCATTACATTAAAAGGAAGTTCGGTCATCCTTACCTAGATTAGCTATAGTAGGCCTTCAAATGGGTGACGTTCCATGTCCTAGGGACGAGTCTCCCTTCCAAAGTTTCTAGCCGGTATGCTCCATTTTTCAATGTTTCGATTATGCGGAAAGGTCCTTCCCAATTGGGGGCGAGCTTGCCCTCCTCTCTATCTCTCCGGGCCGCTCCGACCTTGCGCCAGACTAGGTCTCTTTGGTGGAATCGTCTCGGCCTTAATCTGCTGTTGTATCGCCGAGTTGCCCTCAGTTGTGCTGCTTCGTTCTGAATCCTTGCCAAATCTCTGACCTCTCCCACTAGGTCAAGTTCTGCCCTCAAATCATGCTCTTAGCTAACATCGGGGGCTAATTTTCTTCTTAGAGATGGCTCGCCTATCTCGACTGGTATCATCGCGTCGACGCCGTAGGTCAAACGATAAGGGGTTTCCTTGGTGGATGTTTGTGGGGTACAATGGTATCCCCAAAGGATGCTTGGAAGCTCCTCGGCCCACCACCCCTTGGCCTCGCCTAGTCTCTTCCTTAACTTGCGTAGGACTACTCGGTTTGCGGCCTCGGCCTGACCATTGGTTTGAGGATGTTCCACCGAAGCAATTTTGTGCTGGATGTTCAAATTTTTTAGGAAAGTCCTGAACCTAGTATCAGTAAACTGGCGTCCATTGTCAGTAAAACCGAGTAAGGGACTCTGTGGCGACATACAATGTTCTTCCAGCAAAACTTCTCAACTTGCTGAGCTGTTATTCTGGGTACAGGTTCTGCCTCAATCCACTTAGTAAAGTAGTCCACTGCTACTATCAGAAACTTGACCTGTCCTCTGCCTTGAGGGAAGGGTCCGAGAATATCAACTCCCCAATTCATGAAAGGCCAAGGGGATGTCATGGTGTGGAGTTGTTCCTGAGGTATGTGAGGGGTCGGCCCATACTTTTGACATTGTTCACACCTTCGCGTCGTTTCCTCAGCATCCCTCTTTAAGGTTGGCCAAAAGTATCCTGCTCGTAGGGCTCGGTGCGCTAAAGTCCGCCCCCAGGTGTGCATTCCGCATATCCCCTGATGTAACTCCCTTAGGACATATTCGGCCTGTTGGGAGTCAAGACACTTAAGCAGTGGTGTTGAGAGTCCCCTTTTAAATAATTCCCCATTGATCAAAATGAAGGTGGCGGCTTGGCGAGTACTTTCTTAGCTTGGGCGTCGTCCCCGGGTAAGTCTCCTTTTTCTAAATATGCCCTAACCTGATCATACCAAGGCGAGGGAGTCTGGTCCGAATGAGGTTGGGCAACGCACATGGCTTCTTCCTCAATGGATGGTTTCGTCTTCGTTTCTTGGATCAGAGTTCGGTACTGCCCGGTCTTCTTTGTACTAGCTAGCTTCGATAGTACATCGGCTCTCTCATTTGCTGCCCTTGGGACATGAATCATATTGAATTGTGAAAAGGAAATTATGCACTTTTTTACCAATTCAAGATATTGGGCGAGTAGGGGTTCCTTTGCTTGGTAAGTTCCATTAGCATGGCCAGTGACGAGTTGTAAATCACTATGACATCTTAACTTTTCCACACCCATTTCTTGAGCTAATCGTAACCCTGCCAAAAGGGCCTCGTATTCCGCTTGGTTGTTCGAGGTTGAAAACTCGAATCTGACAGCTTGTTCCAGGATTAAATTTGAGGGTCCTTCAAGTATAACCCCCGCCCCGCTCCCTTTTTTGTTGGAGGATCCATCTACACTGAGTGTTCAGAGTTGATCATCCTTATTGCCTCCATCATTCGAAACTGGAGGGAGCTCGGTCAAGAAGTCAGCCAAGAACTGAGCTTTCATGGGTCCCCTACTTTGGAAGGTTAAACCAAACTCCGACAATTCAATGGACCAAGCCGTCATTCGTCCCGCTAGGTCGGGCTTTTGAAGCACCTGCCTGAGTGGATAGTTTGTCCTGACAATAATCTTATGGCTTCTAAAGTAATGTCTCAATCGCCGGGCCGAGAATATTAACGCCAAAACAAGTTTCTCCACAACCTGGTATCTTTCCTCTGCGGGCTGCAAAGTTCTGCTAATGAAGTAGATGGGGTGCTGCTTCCCGTCAACTTCGGAAGCAAGGACCGAACTAATGGTCGAGTGCGCGGCGGATAGATATAGGCTCAACTCGGCGGTCCTAGAGGGGTGTTTTAGGACCCGTACAGTCGCTATTACCTCTTTCAAGTCTGCGAATGCTTTTTCACTTTCTGAATTCCAGTTGAACTTAGAAGCTTGCTTCAACAATTTGAACAATGGCCTAGCTTTCTCAGCTAATCTCGGCAAAAATCGAGATAAGGCAGCCAAACTCCCATTCAACCTTTGTAGCTCTTTCAAGGTCGTTGGACTTTTCATGTTCAGTATTGCTTTACACTTATCAGGGTTGGCTTCAATTCCTCTGGCTGTGATCAGAAATCTTAGGAACTTTCCGCCCTGAACCCCAAAGACACACTTTTCTGGGTTCAACCGCAAGTTGTGTCGCCTAACCTTGCCGAACAACCTTTGAAGATTAACCAGATGATCGTCTACTCCAGCCGACCTTACCACCATGTCATCAACATAGACTTCCATTATCTCCCCTATCTCCTCTTTGAAGACTTGGTCCATCAATCTTTGGTATGTGGCTCCCGCGTTTTTTAACCCAAAAGGCATGACCTTGTAACAATAGTTATGCACATCGGACATGAATGTCGTCTTGTCTTCATCGGGAGGGTACATGGGGATCTGGTTGTATCCTGAGTATGCGTCAAGAAAACTCAGCATCCCACTACCCGATGTGGAGTCCACAAGGCGATCTATACTCGGCAACGGATAAGTATCCTTCGGACAAGCTTTATTCAAATCTGTGTAGTCAGTACACATCCTCCATCTTCCATTGGCCTTTTCGACCATTACCACGTTAGCCAACCACGTGGTATATTTGATTTCGCGGATGAAGCCTGCTTGCAGAAGCTTGGTCACCTCTTGTCGGACTGCGGACAGTCTTTTTTCTCCCAGTTTTCTTTTCCTCTGAGCTACCGGACGAGCACCGAGCATGATGGCCAGCTTGTGGCACAGAAAATCAGGATCGACTCCGGGCATATCGTCGACGCTCCATGCAAACAGGTCGGCATTCTCGAGCAACACCTTCTCCATATTCTGACGAGAATGCCCCTCCATTGTTTCTCCAATCTGGATGACCTTCCCTGTTCTGCAACCTATCTAGAACGGAGTAATCTTCTCGGCAGGTGCCGGTCGGAGCTCTCCGAAATCTGACCTGGGATCTAGGTCCAACGCTTCTGGCTCTATGCTCAAACACTGAGACGAAGTTTCCCTGGTTGTGCTTGATTTTAACGTGTATGGCTAAATCTTCAAGCTCTGAGCGTAGCATTGTCGGGCCATTTTAGGATCGGCCTTGATAGTAATGATTTTGGCCTCCACTGGGAATTTCATCGCGAGATGTAGTTTTGAGACTATCGCCCCTAGCTGATTCAGTGTTCTTCTACCAAGGATGACATTATACGAAGTCCGAGCTTTGACCAATAAATATCTGACCAAAATAGTCTTCCCCTCCTCCTTGTTTCCGAGAGTGGTGAGGAGATCAACGTATCCACGTGTGTGGACCCGCTCCCCAGCAAAGCCAAGAAGGGGCTCGGAATGATCCTTCACTACGCCGGGAGGTAGGTCAAGTTTGAGGTATGTGTCCCAATAGAGGATGTCTGCCGAGCTTCCTTGGTCGACCAACACCTTTTTCACTCTCCAATTGGCGATAATGGCGGTGATGACCATGGGATCATCATGATCGTCACTAAGGGTGGAGAAGTCCTCAGCAGTGAACATTATCAGCGGGAAGTTTCTTGAGGAAGGGTGGTTGGTCACCACATTTATGCTTCGCAAATGCCGCTTCCGAGCTCTAGACGTCACTCCTCCACCACCAAATCCTCCAGCTATAGTGTTGATCGTTCCCCTTACCTCTTGCATTTTGTTCTTGTGAGAGGCTTTTTTTCTACTCGAGCGAAACTTGTCATTGCTTTTGTGAGAATAGTTGCCCTGCCTTTTCTGGCGTTCCTCCAACTGGTCTCCCCCTTTTTCTCCCTCCTTTCTTACGAACTTCGAAAAAGCTCCAGATTGTATCAACTCTTCTATAATGTCCCTTACTTTGTAGCACTCCTCGGTGGTATGGCCGTGATTTTGATGAAAACTACAATAGCGATTGACATCGGCGTTCCGGGGAGTAGGGTAGGGTTTAGGCGGGCGAATTAAATCCGAGTTGAAGACTTCCCTCAAGACAACTTCCCTACTTGCGGTCAAGGGTGTGTATTGACTATGCTTTGAAGATCCTCTCCGCCTAGGCTCATAATCCTTCTGCCTAGGTGGCGAATGGTGGTCATACCGACCACGTTGTTCCTTTCCTTCCTCTTGGGCTTCATCATTTTCCTCCATGTTTATAAATCGGGCCGCCCGTTCTCTGAGCTCATCCATGTTGCGTGGCAGTTCAGAAAAGAGTGATCTAGAAAAGGGTCCCGACCTTAGACCGGCTTTTATGACATGCATGGCTACGGCCGGGTGAAGATCAGGGATTGTCATACTTGCTTGCGCGAATTTTGTCATGTAACTTCTGAGTGACTCTGCCTGACCTTGTCGGACTCTTGTGAGGGAAATGGAATCTGTCACTACGGGCTTGCAATCGGCAAATCTAGCCACAAACTTATAACACAGAGATTCAAAGGAATCTATGGAAAGTGGCGGCAAAGCATAATACCAGTCCAAGGCTACTCCCTTCAAGGTGGTGGGAAAAAGGCGGCAATGCCCTCGTAGGTCCTCGAATACCAAACTGGCCTGGGTAAGGTAGGCTTTTATGTGTGAAGTTGGGTCAGTCCCACCTTCTTATTTCTCCGTGGTTATTCCCTTGATATTTTCGGGGAATTTGCAGTTCATAATTTCCGGCACAAAAGGATGGAAAGTAGTCAACCTCTGTAAATCTGGATTTTCCAGAATGCGTGTATCGTGGAAGGGCATCTCTTGTACAATGGGAGGAAAGTTTTGCAGGTCTTTACCTCCCTTATTTTGTCCTTGGCCTGGCCCTTCCCTCTCGCGATCATTATCTTTCTTTTCTCCACCGTTGTTGCGTTCTTCCGGCGTTGGTTTGCTATGAACTGATTCAGCAAGCTCTCCTCCACCGGTATTGCCCTCATGGGCTGTCTTTTGCTTTTTCATGGCAACCATTTCTTCCTGGTGCTGTTCCCGAAGTTTTCTCATTTCCTCTTCTTGCCTCTGCCTCTATCTGTTCATGTCTTCCTCCATCTGTTGTCTCATCGCGGCCATGGCGCTTTCCATTTGACCTTTTAAGATTTCTATTAACGCCAGATCCATTGGTATTCCTTTAGAAATCGATTGCGCTTGACTCCGCGTCTTTACCATGTACCTTGTGGTCCCGGGAAAATGATTTACCGGGGCCCCACTGTAACACCCTGTAAATAGTAAAATACTGTGTAAATAGTAAAAATACTGTACAAATAGTAAAATACTGTGTAAATAGTAAAAAAAAATAATAATAAAATATAAAATCACGAGTTACACGGATTCCATTATAATAATCAAATCACTGTGCAAATAGTAAAAATTACTGTGCAAATAGTAACTTTTGAAATTCTATAAATAGGGCCTAGAGTTTCAATTATAATCACAAATTCAAGAACATTCTTTCATTCTCTCAAAATCTCTTAGGAAGAAATCTCTTCAATCAAGAGAGAAGTAAGTAGGTAGAGGAAGATAGGAATTTAGGAGGAATTGGTAAGGGGAGCTATCCTTATCTTACTATTCTTTGTTGTTATTATCTTTATTTTATCTGATACTAAGGTACTAAGAAAATTCTTAGTATGCTCTGTGGCTGCGGTTTTGTCCGATCTTCCACATCGAACGAATTATTCTTGTTGTTAGGAAAAGGGTGGTAGTGTGGAAGTGCATGTCTAGGAAAGTTCTGGCTAAGGAAAGACTTGGTACTTAAGTGTGTCCATTAGTGACCCACCTCTCTTTCCTGGGAACTTACCTGGTGTACTATTCACGGACTACGATCACTTATACGTTACTGTTCACGTATACGTTACTATTCACGTATACGATACGGTACTGTTCACGTATACGTTACTATTCACGTATACGGTACTGTTTACGTATACGGTACTATTCACGTATACGGTACTGTTCACGTATACATTACTTTTGATGGGTGTTTTCATGATGTTTATTAGTATTCTTGGTATTTGATGGTACATCAAAATATGAATGATTATAAATGATAATTTGAGATCTTAAAATTATGAGATCTAACTAGGAGGCTCGCCACCTTTTACTGATTTCATAACTTTAAGTTATTTATATAATGACTTGGATTATGCATGTTTAACTTTTCCTTGAATTTGATTGATGATTGAGACTGTGATGAAAACTATGATTATTATACTATAAATTATTAACCCATAATATAAAATATAATGATGGAATAGACTTGTAATATCAACAAGATTGTTGCTGTTTTAAATGAGATTTTTAGAAAGGGAGATAAGTTTTCATTCATGCATGCCTCAAAAGAGGTGGCCTCGGTTAGAGGTGCAGATAATAACTTAATCCGTGCGTCTAGGTGGGATGCCAGACTTGGGGGATTTTTATAGTGAGAATTCATTTAATTCATGATGATCACATGATTGTTTATGAGATTCTGTGCACCACTGTGAAATCCCAACTGGTCGGTAAGTTTTACGATGATGATGTCGTATTATCTGAGATGGTACCACATTGCATATTTTTGGAGTTGAGGTTGGAGCATGCATCATATAAAAATTTCATTTAAGTCACAATTCATCCTTTATTGATTTAATTTTGATATGTATCATATTGGTATTTTTATATGATATGTATTATATTGACATTTTTACATGATATGTATTATATAAATATTTTTACATGATAAGTATTTTTATTAAGATATTGGAACTTACCCTTGCGTGTTTGTGTCTGTGGTTTGACACCTGTAATGATCCTGAATTTTATTCGGAGGAGCAGATTGACAGGTAGATTCAGTAATCATGTGTGGAGATGTCAATGATAGCCAACATGAGGATTTTTATGAATAATGTGTATTTTATAATTGTCACAATATTACGTACCTATGTGACGATTGTAAATAACTTTTGATGTATGATTATGATGTGATCTATGTGATGTGTATTATTTTTGGTAACGTTTTTTTTTTCAAGGAAATTATTTTAAGATTTTATTCAAAGAAATCTAAATGAAAGGATATATTTTCAATTAATAATAATAAATGGATAAAAAAATGAAAATATTGTAGTAATGAAATACGTAGGGGTGTTACAGTTGGTATCAGAGCAGTATGTTTCTTGGACTTGTGAATTTTGAGCTAACCATGTTTTTGTTGTGATTAAGTAATTAGTAGTGAGCTTAGAATCAATAAGGTTGTGTGAATGATTGTTTGTTATGTGCTCTATATTTTTGTTTGATTGTTAATTGGTGTGCTTAGAGATTTTCTTTTCTCTAATAATAATAGATGGCTGGAACAAATGATAAGGCAATTGCTGAGGCACTTGAAAATCTTGCCCAAGCAATTGGAAACCAAAGTAGAAACAACAATGAGCAAACTGAATATCGCGGCCTAGAGCGTTTTCAGAGGAATAATCCGCCTACTTTTGGAGGTAGATATGACCCTGAAGGTGCTCAACGATGGCTAAGGGAGATTGAGAAAATCTTTCGGGTAATGGGATGTTGCTAAGAGAAAAAGGTAATTTTCGCAACTCACATGTTAGTGGAAGAGGCAGAGTATTGGTGGGAAAATACCTGTCAGTATGTGACAACTGAAGGAGAAGCAATAAAATGGGAAGAATTTAAAGAATTATTTCTAGAAAAATATTTTCCTGAAGATATAAGGAATAAAAAAGAAATGGAGTTTTTGGAATTAAAACAAGGGAACTTAACAGTTGCTGAATATGCGGTCAGGTTTGAGGATCTAGTCAGATATTCCGCACACTACCATGGAAAAGATACTGAAAGATCTAAATGTATTAAATTCTTAAATGGCCTACGTCCTGAAATAAAACAGGCCATAAATTATCAAGGTATTCACCAATTTCCAGTACTTGTGAATATGTGTAGAATATATGATGAGGATTCTCGTGCTAGAACTGTATATTATAAAAATAAAAATATTGGAGGACCCATTAAAAATAAAAGATTTGGGTTTCAAAATAAAGGAAAACCATACCAAGCTTCTCAAGGAGTTAGAGAACGTCCTCTTGGGAATTTCTCTAAAGCTTCTATGGGAAATCGTGAATCTAATCCTGTTAATGTCAAGTGTTTTAAGTGTGGAGAATTTGGACACTATGCCTCATCGTGCAACTGGTGCTACAAATGTAACACAAAGGGACATCTAGCAAAAGATTGTCGAGGAAAAGGAAGCATGTCCGAAAATCCGTCTGAAAAACCGAAGGCTCAAGGAAGAATTTTTTCTCTTAATGGAACTGAGACTTCAGAACCTTTGATTCGAGGTAAATGTTTCATAAGTGAAACTCCTTTAACTGTGTTATTTGATTCTGGTGCTACTCATTCTTTCGTGTCATATTCTTGTGTGCAAAAATTGAAACTCCCTGTGTCTTCATTAAACTTTAAATTAGAAGTAAATACTCCAACTGGGACTTCAGTTTTAACCTCAGATATCTGTCTAAACTGTAAAATAAAAATTTGTGATAAAACTTTCAGTGTCAATTTGATTTGTTTACCCCTTCAGCAAATTGAAGTTGTTTTAGGTATGGATTGGTTGTCCACTAATCATGTTTTGTTAAATTGCTTTGACAAAACAATTATTTTTCGAGACCCGGAAGAGAGTAGGGATATTGAAATTGTTTCCATAAATAAGGTTTTAAAATCTTTAAAGGAAAACAATACCCAAGTATATATGATCACCGCTAATGAAACTAAATCTGAAAAAGAGGTGAGTATTGTGCCTGTAGTAAAAGATTTTGTTGAAGTATTTCAAGAAGTAGATATAGTATTACAGATTTTAAAGGACAAAAAGCTTTTTGCTAAATTATCTAAGTGTGAATTTTGGATGGAGAAAATGAGTTTTTTAGGTCATGTGATATGCCAAGAGGGAATATTTGTAGATCCCTCTAAGGTACAATCTGTTTTGGAGTGGGGAAGACCTAAAACTATAACAGAGATTAGGAGTTTTCTAGGATTAGCAGGATATTATAGGAGATTTATTAAGGATTTTTCTAAAATAGCTTTACCTTTGACTACCTTGATTCGAAAGAATCAGGCATTTATTTGGACCACTGAATGTGAGGATAGTTTTCAAACTCTTAAGGAAAGATTGACCACTGCCCCAGTATTGACCTTACCTGATCCCAAGAAACCTTTTGTACTATATTGTGATGCATCTAAAATGGGTTTAGGAGGAGTATTGATGCAAGATGGTAAAGTGGTAGCATATGCTTCTAGACAGCTTAAGATTCATGAGAAAAATTACCCAACACATGATCTAGAATTAGCAGCTGTAGTATTCACACTTAAGATGTGGAGACACTATTTGTATGGAACAAGGTTTGAAGTATTTAGCGATCACAGAAGCCTTAAATATTTATTTAGTCAAAAAGATTTGAACATGGGACAACGTAGATGGATGGAGTTTTTAAAAGATTATGATTTTGAACTTAATTACCATCCCGGAAAGGCTAATGTGGTAGCAGATGCTTTAAGTAGGAAATCTTTGATTATATCTTCACTGATGATTAGAGAAATGGATTTATTGGAACAATTTCGGGATCTTAGTTTAGTGTGTGAAACTACTAACACGAGTATTAGATTAGGAGCTTTACAAATTTCTAACATATTTTTGGAAGAAATTAGATGTATAAGAATTTGATCCTTTTCTCTCAAAACCCAAATAGAAATTTTGACTCAAGGAAAAAGTAGTAAGTTTAAGATTGGAATGGATGGTATTTTGAGGTTTCAAGATAGAATTTGTATTCCTAATATAATAGAAGTTAGAAAAACAATTTTGGAGGAAGCACATAAAAGCAAATTAAGTATTTATCCTGGTGCCACTAAAATGTACAAAGATTTGAAAACCATGTTTTGGTGGCCTCGAATGAAGAAAGAAATTTGTGAATATGTGTATTCTTGTTTAATTTGTCAAAAGGCTAAAATTGAACATCGAAACCCTCGGGAGTTTATTGCAACCTTTAGAAATACCACAATGGAAATGGGATAGCATAGCTATGGATTTTGTGGTAGCTTTGCCAAGAAGCCCTAGGGGATTTGATTCAATTTGGGTTATAGTAGATCGTTTAACTAAGTCTGCACATTTTATTCCTATTAATATTAGGTATTCTTTAGATAAATTAACTAATTTGTACATAGGTGAGATTGTAAGATTACATGGTGTACCATCTAGTATTATATCAGATAGAGACCTTAGATTTACTTCAAGATTTTGGGAGAGTCTACATAAAGCTTTAGGCACCAAATTAAAATTAAGTTCTGCCTATCATCCCCAAACTGATGGACAAACTGAAAGAACAATCTAATCTTTAGAAGATCTATTGAGAGCTTGTGTTTTAGAACATAAGGGTTGTTGGGTAGACTTTTTGCCTTTGATAGAATTTACTTACAATAATAGTTTTCATTCTTCCATTGGTATGGCACCTTTTGAAGCTTTATATGGAAGAAAATGTAGAACCCCTTTGTGTTGGACCGAATCGGAGAAAGTTTAATTTTAGGACCCGATATTGTACAACAAACATCGAAAAAGATTAAGTTAATTCAGAAAAAAATGAGAACGGCACAAAGTAGACAGAAAAGTTATCATGACAAAAGAAGAAAAGATTTGGAATTTGATGTTGGTGATCACGTATTCTTAAGGGTAAATCCATGGACTGGTATTGGAAGAGTTTTAAAATCCCGAAAACTTTCACCGCGTTTCATTGGTCCCTTCCAAATAATAAAAAGAGTAGGCCCTATGGCTTACCAAATTGCTTTACCCCCAATTCTTTCTAATCTTCATAATGTCTTTCATGTTTCACAACTTCGTAAATACATTCCTGATTCATCACATGTAATTGAGTTAGATGACATACAAATAAAGGATAATCTAACCTATGAAGCATTACCAATAAGAATTGAGGATAGAAGAATCAAAACCTTAAGGGGAAAAGATATTCCTTTAGTAAAGGTTATCTGGAGAACGGATGATGCAACATGGGAATTGGAAAGTGAGATGCAGAAAAGCTATCCTACATTATTTTAATAAGGTAAATTTCGAGGACGAAATTTCTTTTTAGGGGGGGAGAGTTGTAACACCCTGTAAATAGTAAAATACTGTGTAAATAGTAAAAATACTGTACAAATAGTAATTTATTGTGTAAATAGTAAAATACTGTATAAATAGTAAAATACTGTGCAAATAGTAAATTACTGTGCAAATAGTAAAAAAAAAATAATAATAAAATATAAAATCACGAGTTACACGGATTCCATTATAATAATCAAATCACTGTGCAAATAGGGCCTAGAGTTTCAATTATAATCACAAATTCAAGAACATTCTTTCATTCTCTCAAAATCTCTTAGGAAGAAATCTCTTCAATCAAGAGAGAAGTAAGTAGGTAGAGGAAGATAGGAAGCTAGGAGGAATTGGTAAGGGGAGCTATCCTTATCTTACTATTCTTTGTTGTTATTATCTTTATTTTATCTGATACTAAGGTACTAAGAAAATTCTTAGTATGCTCTGTGGCTGCGGTTTTGTCCAATCTTCCACATCAGAACAGAATTATTCTTGTTGTTAGGAAAAGGGTGGTAGTGTGGAAGTGCATGTCTAGGAAAGTTCTGGCTAAGGAAAGACTTGGTACTTAAGTGTGTCCATTAGTGACCCACCTCTCTTTCCTGGGAACTTACCTGGTGTACTATTCACGGACTACGATCACTTATACGTTACTATTCACGTATACGATACGATACTGTTCACGTATACATTACTATTCACGTATACGATACGGTACTGTTCACGTATATGTTACTATTCACGTATACGGTACTGTTTACGTATACGGTACTATTCACGTATACGGTACTGTTCACGTATACATTACTTTTGATAGGTGTTTTCATGATGTTTATTAGTATTCTTGGTATTTGATGGTACATCAAAATATGAATGATTATAAATGATAATTTGAGATCTTAAAATTATGAGATCTAACTAGGAGGCTCTGCCACCTTTACTGATTTCATAACTTTAAGTTATTTATATAATGACTTGGATTATGCATGTTTAACTTTTCCTTGAATTTGATTGATGATTGAGACTGTGATGAAAACTATGATTATTATACTATAAATTATTAACCCATAATATAAAATATAATGATGGAATAGACTTGTAATATCAACAAGATTGTTGCTGTTTTAAATGAGATTTTTAGAAAGGGAGATAAGTTTTCATTCATGCATGCCTCAAAAGAGGTGGCCTCGGTTAGAGGTGCAGATAATAACTTAATCCGTGCGTCTAGGTGGGATGCTAGACTTGGGGGATTTTTATAGTGAGAATTCATTTAATTCATGATGATCACATGATTGTTTATGAGATTCTGTGCACCACTGTGAAATCCCAACTGGTCGGTAAGTTTTACGATGATGATGTCGTATTATCTGAGATGGTACCACATTGCATATTTTTGGAGTTGAGGTTGGAGCATGCATCATATAAAAATTTCATTTAAGTCACAATTCATCCTTTATTGATTTAATTTTGATATGTATCATATTGGTATTTTTATATGATATGTATTATATTGACATTTTTACATGATATGTATTATATAAATATTTTTACATGATAAGTATTTTTATTAAGATATTGGAACTTACCCTTGCGTGTTTGTGTCTGTGGTTTGACACCTGTAATGATCCTGAATTTTATTCGGAGGAGCAGATTGACAGGTAGATTCAGTAATCATGTGTGGAGATGTCAATGATAGCCAACATGAGGATTTTTATGAATAATGTGTATTTTATAATTGTCACAATATTACGTACCTATGTGACGATTGTAAATAACTTTTGATGTATGATTATGATGTGATCTATGTGATGTGTATTATTTTTGGTAACGTTTTTTTTTTCAAGGAAATTATTTTAAGATTTTATTCAAAGAAATCTAAATGAAAGGATATATTTTCAATTAATAATAATAAATGGATAAAAAAATGAAAATATTGTAGTAATGAAATACGTAGGGGTGTTACACCCACGGTGGGCGCCAAAATGTTCCGCCGGATTCTGGGCCCTGCCGAACTCCTTCGTTAGTACGGGTAAGAACGCCTTTCTCCTCGGCCGAGTCCGATCAGGTAGGACACTCACGATCTGGGGGAGGTACCTGCAAAAGGCACTCCGATGCTTAAGTCAGAAACGATATTTTTCTAGGAGGGATTTTAAGTAAAGAATATAATGGAGAAAAATAACTTAGCCCTTTGAGTTGGGTATTTATACCCTTACCCTGACGGTTAGTTTGGTGGGGGAAGTTCCATCAGCTGGCTTCTCCATGTCCGAGGTACACGTGTCGTTCGAGTTCGAGGGGCAGTTTATCAAGTTCCCACGTTCATCATTGATTTTTGGGGAAAGTGTCATGTCAGTCAGTCATATCACAGGTCACCATCGGTTCGTGATAAGATTACTCTCCGATCTTGGTTTCCTCTGCCGAGTTAGGTCGGACTCGGCCCATGGAGCTCAGCCGAGCTCAGACCATCTCGGTATGTACATATTATATATGTATGAAAATATCAATAACATATTTTTTAATACACCATATTATTAGGAGAATTTGTATATCCCCTACTAAATAACATGCTCTCGTTATTTTGCTGTAAAATTTGTTCAACAATATTGAATAATATAGTAAAACAATATGTTGAACAAGATATTACGCACACAACCTGAATGCAATATGGTAGCACACAATTAAAAAGATTAAAAAAAGAAATAAAAAAAAAAAGTTGAGAACATACCGAAGTTCGTGGCTGTAGTTCCTGGAATATTGGTTACTAACCTGCGCATCCATCGAAGGGTGAAAAAAAGAACTTGTAAGCTAAAATTTTACATATTTGTCTCGCGCACAAAAATGATATTTAATTTCACTTGATAATTTATATAATTATTTAATATAATTTTAGTTGTGTAAATTATTAATGAGGTGAAAGAAGAACAATATAATTTATATAATCAATCATGCTATAAACTACTAAAAATAGCTTGATGAAATTGTTTACTAAATACTTGAATAAAATTTCCAGCTACTAAAATTTTTTACTGAAATTGTGTTATTAATCATAGTTTAATTGAAGAAGATGCAACCAAAGGAAAGGACACATTAAAAAGAAAAAAACAAGAGAAGGGCTACATCACATGTGAAAGAAAAATATTTATTAGACAACTGTAATACTCAGATGACTAGACAACTAGACAACCAGTTATAAAACGTGAAGAGAGAAAAATACGTATATATATAAAATGTGAAGAGAGAGAAATACATATATATTTTATGAGTGAATTGGCTAGTTATCTGCGTATTGCAGTTATTAGTGAAGTAAAGTTGTATGTGAAAAAAAATTACTAGTTAATTTGTATATTTAAATCTTTAGGTACAGAATAACCAACATAAAAATAGATAAAATAGACATGAAGCATGATGAAATGAAATCGAAAATATATGAATTAGTTAATATTAACAATATTTTAAATTCTAATTCTATTATATCACTGTAAAGTTTTAATTTATTTCATTTTACTTCTCAAATTGAAAATAATGGATAAATATATTATGAAGGGTGAGACATTATTATATATATTGTTTTTGTAATATTTAAAAAAATATTGTTGTAAAGATAAAAAATTATTAATTTTAGAAATATTTTAGTAAATACTATATTTGAATATAATCATGTCATAAAATATTATTGGTAATTTTTTTTATATATCTGATAATATTTTTCAGTAAATAAATATTATTAAAGATGTTATATCATAACATTTCTTCATATTAATAAATAAATACTATTAGCTATCAATGATCTAATAATATAAAAAATAATATTCTTTATGTAAAATAATTTTAACATATTCTACTTCATCCTACTGTGTTTTCAAATAATACCAAACATTCATTACTGACTTTAGTCTAGCACCTTGATTTTAAGTTAGTTTGTCTACCCAGTTGAATAAAATAAAATTGATTGGCCACTCTAATTTAGATATACATGAGTAATGTTAGAAATTCTAATTCAATAACTTAGATAATAAGAATGTAGTTTAATTAATAGTTACAGATAAAAAAAATAAGACGTGGAATTAAACTTGAAGTGACTAAAAACAATCATAAATTGAAGTATATATGGTAAAATAAAAGTACTATTAAATCACCGTACAGCTAGCCAAATCTATGTTTTTACCAAGTATACTTAAAAAAAGAAAAAAAAATGTCACATCATATAAACTATATTTCAGCTAATAATTAGACTGGAGTAGAGGATTCATATTTATCTGTAAAATCCAAAATAGCAAACAGGATAAACTATAAAGACTAAAACTATAATTAAGTCTTTTATGATAAATATATGGTTATTTTAATAGTCCAATTAACTTTTTATGATAAACATCTAACTATTAGCCAGTAATTTCTGTGATTATGGACAACTGATTTTGCCAACTTCAACTATATTAGCACAAGACAATTTGAAGATGTATGTAACTAATGTTTATATATTATATATTATCTTTGCACATAACCTCCTTTCGATTGGGACACTGATATTGGTATTAAAGGAATAATGAAAATTCAGAAAGGAAAGATAAGTGGTTGAAAAGAAAGCATTTTTTAGGGATTTAATATTTTATGTTTGAAGAACGCAGTTCTATCTTTCATTAATTTAAAAGGTATATTTTGTGTAGAACGATAACAATGGAATAATTTGGAACTTCACTGCATATAAACAACTCAAATTCTTATCACATGAGATCAATCTTTTAAAATATATGGTCATTAATTAAGTCACTAAAATTCAAAAAATGAAATCATTTTATTTACTAATGTTAAACCCAAATTTTTTTTAGAAGAAATTTTCTGAGATAATTAGCATGATTATTATCAAGTTCTTTTTGCTTTGACTAGAAGAACAGACACCAAGATTGAAACCAAACAACAAGAGTTTGATATAGCATGAGTATTAGATGAATTCCTTTGGTTAATGTTATAACTAAGTGAATATAACTTGCGTTGGGATATTAATCTACATTATTCTTTGGCTGTTAGAAAAAATCAAAAAAAGTTGTTTAGGGAATATTGGTAAAGCAACTAAGCAAGGTTCAGAGGATACAACAACCATGATATAACTGGGACTTGATTGTTTATATCTCTGGGTCCGTTGACTTTTAAGACAACCTTAGGGGCAGAACAGAAGTACTTTACTTTAAAGTCTTATTGTCTTATATATGCTGTCTTGGAATAAAGGTGTTCGAAACTTGTTGTATTAATCTGATCAAAGGATGCTCTCTTTTTTTCTAAATTGACTAAAGTATCCTCTCAAACATTATAAGTGGTTCTCCCTTCATTTATCAAAGATGTTATTATTTACATGAATAAGTATATGCTTGACAAAGACTTGATAAACCACACCCATCACTCTCACCTAAAAGGTGAACACTGTGTAGATTTGAGGGTAAAATCATGGCCAAGGAACTAAATTCTCATCCAGTTTGTAGCTATCCCCACTTGGCTTTGGACGCTACCTTCCACTATAGCCCTCAACTTGGTTGAGGGAGTTATTATCTCATACTTTATTTTAATTTAGAACAACAAAACATATGAATATTAAAATAAAAAATTTAAAAAATTGTTAGAAAATTTAAAATAACCACTAATAATCTATTAGTTAATGGGTAATATTCCAATTTCTCTACTAAAATCTAGATATAATTTGAAAGAATCGTTCTTCAATTTTTGTCAAAAATAATTTTGATGATGACGAGTTATTAATAATTTTGTCCAAAAATATTAAATAACAATTTGCGAAGGCGTCATTTTCTCTGTTTGATTCCATAAAAATTTTCAGAGTTATTTGATACCTCATAAATTGCATAAGAGCCGTTTCCAAGTTGAACACAACGCGATTGTTGTGATTAGAATGAACTTTCCAAAAATAAATAAATAATGGATTATGAGGAATAATTAATGTTAAGGCGCAATACTAATCTCACGTAGTAAAATTTCTAGAAAATATAAATGTATATTTGATACGATAGTTACCTGTTTTCATTTCTACTAAAAATATAGATGAAATAGTGTTTAGTTATTTTTTTAAAATTGTTTTCATAAAAATATTTTTAAAATTAGGTAAAAATAATTGTGAAAATACAATAGCACAATTAATAACTATGGAATGTCATCCTTCAAATTATGCGCACACCTCAAAGAGAAATAAAGAAACAAAAAAAAAAGAAGCTATAAGCACACATAGAGAAAATAGAATCCCTCTCTCTAAACATTATTCTCATTTTGTTTCCATTTTTTTTCTATGCTATGTTTCTAACGCCTCCTCATTCTCTTTGCTTTTTTTCAACTAGTTGCCGTTGTACCATGTTGTGCTATTGTTGGGTGATCTAATAATAGTTTCTTTAATTAAGGGACATGAGCAAAGTTGCACGAGGAAGATATCATACAAGACTTCAATGTGTTGACTAGGAAAATGTATACGCCCAAGTTTTTAGTCGATCAGGAAGCTATATTCTATCAAAGATTTAGAATGGAGAAAAATATGTTCAATAAATTTTGTGATACTTTAAAGAACATTTGAAAAATAGCAAGAAGGTAAATTTGGAAGATGGAGTTGTTGTGTTCTTAATAATAATGTGTCATAATTTACGACATCAAGTCATTGCAGCCTTCAACATTCCCTGTATACTTGATAACAAGTGGTTTGATAGAGTTTTGAAAATTGTTTGTATGTGGGGTAACAAAATGATTCAACCAAGAAATGAGACAACAACTCATCTACATATAATGGGAGATCAAAGATTCTTTCCTTATTTAAAGGTAATTTTATGTATATGTATTTCTAAAATATTTAGTAAATGTATAATTTTTTAATTATTTTTTTATTAAGTTATTAGTCATATTTTATAACATAAAATATTTTGGTATTACGTGATCCTCACGTGTTATTCACATTTGGTTATTCTTAGTGGAAAGAGATAGTAAACGATTAAAGGGTTATTTAGATGTTTTAACTCTTGAAATTAAATTTTTAAAGCTTTGTGGAAGTATGTTTTTTTTCTAATGTAAATATGTGTATTTGTGATTGATTTAATATGAGTTTCAACTTTCAATTATGTTACAGATTAATTCAATCTTGTCAATTCTGGATTTCCTAATATGTCGAGTTATCTTGCTTCATATCATAAGAAAAGATGTCATTTGCATGATTTTAGTGAAGGGAGATGAGCTCAAGGAAAACAAAAATCGTTTAACTAGACATTCATCATTGAGGAATGTTATAAAGAGATGTTTTGGAATATTAAAAGCAAGACTTCCAATTTTGAAATTGATGTCAACTTATCCTATTAGAAGACAAAGATGGATTCCAACTACTTATTGTACTATACATAATTTTATCATATTGGAATATGGTGGAAATAAACTCTTTCGAACTTACTCTATAGATGACATGATTACATATGAACTTGGCTTAAAGATAACCAATGAAACTTTAATTGTCGTGGTGCTCAAACAAACTACATGACACAATTACGAGATACGATTGCGAATGAATTGTGAACTAGTCATAATTATTGAGTATTATATAATATATGTACATAATATATGACATAAATTCATTAAACACAATGTGATTTTGAATAATTTAATAAATTTGTGGTTTGACTACTTTATTAATAATTAGTGTTTTGAACACAATGTGATTTTAAATGATTTTAGATGATTTGATGGATTAAACAGAATGTGTTTTTGGCTATAGTAGAATATTTTATACATATAAACGTTGATATAGTAAAATTTATAAATTAATATATAATATAATTCTTAAACTTCATATAATATTATTTTAAAGATTTTTAATATACTAAAAACAATCAAACCAAACATATTTTCACTTTTTAACAATAAAATCAAATATATTTTTTAAAATATAAAAAAACTGAAAAAAAATTTGTTTTTAGAAAAGAAAATAAAAATTTAAAAGAAAACGAAAAACAATTCTTCAAACCAAAGACCGTCTAAATACTTAAGTAACAAATCCTCGAGAAAATAAATACACAGGAAAATCTCCTCAGAAAATAATTGCGTGAAAATCCACTAGAAATATCCGAAAGCAAAAATCCACAAAAAGAATCCCTAGGAAAACAAATACACAAATTAAAAGATATCCACAGAGAAACTTTAAAGAGAGATAAAAGGCAAAGAAAAAATTTCAAGAAAAATCAATGCACAGGAATAGGAAATCAAATTCACAAGAAGGAAAAAAAATCGTATGATAAACAAAAAAAATACAAAATTTCCATACAAACAAAATCGTGGAAAATCATATGATAAACAAATCCATGAAAAAAATAATCCATGTAAAAAAATCACCCACGAAATCCATAGAAAAAAAGAATCCCAAAGAAATCAATTAACCAAAGTACATATTTCAAAAAAAATATCAGTAGGAACTAGATTCTTGTCGATCATTATAGGAGGAGGTGACCTTTTTGTAGTATTGTTTTACTAGATTTTATCTATGATACATCTTCTATTGTAACTTAGGTATCTTTAGTTAATACTATGTTTGTTTATAAAAAAAATAAACCTTAAATTCCAACGTTAAAAGTAAAATAGAAAATGTTCATCCATTTTAATTGTACCATTGGCCAATTGGAAGAAAATGACAAAACAGTTGAGAGAGTGGGAGAAAAAAAAGTATTCTTCTTCAAAGATATTTTTCAGAAAGTGTGTTTGCCCTAATTTTTGTTTCGTTTAAAGCTGAATCTTACATCATACTTTAGTATCATGGACCAACCTCTGGTTCTCTGTGGGTAATAAGTCAATAGAAAGTGAAGAATGAGAATATGATGTTCCATCAACATATTATGTGGTCTCTTAAAGATGCCTTATGGTTGTAAAGATAGAAAAGAAGGGGAATATCCTCTTAATGCAAAAGAGATTTAGACTTGACATGCATGAGTGAGTAACTTTTTAGCAATATTCCCCCCTGATCAAGTGTTATTGATAACTTTCGATTGTCCTTTGGGACTCTTTTGGCAGTTAGCAAAACATGATAAGGATTTAATATTCACTATCTATTAACTTTTTTAGCACGTGCTTAATTTAAATTAAAGGTGACAAAATAGGTCAATTAAATATACTTTGGTTAGGTTTATTTTATTTTGATAATGCTCAATCTTAAGTAATAGAATGATGATTTAATAAGTGATAGAAGGATGATTTAGTAAGTTAGATTAAATTGACTTGTCATAAATTATAAAAAAAAAAAAAAAGGATTAATCCAACCCACAATTCATCAAAACTAGTTTGTTAGATTGATATTTTGACATCCTCTAAGGTCATAGAAAATAACTTTTGTTTTAGTACTTTTTACATGTTAGTAAAGAGAAAACGTTGCATCAAGTCTTATTCACTTGCTACTATGGTCTATTTTAAATTTTAATGTTTTGGTCCATCATACAAACTGGTCTCCTCCAATAACCACTAGTGGGTCGTCCAAAATGGGCTTGATGAATAGTGGGTATCCACTCATGACCCAACATGCTCCTTGTACTGTCTGTTGAGTTTTTTTTTTTTTTTTTTTTTAAAACACTAGTTGATTTCATAAATGTCTGATCTGCCAAGTCTGTATTAATATTAAATATTAACTTAAACAAGATTACTGCAGCAATTTAAATGAATCACATGTTTATTTATTCTTCGCAAATAAACATTTAGGACTCTTATTACATTCTCAAAGAACTCCTATGTTAGAGGACTCTTATTAAATTCTCAAAGAGACAAGTGTTTAGAGGACTCCTTTGATGTATTACAGGAGTTACCCCTAAACAACTTTCATATTTCCCTTATTACTATATATATATATATAGTTATTTGCTTCTTCTTTTTATTTTTTTGGTTACATAGAATATATATTTGAAAAGAAAAATAAAAAAATTATAACATGATTCTCCTTCCGCCAGAACCACCTTGACGTTGACAATTGAAATAGACAGCAGCAACAGGTAAACCAAGATTATAAAACTCAGCAAAATCTCGAGTGACGAAATTTTGGCGCCATCCAGGAGCAGGTATAGATTGTCTACAAGGTTGACGAAACAACACAAAAATCAAACGATGAATCCCTGATGTTGGTCTTGGACTTTCATAGCTCACTACCTCTTCTCCTACAAATTTCATCATCCCAAACTTCATTACTAACTATTAACATAATGTTAGTTATAAAACAATTTTCATAAACTCTTTTTAACACTTTTTTTTTTAATTATTGATTGATAAAACTCATATATCAATGTGGTTTCTCTTGTACTGTATGCATTAATACTAGGGTTGTGCGATAACACCGATTAAATTAAACCAAATTACAATTCAATTTAATTCTTCAGAAGTGACTCGATTATCTAGTTATTTAATTTTAGTTTTTAAACAATTTTAAAATCAGGCTTGAATATATTTTCTAAAATATATTCTTAAAACTGTCTTTAAACTGATTTCGAGACATCTTTAAAACTGGCTTTGTTTTCTTCAATAAGTTTTGAAACTGATTTTGATTCAAAAACCAATTTCATTTTAAACTAATAAATCCAATTTTATGCATAAACCAATTTCAAAACTTATTTTAGGTGAACATAATCTTTTCTAAAGTATGGTATAAATAATCTTAAAACTGATATGTTGATAAATCAAGTTTATTCAATCTTATTTCCTATATTGTCGTAATCAAATGAATCGATAATTGACTCTATTAAAAAGGTAGGAAAAAAAGTAAACATAAAAAATCCTCGCACTGTCGTATGCTTTGCTAATATATATATATATATATATATATATTCTTAACTTATTAAATTCAACTTGGAATTAATGATAAAATAATTTAACTGTATTGATTGAATTTTCCAACAAAGATTTAGTTTTCTAATTCATTGGAAAATTTAAAATAATAATTAGTGTCACTTTTTTCTTTTGCTCTCTATATATGGCTCAATGAACTATGAGTTATAAATTTAGATCATGAACAGAACGAAAATTATAAGATTGGTCATTCTTTTCTCTAGCTTATTCAGATCAATAACCGGGAATGCTGCAAAATAAAGGACTATAAGTAAGGAAGTTAGATTTATTTAACTTGAACATGTAATGTAATGGGGCATGTACAATGGTTATCGCAAAGTAATTAATAAATTGTAAAAGGGCCAAAGAAAGAAATAACAAAAAAAATGGTTAAAGAAAAAAAAAAGAAGAAGGAATAAATTGTGTACATACCGAAACTGGCCCCTGTTGTTGCAGGAATGTTGATTACCAACCTAAGCATCAATTGAAGAAAATAGGTTATATTAATTAGTTCTAACTTTTTTCTTAAGAAAAATAATTAACAAGATGTAAATATGCAAGATATAAATAGGATAATCTTAAAATACAAGATCATCATAAACTATTTAAAGTGTTTATCAAATACAAGATATATCTTAAAATACAAGATATGAATATCAAGTGTTTCAATTCATTCGTTTAAAGTAAAAAAATGCATATCAATTCACTCGTGCCTAGTGCAAATTAAATTGAATTTGGTGAGTAGGAAGATCAAGTTACGAACATGTTCACTTCAAGAGGTTTATGTGACTAACTTGGGAATCAAATTAACGTCAATTGTTATATATAGTACAAATTTCAGCTGCATTTTATTTTAGCAACTGATGTATATGTCATGCCGCACTGAGTTTTTAAAATAAAACAAGATAGACAAATATTAAACAACAGCTAGTAATAGCGTAAAACTTTTTTCTATCATCATTAAATTAACTATAAATTGTTATATATATTAAGATTGTTAACTTTTTGTTAGAAGGAAAAAAAAAATTTTAAAAAAAATCCCTTATAACTAAATTCGATACCAAATCACAATAAACGGAATAAATTTTTTTTCCATTTAATTATTACTCAACTTGTTACGTAAATGTGATAACTTATAAGTTAATATCTTCATCTACTTATCTTCATGTTTATGATTTGCTCAAGATTTTATTTTTATCTTTTGTCATTTACTGACTGATGCTAGTTCTATTGGTTTTCCTATAGTTCGTTTTAGTAGGGCTTAGCCCCCTTGTGTTATTAAGAACAAAAATGAAAGAAAAACGTATGGTGACAATATTTCTTGTAACAAAGAACGTACCAGTGTAAATATTCCCTCATATTAGGGTTACTTGGGCTAGGTGCATCAGGATCCACCATTACCTACAACATAGAGTGCATGTCATGCACATATATATAACTCACCATATCTATACAAATCAACACAACAAAGAATATTTTTTTGGTGAGTATGAAGGAATAATTGCTGATGACCACATCTATGAGAGAAACTAGCTCCTCCACTGATCAAAACCTTACTCTCATTTTTCATTTTTGAATGACCAAAATGATGAAGAAAGTAAACAATACTAATCAAGGATATAAAATTGAACTTTGAAGATATATATATGTACCATAGTGTAAAGGGTCCTGAGGTCATCTCCACCAATCTCAACTCTTGGAAGGTTGATTATTTGAGAGGGTTTGAGCTCACTACTATTGATGACTTCTTTGTTATTATTGTACACAACTCTAATAGAGATTGAGTTTGTAAAGGGCTCAAGAACATCACCTATTACACGTCCAACAACAAGAGGGTTTGTTGTGCCACGCATGATCGATATTTATTACTAAATATACTTTGAGAACTCGTGTTGGCTAGTTAGGTCCTCTTGAAATGTTGGAAATGTCCTTCCTTTTGTAGATGCATAAAGTTAGCAGTTTAAGGAAACCATGTACCATCAATAGATTCTAACTTTTATCTTTTTCATTTCATCTTCTCCATGTTTTTGACACGATTTTTGAGAAAAAAAAATTAAGAAAAGAAATGAAAAAGGAGACAACCTTTATTGTAACACGTATTCCAGCTATTACACTCAAAATATAAAAACGTAATTTGTTAACTTATTCCTTTTAAAAAATATATAAGTTAGCAAGAAAATTATAATAAATGGACGGTATAATTCCGTAAACAAAAATTATAATACTTTAAAATATATTCTTATCAACAAAATAAAATTAAAACTTATATATAAATGTCATATAGACGTACGTCACAATCTGTTATATTTATCAACTATTTTAACTCATTATTTTATTAAACACTTAAAGTTCAATTAGTTTTTTTTTTCCATTTTTCGACTACCACAATACTTTTTAAATAACTTTTTCCGGTTCTCAATTTTTTAAATAACTTTTTAACTAGTTTTTTCAAACATAACCTTTTGTTTTTAATTATTAAATATTTATGAATTTTTATTTTTTTTATTTGATGCAATAGACAATCCTAAAAAATAAAAAACAAACTTTTTTACATTATTGTATTATGAGTTTAAGTTAACTCTATATTGAAAGATGAGGATTACTCTCTAAGTTAATTCTATTTATATATATTTAACAATAACAAAACATATTTCTAGGTGAGACCGATTAATATTATTATAATTGTACATGTATGAAAATTGAATATTTATACGTAGAAGATGTAAAATATATATTGGACATTTTAGAAATAGAAAAGCATTTTGCATAAATTTTAAATTCATTAATATAGAATTTTTGCATATTTCTATTTTTTCGAAAAATAAATGTGAAAATATGTGATTGAAATCTTTATACCAAATCCATATACTCAAAATAGACCTAAAATGGAGTAGATGTATCTAGAGATTAATCGATTCAAAATAATTCTCCGCTTAAGGGTAAGTCTGTTGGAAAGTCTCATGAGAAGGGCGTGTTAGAAAGTCTCAGAATCACCTAGAGATGAAACATGTTGCATGACTATAAGTGGGGCAAACCTCATCTTACAAGCTGATTTTGAGGGGTTGAGTTGGGTCCAACCCACAATTTCTAGATGGTATTAGAGTCTATCCTATGATCGATAAAGATGTTGGGTTACCCGTTGTCGAATCGTATTGAAACACCTATTGAATAGTTTTTACGTTCGAGAAGTCCAATACTCAGCGTGAGAGGGGTGTGTTGAAAAGTCTAACATCACCTAGAGATAGAATTTATTACATGAATATAAGTGGGAGCAAACATCATTACGCTGTAATATAATATGTTATAATAAGACTGGATAATTTAGGGAAGTTCCTCAGTCCTCGTAAGTTCAGAAATACTAGGTATGAAACTATGGAATGGTTGATTCTATTCCGTTGATTTTACTTTAAAAAAAAAAAAAAAATTGGTCTTGCGACACTTAATATTATGTTGAATACATAGCATTTTATGATTATATGAAGCTGATTTTCCTTCTTGACTTTAGCTAAAGTCAAACACGTTCATGTTCAATAAATAGAATTAATGAAGCATGGCACACTAATGATACTTCTTGTGGTGGTGCCATTTAGGATATTTTGTTCGGAGTATTATTCTAGATATGTGGAGGCAAATATGTATCTTAGATGATAAAATTCGAGAGTGATTCAATTATTCAACAGCCATACATATACAATGTACTATATCCTCCTAAAGTATATCTTTCGGTTGTCCACACAAACAACCAAAAGATGCAAGAATGAGAATTATATACAACTTTTTACCTTTGCCAATTATACCTCTCCAACGTATATTTGGACGGATATTTTCCCTTTACACCAATAACTCTCCGTATAAAAGAATAATATGTATGATCAAATGCATCAGTTTTTCGTTACTGTACGTTATTTATATTAACAAGTTCATTTTCTCTAAATAAAGAGTATATTAATAATCTAAAGCCTGATATTCTTTGTTAAATATGGCATTTTTTATTCATGTGTTATAAAGTAAAAGAAGTAATTAACTTATTAAAAAAATAAGGGAAACAAATATGTTGACTATTAGATTATCAGCGTATAAAGATTTAAATATGAAATCATTTGACTTTTCTTCAGTTTCATATGGACAATTCATGAAATATTAAATTATTGATATTAACTTTGATTTTATTTCACGTACTAGTTAATATATATATATACATATATATATATATATATATATAGCATATTAAGGGTTTTTTTCTTTTATATTTATATATTAATATTAACACATATATTTAACTTTTAGGGTTGTTTAAAAATAGAGAATGTAGAAGAAAGAAAGAGAAATTTTAAAAAAATAATAACGTCAGTGTCATGATTTTACATTCAACTTTAATTTAAATATTTTTATTCTATTCCAATCTTTTTTTTTTTTTCCTACTCTATCAAACGAATTTAAAATCCTCACACAACATACCCAATGGGAAATCAAGAAACTGAGTTTGTGGTCATCTTACGACGATGCACTCTGTGAGCGTATGTCGTTGCACGAGTTGTCATCAGAATCAATCTAAAGAGAGAAAGAAAAAATGATTCTGAATATCTGGTTTCTATAGATTAATGTACGTGTTTCTATAGTATTAGCCTCAAGGGAAAAGTTCAAAATTCGGAGAATGTGAACATTAGTATGTTTCAAACTCATCTCTCAAGCTTGATTTTTTATATTCACATCCCACGAACCTAACCTTTCAAATAAAGAAAACGTCATCTAGCACTGAAAAAATAAATAGATTGTAATATGCTTTATTTTTTTAAAACATGACATTTTATATATATGTGTGTGTGTATCTTTTTAGTCTTTATATTAAGAAAAATAATGTAGTTTTAAACTTTTGTTTGAGACTAAAAATTTTTAAAATGTTAAAACTAGATAACTTTTTACAGAGACTATGCGCATATACATACATATATATATATATATATATATATATATATATATATATATATATATAAAAAAGGACCCAATGTGATTTAAATCCAAAAGTTATCATGCAAGACAAAGATAGTGTATCATAAAATTAATATAATTCACTTTGGTTCATCAAAGAAATTTTAATTCTCTTTTACGTGGTATTTGGTTGAAAAGTAAATGATAAGGGGGGAAGAGGGAGAAGATTCTTTAAAATTTGCACTTCAAACTAAAAAAGGAGATTTGATTTCAGTTGCAATGACAAGTTAAGTGTGGGAATCTCAGTAGTTTTTGACATATTTTTAATTAGGATTATTACATAATTTGTCACTTAGGAAGTATGTTTTTCATTAGTACATTATTGGTTTGCATTTTTTTTGTTCTTGTCACGTTTTGGTATGTTTCTGTTACTCAGGAGGGAGTTTCAACACTATCTTAAGGCGTTAGGGAAGTTATTTTGGTGACAAAAGACCAAAGAAGATTAATAGGAAACATTGCAGCAATTGTGAAGCATTGCAGCAAGCGATACCAGTGTTGTCATCCATCCACAGACCCTATGAGTAATCGAGCTTGAAGGAAGAAGACTGACGCGAGAACAAGTGTGCCATCTAAAGGCATAGCTTTCCTGTTTACAGCTTATTATTTGTAATTTTATTTTATTTCTATAGAACTGTTAAAACCATAGTTTAATTAGGCTTTGTTTAGCCAGAAAACACACTTATGTTTAGTTTTTGAAGTAGAAAGAGGTCAAAGGAGACAGCTCTGACATTTTATCCCTTTCTTGTTCTTCATCTTCTATTTTTGCGAGCAACTATCATGACTATGCAGAGCTAATCTCCTTCATTGTTGGGGTTGGATATAACTAGACCCGAATACATAGATGCATCGTACTTTACATTAATGCCACTACAATGGATCTCACATCATTTACTAAGAATATTTGTGCACAACACCAAGATAGATTAACGCAACGCCATCCTGGAACTTGTGCACTATGGAGTCCCATAATAAAAGCCAAGAAAAGTGGAGCAAAAGAACAAAGAAATAAACCACACGTGAAAAAATAGCAATAGCTAAACGGGTCCAACATTCTGAATATAATGCAGAATCACAAGTTTTGGCTGTTCAATCAAATGTAAACCACATCATTACTGAATTACCAATAATGATTTGGTATAGCAACATTTATTCATGAATCTATCATCAAATACGATAGCAAAAACACCGAGAGTCGTAATTGGCTACTTATTGCATATCAATTCTCTAGATTTCAACAGATGCTACAGACACGTTATACGATGCGTAAAACTACACTTAAATACCAAGCCATTAACTCATCGAGGAAGAATCATTTAAATTTTTCAGGATGTGTTAAGTAATAACAAAAATGCATTTCACCAATACGAATTTAGGCAAGACATGCACGCGCATTGATACCTAAATTGACAAACATATCGTACAACATGTATGGTCGTTTAGATGTACTTTAGACCAGAGATATATTGTTGCCTAGTAATTAGATACTGAGCCAGGGAATATATAACTCCTAATATACCCAAGATCTTAATCTTGAGTACATCTGTACATGCAATAGGAAGCAGATTAAGAGGTAAAGTTATCCAAGGTGGTGAGTCACTCTGCTTCGAATGGCTCCACACATACCTGTTGAAAAGTATATGACTCGGAAACGTAAGAATGAGGAGTGCCAAATTCTTCACCACAAAAATCCAGTCTGGCCCGCCAATTTGAAGACCCCATCCACTATTGCCTTGCCAAACATCTTCCCATATGCTGTAGAGGGCAGTCAAAACGAAATATATTGAGATGACAACAATCACGGGAAAATATCTGTGTTTGTCCCCAAAACCAGCAACAAAATCTGAATCCTGATTAAGGAGCAGCAAAATAGGAGCCAGGAAAAATATGGAGCGATTAGAACCACCAGTTAGGTTAACATTCAGGACAAGACATATAGCAAAGCACAATACTGTGGCAACATTCCCAACAGCAGGCATCCAGGCTCCATCAGCAGCCATCCTCTTGATTGTGAAAGAGGGCACTGTAGTAGCCCGACGATGCTGCATAAACCTCATTCTTGGCAAGAAACTAGCAGATGCACTTTGACTGGAATGTGCTTGTCTACCTCCAACTGAATCAATAGCCTTTTCCCGCAAAATCGAAGCAAGTTTATACTTTATCTCCAAGGCTATAAGCATGAAGATTGCTGCATACAAACCAAGAAGAGATGTCCGGGCACCCTCAATAGCTAGCAATGTTGTAAGCTTCCTCTCCTCCTCACCCAAATTTTGCATCTCACTGTCTTCAAGAATATTTTTGATTCGCAGTTGGCCCTCCAAAAGATAAGTAACAGGAAAGAGAGCCACAAGTAGAGCAAATACCCAGGGCAAAAGCTTTGTACTTGTAGCAGAGGGCAAATGAGTGAAGACAACAAAAACAGAGGCACAAACCATAGTGACAACAATGAGAACATGTAGTATGCCAGCCCAGAGAAAGTATTCAGCAGCAATGTAGATACCAAGGGCAGCCCCCATAGCAATGGAGTAAAATGTTCGCAACTCAACAATGTATTTAATGGGTATAATAGATGTAACTGATGCAAGTGTCAGCAAAATTGCAATAATAAGAAGCCAAGAAGGCCAGGTAGGCTTGCCAGCTATATAGCCATAAATTGAGATATCATCAGCAGAGTGACGGGCAGTCTTGATAAGGTCTGACTGGTAAGTCAATGACACCGGAAGAGGTGGCTGCATCAAAATAAAAAGTACACCAGTAGCCACTACCAGCACTAGACATCTTTTGGCAGACTGCAGTGAAAACAAAAGCTTATTATCAATCTTTAACAATAATTAGGAGGACATGATTGACCCAAAAATTCGCAATACATATTGTATGATCTCCACCTGCTCCCAAAATAAAAAATGAAAAACACAGGATTGGATAGATATGCATACCAAAACATGAGAGAAATGAATAGCAACGATTGGAACACAAGCCAGTCCAGTCAACAATATACAGAAGCCCAAAATTAAACCATCTGAAGGAGACCTTCCATTCCACCATTGGAGGGATTCAAAAATTGTTTCACGGCAAAACCATACGGACAAGGCAACTACAGAAGCATGTGCATAACCTTGCCATGGTTTCATCCTGGACGTTGTTTTTGATCTATCCCTACAAAATCCAACAGCAGTGAATTATAATATCATCGACAATAAAGTCTATATGCAAAATATAGGTTAGGCAGGACTCCTCCAAACTGACAAATTACAGAGATTGTCAGAATTACCTGTAAAGAAGCAATGGAGGAGAAACGGCCAACAAGAGAACTGCTGAAACCCATACAACAGACTTTGACGTAATAAACAACATGGCCAGCTTTGAAGAAAAGAGGCAAGTCAAAATCCAAACTGCTTTCCCTCCAATTCGATGATCCACAGATAACCTTCTCACCAAAGCCAAACCCAATAAAGTTGTCATCACAACCATATAACTAGGATACATCACCTCATCCTCAAATCCATAATAGTAAATGCTGGAGTAATTGAAAAATCGGTCCTCAATGTAGCATAAGAGCAATGCATGGCTTATCAGACCAGCCTCAGATAAAAAGTTCAACTTTGAAGGTAGAAGTGCCAAACCAGGAATAGCCATAGCCAGGACAGAATTTGCAATTATGAGTTTACAAAAAGATTTAAGGGACATGCCTGCCATCCAAATATTTAAATCCCAAAAGTTGTGCAGAACAAACCAAGTAACCATCAAGCTTCCAAGAATAACAAATGCAAAGTATGACGCTAGACTCTTCTTTTCAAAAAAACGAGCCAAATAAAAGCCAGCAACTGCAGGCAGAGGGAGGAACTGCAAATCAAAGGTTGAAAATATATCAGAAATAGAGAAAATCTATAACGGTTAATGAAATTAAATATTTAACCACAAACATAAGCAATATTGTCATCATCCACAAAAAACCCAGCACGAAAAAATGAATTTCTAAGAAAAATGTCATGCAGTTACCTGACCTGTTGTCTCATGAAGCAATGTGAATTTTAGCACATCAAATTGTATTATCCACTTTCCATAATTAATATGATAACAAGAGCAGTCAATTCAGAAAGGGGATAAGGTAAACCAAAAAATGGATAAACAAAAAAACAAGGAAAAACAGAAAAGAAATCAAGTGAACAATTTTGGCCAGAAGACGGATGGGTGGATAACAGAATATAGACATGACAATCAAGAATAGTGGCGCCTCTCCCACTACTCAGGCCACTATGGGTGAGACAATGAAACACACACAATAGGGTTCTGGTAGTGGCAGACACCCCCTCTGTGCTGCTCTACAGCAACTGCACCACTATTGGATACTCAGATCATGACAGTAAGACGCAATTTCAACTAAGAATCATGCACTATTCATGGTGTCACCGTAGAAAATACTTTACTGAAAGCCATGAGAAAGAAAAAACTAGAAAGGTTCACAATTCACATACTAACAAGTAAAATAATTGCCAGACATACATAAGCATATCCATATTAGACAAATATTTATTGCATGACCATGAAACACATCAAATAAAAAATTGAAATTAGAAATAAACAAAAGCATCCAAGCAAGGTTAGCCAATCATAAAAGATCTAGAGAGATGAGATTAAACAACAATCTTTCTTAGGAAAAACTGATTAGCTTGGTTCTTGAGTTGAAAAAATTTCTAACTAATCTTAAGATCATACCAACCAAACAACTAACACACAAAAGCAGTGATCAAGCCAGCATAACCTTACCATTGTGCCAAAGCTCACCCTCTAACCAAACATGTAAAACACATAATATATATAAAAGAACACCATATAATTTAGATGGATCCCACTACCTAATATTTTCATCTAAATATTTCGAGAAACTAAACATTTTTTAACTGAATGGTCTTTAAATCTCTACCCTTTGACTTCTCTACACATGAACATTTTATTCAACTCAGAATAGATTACAACTAAGATGGATACATGGGAAGATACAGCAGTAACCTTGGACATTGAGCAAAGACTATATACCTTCAAAAGGAGAGATGTTGACAAAAAACAGTTAAAGGGTTAGAATTTAATAGGTCAGGATAATAAATTTCTTTAATAGATGACAGATATGGAGAAAATAGTCATTTTGGTCCATGAATTAGGTAGGCACTTTCACTTTGGTCCTTACGAGGAGAAATGGTACAAAAGGGTGCTTGAATTGATATTTTGTTATTCACTTTGATCCTTCTGTAAATGTCTGTTACTTAATAGTTTCAGTCTAGATAACATGACATGTTAACTATCACCTTAAGTACCCAATCCTGTATTGATTTATTTTCTAATCCTGTTTCATACATTTTTTCTATTAACTTGATCTATTTACCCATTAATTTGCCCAGTCAGGTATGAAATAAGGTAAAAACTTAACAGCAAAAATAAGATTAAAAAAATAAACAATACATGACTGGACACATAAGATGATAGTTAATGTGTCATGTCATCCAGATTGACATTATTAAGTAATAGACATTTACCAAAAAATTGAAGTGAATGACAAAATATCAATTCAAGAATCTTTTTTGTAAATTTGCTCCTTTCAATGACTAAAATAGAAATAGCAACCTAATTCAAGGACCAAAATGACAATTTACTCAACAGATATGAGTAAGAAATTTACAAGCAATTGTGGGGATCGTAGTGTTAGAATTGAGACTGTTTGGGTGCCATCTCAGATCTGTAGAATGATGTCCAACAACCCTAACTTTATTCAAAGGATTTCTAATTTACTAGATATGTTAAACTAGAAAAACATACACACAACTGCCTCATCCACTTACCCTATTTACCATCTATTGTTGTATACACTAGCAGCATTTTAAGTGTTCAGTAACATCAAAGAAGCAATAACAAAAAATGGCAACAGTTTACTTAAAATTCTATTCTACTGAAGCTATAAAGTCCTAAAAAATATGTTTTAAGGTTGACTTGAACCAAATGATATACAACTCTTCCCATTTCCATGGATATAAAATAGTTCCACCAACTGTTTGGGTGCCATCTCAGATCTGTATAATGATGTCCAACAACCCTAACTTTATTCAAAGGATTTCTAATTTACTAGATATGTTAAACTAGAAAAACATACACACAACTGCCTCATCCACTTACCCTATTTACCATCTATTGTTGTATACACTACCAGCATTTTAAGTGTTCAGTAACGTCAAAGAAGCAATAACTAAAAACGACAACAGTTTACTTGAAATTCTATTCTACTGAAGCTATAAAGTCCTAAAAAATATGTTTTAAGGCTGACTTGAACCAAATGATATACAACTCTTCCCATTTCCATGGATATAAAATAGTTCCACCAAACTGTACCAACGATAATAAGTTCAAAAACTAATTAAAACTTAAAATCACATGGTTTCAGGAAAATACACAATAAATTAGCTACAATGGGATCACAGGGGTTTGAGCTACTAACTAATCAAACTTGTAACACAAGCTACTAACTAATCAACAGAGCAAAATCTCTAAATGTTGCATTTAATTAACAATTGGGTAAGTGCTTACCAGCAAGGGAAATCCCACAACAACTGCTCCAGCAGCACTGACTACAATAGCAGAAGTAGTAAACGCAACGGAGCTGAGAGCGTCAGAAACCATACCAATGGCATAAGCACCGGCAGCAGAAGCCCCTCCAAGCAAGGTAATAGTAACAAGAACATAATTCAACGGTGGCGGAACCTGAATGTACCTCCCAAAGGAATGAAAAACCACCCTAACCTCCAATGCAACAACAACAAACACCAACGCAACAGCGCCATTGACGACACGAATACTGTGAAGCTGGTTTGGGTTATTAGAGACCCACCAGAGCGCCCCTCGAGTAGAAGCGTAGAGCTGAAAGAGGAAAGGAACGAAGAAGAGTAGTAGCAGGTCGCAAAACGAAGGAGGGGAAGATAGCACAAGAGAGTAATGAGAAGCAACATGAAACAACAGAGGAACAAAGAGAAGATAGAGAGTGTGGACGCAACTCTCAAGTGGTCCAAGGATGAAGCTGTCACGTGGAGCCTCACCGCCGTGGTACCTTGCCTCGTGTTTGGCTTTGAAGGAAGACACGCGAGGAACGGAGAAGAGCCAGTAGAAGCAGCAATTGAATGCGGCGAGGTAGTAGGCGGAGTTGTTGATTCCGACGGCGGCGATGGCGGCCCAGGCGAAGAGTGAGGAGGCGGAGATTGGAATACAAGCGAAGAGGAGACGTTCTAGGGCGATTGCAATGGAAGGGTTTTCGAGGAGGAGCCACTTGAATTGGAGAGACGACCAAACACCGAGGAGGAAGGTTGTGTGAGCGCAGAGGAATGAGGCGAGGACGGCGACGGCGACGGAGGAATTGAAGGCGGCGTAGAGAGACGACGAGGCGGAGACGAAGAACGAGAGCTGTGCGAAGATCAGTGAGAACCATACGGCGAAGAATGCTGCGGGTTTGAGGTTTAGGGAATCGAGGATGTAGGAGATCATGAGGCCGACGACGAGGGTGGCGACCACCGGTGTGCCGCCGAGGTCGAGCAGGAACATGGCGGAGGGGACGAGGGCGATTGCGATCCGGTAATTGTATGTGAAAGAGGAAGGGTTTTTGAGGGATCTGGAAGAAGAAGAAGAAGTGGTAGTGTTGGTAGTGAAGTTGTTGCCATGGCCGTGAAGTGATGGTGAAGTGTCGTTAGGGTTTGATGATGAAGTGAAAGAAGGTGCACTTGTTGATGATGATAACGGTATGTAGGGGCGGAATGCGCGTGGTTGCAACATTTTATTATGTCCGATTATTCACTTCACCAAAACTCGATACACGAAGAAGAAGATGAAGAAGAAGAAGAAGAACCTAATTGCTCATTGCTCACTTCATTCATTCATCTACTACACAACTCACAAGCTACACTTCTTCTCTCAGCTCTTTTTTTCTTTGGTCAACACAATTCACAAGCTTCCTTGTTACTTTCTCTGGATTTTGTGGGCCTCATTGCTTTCAATACACAAAACAAAGGCCCGCTCCATTAGTGGGCTCGTAACGGACCACATAATACGGGCCTTTCTTATTAAGTTGGGCTTAAAGAAATACGTTACCGTTCTATAAATTAATCAGTAATGAAGCTTCTGTAATCCAATGAAGTAGTATCATTTCAATCTTTAAATTTTAGAGGTTCATGACTTAAAGTTTACAAATTAATCCCTTTGTCAAATTTGATCCTCGCAATAATGTAAATAGAACTTATTAATAGTTATGAGATATTATTTAAATTATTTCAAGGACGTCTATGAAATTAATTTATCAAATTTTAAAAATTAATGATTGAAATAACATGGTTCCGAAGAACTAAGACTGAAATGGTGCTCACTGTTCTACAATCTATAAATACAATAGAGACCTGCAATGTGACTTATAAGTTCTACAATGTGTTTGGATTGTGATGGTAGCGATTCAGATTTTCAATTTTAACCGGTGAGTTGTGACATGAATTCAATTTGTGTCAGAAGTGAAACCAGACACGCAACAAGTGATGCTCAAATAAAGCGCGTAGTGTGTTTCACTGTTTCCTCCGACGATGTGTTTTGTGTGTAGTAGTAACATTGCTTGTGTATTGTTGCATTATACTGTCCCAGACAGAGACACTTTTATTGGAAATAAATTGCGTGCCGTTTTGTTAGCAAGTAAAAAGTGAAATAGAGTTGCATGTGAAGTTTTCCCAATACTCGATAATAGATAGCTTTAATTAATTTGTTTGGGCTATCAGGACAAGTAAAGATACGCTCCTTCTTCATGTCGGCATCGTAAGCCTGCACATTTCACACAGGAAGCTTAATTAAGCCTCTTGATAATGACCGATGGGACTGGTAGCTGCTCTTCAATGCCAACGCAGCCACCTGTTACGCGCATTTACGCTATATCAACACCAGTGGAGCAGGAATCATTATCACTACCATTAATATCCAAGATTATTTTGTTCCTTCCTTGTAGCGTACAATTCACTCCATATCTTAACGTTTTAAACTAAACATTATTTCTACTTCTTAAATAATTAAGATAATTTTATGAAAATAAAATCATTATTCTGTCCAAGTTCTTAAAAACTCAAGCAATATTTACAGACAATGTGAAATTGTATTCAAGACCCAGACCTCAAATGAAGCTAACTACCCGTGTATGTGTCACTGTTTTTCAAAAGTGTTCAAACATTTATTTATTGCTAAACCGCGTTCGTTTATATTATACATTTCTCCTATACCATTCACAAACCTGCGTAATCGTACCGCTGGATCTTCTTTGGTCTGAGTTTTCAGTACGGAAAAAGGTTTACGTGGGACCATCAACCACCCATACTTACCCAACACACCAGCACAGTTCGTGTGCAATTTTGCGATAATTATTGTGCGCGTTCCACTATGCTAAATCTATAGAAAGGCCTCAAATAAAATTAACAAATAAATCCCAACCAAAGTATGAATAACTTAAGTGAAGTACAACTACCAGACTAAACGATGATCAAGTCACAACAAAAACATTTGTAAGATTTTGCTAGTACTCGCATAATGTTATTGTTAATACTAACTCAACAAAAAACGACCCTTGACATTTTCAAGTTATCCCGTCTCTTCACAATCAGATAAGGTGTTTGTCACGAATCATGGGTCTTATTTTCGCTGGGGGTGAGTTCAGTAACCGAACCTTGGGTTGAATACTTTTTAATTCTCAAAGAAATAAGTACACTGGACAAAATGCCAACTACAGGGAAAAAGTAGGACCAAAATTGAGATTTCTTAGAGCCAGAGGCTGTAGCAACAGCAGCACCAGCAAGGCTTCCAATGGATGTGTTCTGCAAGATCATGGGGATACATCCAATAGCAGTAGGAAGAAGAAAATCCAAAAGGAACCCAACTTCAGTAGCTGCCAATGTATAGTTAATAACATAAGAAGGCACAGGTGAAAAGCGGGCAAGAAGAACAAATTTCCAACCATCTCGCTCAACTCCTCTAGAGATTAAATGAAAATATCTGTTTCTTTGGGCCCACTCCATTGCTGAGCTTGAACTCCTGAATACCAACCTAAAAGAACCCAAAATTCAGCACGGACAAGAAAAGAGAAACAGCCGAGAAATTACATGCAGGCTCAGCAAATCTAATCAAATAGACAACACGTCATTAGCAAATCGATATGCTTGTTACTATTTACTAGACAAGTTTACTAGAATAGTAGTACTATTCACACAAAAGCCTCATTCACTAAACCTATGAATTAATTACTAGCATTTAATGTCGTATATGGTACGTACACTAGCGGCTCTTTTCGGCAGATAGTAGTAAAGTCAAAGATGTAAAAACTAAAATGGCAATGATTTTCTTGATTTTTCATTCTAAAGAGGATGAACTCAACACGTTTTAAGGTCAACTTGAACCACACAATCTATAATTCTTCCCATTTCCATGGATATGAATTAGGTCCATCTAATTGTGCCTGAGAACGCAAGCTAAGTAGACAAGAACTCTCACGGTTTCAAGAAAATTCACAATTGTTTAGGTACAATAGCAGCACCGGCGTTTGAACATACGACCTCCTACAAACTAATCAAATTTCTAACACGGGCCCAATCCAAATTTTGTATTCTAAAATTAAAATTTTAGAATACAAAATCCATGAAAGCGAAAAAAAGAGTATTACTTAGTTATTCCTTAACACAGGAGCGAACAAGTTGTCTATATTCCATATAAGAGGAAAAGTTGTATTGAATTGCAAAGCAAAAAATAATCAAAAAAGTGGAAAGAGGAGAATATAACCTCTACAAAGAATACAAAAAGATAAAAACAAACACAAGTCAGCACAAAAACAGCCTCCAATTGCTTAGAATATTTGCACAAGAGATGCCCAGGAAAAAGGCATAAAGCCTAACATATCAAGAAAACACAATATAGACAACAAAGATCCTAGAGTTCCTATAGCACATCAAGGTTCTTCCCACCTATCTTAATAAACAAGATTGAGAAAGACCAAGGTCTTAAAAAAAATTCCGCAACCACAATTTTGGCTGCAACATCAAGGTTCTTGTGTGTCTGTAATCGTGATTTCATCACATTATTTGATTTTGCAATTTAAAACTTTGAATATGACAAACAAAAAAGGAGAATTCCTTATTCCCTTTGCTCACTGGACAAACCAAGCAAGCTATCATCTCCAAACTGTTTCCATAAGTTGAAAACTACGGTAACCGATTAAAATCCTAAACACCAGCTTCAGTTTCAATTTCATCAAAGGTACCACACCAGAAAAATAACCTAAATTCTAAGATTCAGTTAGATAGACCATAGCTATTGTTCCTACGCCAAAATCAACTATCAATTAATCATTCCTTTATAACGAATTGACAATTAACAAGCTAAAGTCATGTCGAAAGAGAAGTCAACCACTTAACAACTCTAATATCATTACGCATAATTCAATCATCTTAATAGCGTGTTTGGTGGAATCCTAATTGCGTGTTTGATTAACGCGATTTTCCACATCTCGGATGTGCTTTTCAGAAACTATTAGGTATAGGCTTATAGCTTCGACATTCGGCATCCGAATCGTGATTTATAATTCTCAACGAACACGATGTAAGTAAAAACATTTGAAAGAGTAAAAAGAAGTAAAGAAGACGAAGAAATAAGGTTAAACCTGCCAATGGAGAAGGAGAGTGAAGCAGCGAGGATTTTGGCGGAGAAAACGCATAAAACGGAAGGCAAATAACCGAAAACGAGAGGCGCAACGGTTTCGAAGAAGATCGCAGAGGGAAGACAGAGAGCGATGGAAATAGTGTGAACGGAAACATAAAGAGGGATCGCCCAAATCCCTAATTTTTCAGACAAATCTCTAACGAACTTGAACGCAGACTCTTTGTCAAATCCAGTACCCTGCCACCCTCTCCACGCCGCCACTAACGCCACCACCACCGCCAATTTCCACCACCACCCCCGCCACATTTTCACAACCAATCACAAACACAGCACGCCGCCACTTGAACCAACCTTATTGGATCCTTGTAATTTAATAATGTTTAAGATTAAAGATGTCACATTTTGCATTTGTCTATTCCCAACGAATATTACTTTTCTTAAGTGTTACTCCTTTCTTACACTATTGAGGTAAAGCGTGATTTTGCTAAATTACTGTCGATTTTCATTCTCAAGTGTAGTAAAAATTTTAAAAAAAATCTAAACGTGTTTTAATTTTTTTTTTGTATATGGATTTTTATATTATTGTTATATTAGATAATTTTTAAATAAAGAAATATATATTATATTTTTTGAGGTTTTTTTTAAATGTATGAGAATATTTTGAGGATCTTTTACTATAAAAAATAATAATATTTTTTTAATGTGGACTTAAAACATAAATTTGAATTGTTTTATTCTTAAGTCACGCTTTGTGCCGGACAAGTTCTTCCAAGTTATTTTACAAAAATATATGCATTTGGCTTTGGAAATAACTGAGTTAGATATGTTTTTGGTGTTTAGACTCTTTCAGTATTTTATTTTTGAATTTTAAATAATCTCAAAACTTTTTAGTATGGTATTTTAAATTTTTGGACACATTTTTTATGGGTCTTAGTTTTGTTGCTAACAAATATTTAGGAAAAAATGTTCAAATATAAAAAATTGATTTTGTAATAAAATTTTTGTGACCAGATTGGTAAGTTTATTTAAAGACTAAATATAAATTACAAAAAAAAAATAAAAATAGATATATTTGAAAATAAAAATATTTAGAGCATAAAACATATTTAACCCCTATAATATAGTCCTAAATATAAGTAAATATAAGAAAAAAAATTATGAACCTAAACATAAATAAATTTTAACCAATTTTTTCGTACCTAATAATAATATTTTTATTTAATTATGGTTTTATTTTCAATGACCCTTTTTTATTCTCAACATAAATTTTAATGAAGAGTGATTTAGAAAAAAAAATCACAATCAAAATTAATAACCATAAGTAATGTAAACTAACATTCTTAAAAAATATATAAACTAGTTAAATTTATTTATATTTAGATAGAAACTGAGTATATGTATATATACATAAAAAAAATTTGATACTATTTACATATATGTGTGTGATTTTAAAATTTTGAGATAATTTTAATTACTTTTAATTATATTTTCACGAAAAAAGAGGATAACATCAATATATGAAATGGAAAAGTAATCAATGTTATTATAAATGAAGAGATTTTTTTCATATAAATGAAACATGAAAAGAAATATAAAAAAAAAAAAGTTAGAGAGTGTTGACACACACAATGAAAAAGAAGTTACGTAGTTCATTTAAAAGGGATATTGACACGAGAATGAGCCATGTCCGCAAGAGTGTAAGTAGGTATATTTCGTCATGAATCATGATTGCACGAAGCCGTAATTAGGACAACTACTTTGTTATTTCTGTTTCATTACTTTTTCCTGATAATGAAATACCTAATTTTTTCACTACTTATTCCTTAGTTTTTATTTTATGACAGCACCAGACACCAAGCATGTTACTAAAACAAATTAACGTTCGAACTCTGTTGAGGTTGTCTTCTTAGTCTTATTCTACGGTTTTTCCTAACTAAATAAACAAACAATGAAATCAGGACTATTATGTTTATAATCAATGTCGAAATGGCTATTATTTAACCCAAGGTGGTGAACCTAAATTCGGCAGCAATTGTCCCATAAATTTGTATATGAAACTCATTTAAAGTAAAAATAGTGAGACAACTATTGTATTGCATACAAATTTCAGTACAAAAGTTTTAATTTTTATAATAATTATTATTTTATTTTTTTGTAATACAAAAGTTGTACAATACTTAAATATATTTATAGTTCTTATAACATATTAATTTATTTTTGGTTTTAGCTCATATATATATATGAAATTTGAGTTAATTTTCATTTCTCTGTTTGTCTATGTGTCTGGTTATTATCATCAAATTAGTTCATTGAATGTGATCTTAACCGAACATGCATGCTAGCAAATGTCACATGTCATTTTTTCTTTTCAGTCTCGCTGAAAATGCACTCTCTTTTATTTTAGACCCTTTTTAAGCAATCTTAGTCACTTTCAATGCATTTAATTGATGAATAACTCTTTTTTATTTATTTTCTCTAAAAACAATTAAATTATATTTAGAAGATTATCATAAAAATAAAATATAATTATAAAAATTAATATGTGAAATAAGTAAGTGATAACATTTTGTTAGCAACTTCAACCATGAGTGCCCGTGAATAACGCTTATGTAATTTTAAAATTTCATTCATAATTTACTTCAATAAATCAAGATTCTTGACTAATATTTTTTTAACATAAAATAATATTTTTATATGTATGTATATAAAATAAAATAATTTATTTTTCAATCCTAAAATAATTTAGTATGTAATAATAATTATTTTCATAATTAATAATAATTTTAAAATAATAAATGTACTGTAATTTTATTTTATTTTTATAAATAATATATATATATATATATAAAGAACATAAAATAAAATTAAAATACTAACCTGATTAATAATAAGAAATATGGTTAAATCTAATTTATTCCAAAACACTGCAACAACCAAAAATATATATTTTCTCTTCATAACTTTTATAATTAAATGTAATTCAGTCCAAAATACTGAGTCTTACCCCTTCTTAAAAGTATATTCTATGAGAATCGAATAAGATTCTTCCGAGAGTGTGTTCTATGTTGCCAACTACAGGCAAAATTAATGCATTAAATGCATGGAAAATATTACATAAAAAATTAGAAGTATCAAAATCAAAACAATAAATATGCTAAAAAAGAATGTATAACATAGTTAATTAGTTATGAAAAATATTACCTAAAAAAAAATTACGTATATTATACTACGCACAAATTAATTATAATATAATTATTGTATTATAATTTATGTAAATAGTTAAAACTGATAGATTAAAAAATAAAACGTAAAGATAAAGCAGCTCTGACAGTTTTAGAATTACTCTTAAAATAAGTTATCTCTTCCCTCTATTGTATATAATATAAGTTTAATTATTATGTATTACGTGCATGAAATTTTTTATATTATTGAATCAATCAAAAATCATTATTAACACAATTTGTAACTAGAAAATTATATGAAATCTTATACTATTAATATATATCAATTAAGTCCACATATTATTTCATATTTTCATAAATTTTAAAAATTATGTTGGCATCATAGCATTTAATATACGTTGCGTATTAAAAATTATCACAAAAAAAGTTTAAAGATATTTTGTTTTCATCTGTTCTTCGTCCCAGTCTTATATCTTTGAAAAGGAAGGGTTTTCTTCCACTAGCAACTTCTTTTTTCTAAAAACAAAAAAACATATATTCTGGTGTATATATATGGATGAAAAAGATTATTTCTTATTTTCTGAAAAATCTTTAAGAGGGCAGGGTTTTATATCTACTTTAATTATATATTATAGTAAATATTAACAAACAAAAAAAAAGTAAGGCACATTTTAACATTCAAATACTTAAGTTATTCAATAATCTATAACAAATATGAATGCATTTTAGAAATTATATTTTTTGTATTAAAACACATAAATTATATTATTCCTGCAAACATTTTTTATTTTATTTTTAAAAGTAAACGTGATGGAGCTATAGGCACATATAATGGGGTTTTGGCCTTTTGGAGATGAAAAAGCTGAAAAATTAAGGGCCACGACCAGAATGAAGAGGATAAGATGAATCAGCATATTCTGCTAAGTTCCAGATAAGTATGACCACAACGTTCCACCGCCCATTGCCTAATACACGTAACTCACTCTATATGGCATGAACAATGCATTTCAATGCATGCAACTCCTCCATTTCTATTTTTATTTATTAATCAACCAATTTTTATTTTTCCTTTGTGTGGTTTAGTAAATGTACCCACTTACTATATCTCAAACATGACAAATTAACCTAAACCAATTATCGTTAAGGTAGTTGTTGTTTATAGATGTTCATTTTTTATTATTAAACTCCCTTGATAAGCTTCATTTTTCTAATGTTTATGTACACTATAAAGTGTATGTTAAAAAAATGGTTTGGTGAAAAGAAAATTAATTAAACCTCCAACATTAGCATGTGCATTAATTTGAGACTTTAATCAGTATCCATCTACAACTCCTCCACTCATTACTCCACAAACTTATATATGTATTTATAATGAATAGCCTCAAATGTTTATAAAAACAAAAGGTAAACAACAAGTTTTTTGCAATGTTAAGCAATTAGCATACGATACGTTGGTTCACATTTATAATTTATATTACTATATATAAAAAATTCAGTGTAAAATCAAAGTCCCATCCACTAATATTTGAATATTGTCTATGTGAACTAAAACTCTTAAATCATGGGTTTGGAGTTTGTTTTTGAAACTTATATTTGGAGTTACACATGCATTTTTTTTTTTTTTACTATTATTAAACTATACTTTTAAAAATATATGAATTGATGTGCTGATGTTAATGAGTAACCAAAGTCAATATATGTGTTAACTTGTATGAGGTGGTAGATGTTGAATTTTGCTCTGCATAATTTAGAAATTATGCATATTTCTATAAGTATCATGTTTATTAGTGTATATATAGCAAAATTTAGTAGCTAGCTAGGTGCAGTGCCTTAAGTTTAAATCTGAGCATAATTGTAGGATGTGTTGGAACAAGCTTACGTGTGTTTCCTTTATCTAGTTTGAATTTTTGTTAGGGTTAATTTTATCAATTAAAATTTGATCGGATCAAGATTCGAAAATATTTATAATAAGATCGGGTTGACAATTTAACTGATTAAAATATTTCCACAAATTACTTATTTCCTTATCTAAACAAGATGTCTCATCGCATAAAAATTTAGATTCACTAAAAAATTGAATTAAATTTTGAATATTGCTCCAAAACCAGGGTCATAAATATTTAAAACTAAAAATTTTGATTTATTTTCATATTTTAATATTTCATATTAAATCTAAAGTCTAAACAATATGATAGATATTTGATACTTCTCAGCCAAATGTTCCTTATTCTATTGAATTTATTTTTAATTAGAGTATTATTTGATCGAAAGCTATTGTGTTGTCTTTTCAGTTATTCTTAATTCTTTTATTTATTAATGATGGATTGATTTATGTATTATATTAAAAAAACTTATCTCTATTTTAATATATAGTTTAAAATTCTATCTGTACCGCCAAAGATGTATTAGATTGGATTTTAAATTAAAGGTGTATTTCTTTTGGCCTTTCTTGAAATATTTTTAATTTTTTTTTATAATGGTTGATCAAGGCGGTTAAGTGGTGTTGAAGGTAATGTAGTGTTGAATTAAAATAGTGATGATCTTTCTAAAAAAATTATCAAAATATAAAGATACTTAATTAAGGCATTTTATAATAAAAAATCTTATATTATTTAAAATTATATAAATTTTAATAGAATAATTAATACGATAAATCTTATAATATATTAGAAAGAAAATATAAATATTTTGATAATTTAATAATCTAGCCAATTTATTTTTAGATTTTATAAGATATCAATTGTTTTATGATATATAACTCATTATATACACAGTGATTTTATTCAGGTACGTAATAATTATAATTATTACTACCATGTATTATGTTATTATCATACCTATCTACTACAACAATTATTTTCATCACTATTATATTCATCCATCACAGTTATCGATAATATGACAGTAGCATTCAATAATAATGCTATTGGTAATGACTCCACTAACAAAGACATTGATTACCGTGGTAGAATAGTTCAAATTTTTATAATTAAATTTAAATTTTAGTCATAGCTTTTTAATTATAATCTAATAATTTTTTATAAACTTATAAATTATTTCAAATCCTATAAATTCTTATTATACAAATTCAATAAAATTCAAATTACAAAACGTTAATATAAAACATTTTAAAAAAAACCATAAGTCATTATATTCCAATAAATCTTTTAATACATGCATGATTGTTTTCACTCTAAAATACTATTTCAAGATCAAAATTCAATGTAACCCTTATATATCTCTAAATATTATATTTTAGCTCATCTAAGTTTTACATAAATTTAATACTCATATAATATACATCATACTTGCTGTTTGAATTATTCAGGTTTAGCCATATCGGCTAGGTCCAATTAAGTCTGCAAACAGATTAATTAAGCTGGTCAAAGGTAATTTAACATTTGCTAAAATCTTTGCTGTTTCCACAAAATATGAGCTGAAATCTTCAACTTTGACTTTATTGAGATATTTCTCAAAAGTTTAGTTGCAGAATTCTACAAGCCTGGACTTGGTTTCAGCATTTCTAGCATTACTCTTCTATACAAGTTGTTATGTGTCTTTTCCATTTTATTTTTGGGGCAATTTGTCATCTCATTCTTTCAATGCCATTCGCAATTGCGTATAATCAAGGACAACGTACAATGTGTACGAATTAAAATTCATTAAATTGATCTATGAAAAAATAAATTGTTGATAATTAACACATCCTGTAGCACATTTTTCCTAACACTAGTTTCACGAGATATATTAAATCAGATAAAAGATCATTGAATAAAAATATATAATCTTATTTGATAAAACTCATAAATTTTAGTTATTAACAAAAAAATATATTATTAAACGTTTAAATCAAAACAAATCTATCTCTGATTGTTATCCGAATACGGTTAACTAACGTAGATTTGTATTAGCTTAACTGATATTTCGAATTCAAATTCTGAACTTGTAGATATTGACTAATAAGAAATATTATGTCGTTTATGATAATTTTATCATGCTCATAATGGATTATTTTTTATTAAAAAAATTATAATCTCTATGTTTTTTATTATTAATTTTATGATTACCTAATAAGAAAAATTATGTCGTTTATATTCTATATCTTTTTGATTACTTTCCTAAAAAGCTTTTTTATTTCGTTGTTTCTGATTTTACACGTAAACGAACTCAAAATTCAAACGTTTCACAGATCAGCGGCCAAAAACAATACCCAACTGTCTCGGAAATTAAGAGATTTGGTAAGTTTCCCAAAAAATATATTTTTAATATTCTTTCTATTCTTAGTATAAAAAATTAAATAAAAAATATTTAATTTTTTGACTGCAAAAATAAATAATATTTTGAGAACATAAAATTCACGTATGACTCAGAAATTAAAATACTTAAATATTACATTTTTTAAGACACTTAGATGTTATTTAATTGGTAAAAAAATATTAAAAAGATGAATTGGGAAAAATAATACCACATCATTGGTCTTGACTCTTGAAGTTAATGAAAATAGTTAGTTAATATTTTGTCAATATTTATGTTCCTTTTTTAGCGTTATATGAATATAACAATTGGCAAACAAAATATTTGTAGTCAACAAAAAATATTTTAAAATATGAACGAAAATAGAATAAAATGATTAATAATTTAATTATTTTTGACTGAATTAATTAGTTTTTTTCTAAGAAAATAATTAGTTAACTGTTAGTTTCAGTATGAATTTCAAAAAAGAAAAGAAAAAGAAAACCCTATATTAGTAGTAGCAGAGTATATATTTGGGGATAACGCCTTACCTTGGTGTTGATGAAGGGTAACACAAAGAGCGTGGTTAACGTATAGGGGGGACGATCCTCGTTAATGCCACTAATAACTTCTTAAATATTCATTATATTCTCTCTGAAATAAAAATCCATGAAATTATGTTCAATAATACTGAATTTTGAATAATCTTTTTCTTTTAACTACTATTAAGAATGAATAATAATAATAACAATAATAATAATAATAATAATAATAATAATAATCTTATCCGAGGAAGCTTTTTTTAGGTACATAAAAAAAATAATAAAAAAAAGGAGACGGAAAGCAAAATATCAAAAATGTTTGTGCTGTGCGTTGCAGCTCCTTCTCCCAATCGCCTATAAAAGCGGGGAACAAGGGAGATATAATAGAAGCCTAAGAACAAGTTCAAGAAACAGTGCGAAATAGGGAGAAAATAAAAAACAGAGAGAAAGAAAGAAGAAGGAGAAAAAGAAAGACTCCTTCAACTAGTGCATTGTTTCTTCTAGTAAGAACATCCTTTCTTTCCTTCCTTCCTTCTTTCTTCACATACTCAGGATTCTGATGATTTTTTTATTCATATTGTTATTGTTATTATGATGATGATTATTATTATGATTTGTTTGATGAGAAAGAATGTTTATGGATGAGTAGATGGTAGGAAGAGGGAGCAGGAGGCATTGTTAATTAAAAAGAGAGAGATGGCGAGTTACGAGGCTATTAAGAACTTTGATGATGATGAAAATGAGGATGATGTGGAGATGGCACTGCCTCAAAACCAGATCTCTGGATCAAGATCTGTTACTCTTTCTTCAACCATTGCTGAAACCACACCGCTTCACATTCACCACAAGAAGATTGACGAACTACAACAACAACAACAACGTTCTTCCACACACCAACAACCCAAACCTCTAACTCACCGTCTTGTCTCACTCGATGTTTTTCGCGGCCTCACCGTCGCGGTAATCTCTCTCTCTCTCTCTCTCTCTCTTCATCTTCTTCCTCTTTTTTATTTTTTTTTTCTAAAAAAAAATATTAGAAAATCAATTTATTTTCTTGTCTAATAAAGCGGACGCATATTTTTTTTCAGCTTTTTTTAATCACTTTAGTTAGACTTCTTTTCAAAATATTTCCACATACTTTGATTTTTTTATTTTTTTGAACGTTTATAGATTATTAATCCTTAGTCTGCAACTTGTTCATGTTGTATATTGTTAAACGAGATTTAATTTATTAATTAATAGTGACGATGGTTAAGATGCTTCCTCTGTTAAAATTTTGCGAAGAAGTAAACGACGTCGTTTGAGTTGATTCTTGTTTACTATGTTGGATTTGGATTTGGTGGTAGTCCAAAAATAAAAAGAAGTAACTAACTAGGTTAGGGACTGTAGGGCTCTACGTGATTGCGCAATGCGCACCATTCACTCATGAGTCGTGACTCAACGGTGCTCATGTTTTCTAAAAAAAAATGTTTAGTGGTTATTGGAGGAATTAAATGATTGATTGATTAAAGAGAAAGAGAGAGAGAGATTCTTGGGGATGATATTTTTTTTGTTGTTAATTTTTAATTTTTCTGGCATCTGAATTTGACTCATGAGAGAATCCAAACTTGAAAGAGTGTGCACGTGTTAAAGTAATGTTGCTTTACTTTGAAGAAAAGCATAGGGCTTGGTGTTTGTTACCATCCGTTGTTTCGTGACTTTGTTCTCCTTTTTTTTTTTTTAGAGATAAGAGTTTGTTATTCATCTCTTATTATTCGGGAAACCGACCATATAAATAGCATTACGGCTATGGCCTATTTCCACCGAATTCCTTAATATTCTCTTTTTTCACTCTTGACTTCATCAAACATTTTCCACTTTTTTTTTCTTTTTTTTTTTAAACTTGTTTCTTAAAATATCTGTGATGATATCATTTTAACTATATTTATTCTCATATATCAAATTGAAATCTTTTCATACCCAAAGGAGGTAGCGCGAACAAAATTGTAAAAGATACCTTATTTTGGGAGAAAATTGATTTTCTATGGAATTTGAATTTATGAAATTGTTTTTGTTTAACAAACCCACCGTTTTTTTTTTTTGGAGAGTATGCTTAGTTCTCGAGTCTTTTGGTGAGCCGTCCATTTAAACAGCATTACGGCTACTTACTTGTCTTTTCGATGAAATTTCACAATATTCTCTGATTATAATATATTTTTACTTTTATTATATAGTTGTTGCTTGTATTTTAAACCATATCATCTCTGTTTGTTCTTTACTTCGCACTGACTATGTCTATTCACTTTTATCATGATTCTTATTAATATCGTTTTTTTTTTATAATTATGTTTCTAATTATGAATATATTTTTTATTTTGTCTGTTTAATTCCCCATGAAAGAAATAATAGTAGTTTTTCAATTATTGATTTGAGAAAAAATGGTTTATATCCCAACTCCCAAGCGATTAACGGATTAAGTAATTTCGTGTCTTGTATCGCCCTCCTATTATTAGGTTTCCTTCCTGATTAATTACTTTTGTTTGTATGTCATTGAATATGTGAATATTTATGTTTAAATTTAGCAAGAAAAAAAGATTCTCCTATTACATGTGTAGATTACTAAATGAAAATAAAAATACTTGTGTACAAGCTGAAAAGGGCATGCTTGTACTTCTTTTCTTTTGGTTCTCAGCCTGCTTTACTCTTCAATCATAATTTACTAAAAAAATCATAAGATAAAATATACTATCACTTACAAATGGTAATGGTTGTTGGGCATTTTAGGCCGCCCTCAAAATCATAATCTTTTAAACTAGATAAAATATGTCCGATCTTAGTTTCACCTCTTTTCAAGCATGACATGATTTGGTAGTTTTGTTTCATGTAACAAGGCCACTAAAAATAAACTATTCTAAATGGATTAGGTCAATCACAAATTGCCTATTCATTATGTTAAATGTTAAATATATTAAAGTTTAAGTTTATAATATTAGTTTACTAATGCATCATACAAAGAGTGGTGGCACAGGGCGCAGGGTATTCTTGCCCATTGATCATGTTAAACATTAAGTAAATTAATGTTGAAGTTTCTTTATTAATATATTAGGTTACTAATGCAACGTTCGAAGAGTGGTGCCATAACGTGTAGGTTAATCAGAAATTGCCCATTGATTATTGATTATTTTCAGTGTTAAGTAAATTAATATTCAAGGTTATTTATTAATATATTTTAGGTTACTACAAAGAGTGGTGGCATAACGTGCAGGTCGGTTAGATCATAGATGTAATGGCTAACCGACCTGTCACCACCATTACTTTTGTATTACTTTATCAATTGGAGATGACAAAGAAACGCAATGCTTGCCATTCGCTTTAGAAAGCAGCATCATGCACTGAATCATTGTAACGTGTCAGAAGTTTCATGCATATCCCATGCTGTTGGCAAATTTGCATCACAGAATAACAAGTCTAGGATGATTACTAGATGAATGAGTTTTGTTTCAATAGACTTTCACCCTGTTATGTTTATTCAACTTATGACATTTGTAAAGTAATCATTTGCGTTTTGGAATTGTTTTAGACTTTAGACGTGTTTGGTTAGCCTAATAAAATTGGTCTGGATAAGATAAGCTGACCTATGTAGCCTTGTGGTTTTTGGTGCACACATGGGGTAGTATGAGATATGCTATTTACTGCTAAGCATGAACAAACCACTGGATATTTGATGAAAATGAAGATGAAATTGCAATGACTTAAAGTATAAGATTAATCTAAGGATTCAATAATCTCAATATTAAACATTTGGGACTCCTGCTGGACCATTGATATTTCATTTTTAGGCGAAAATGGAATGTGCGTACCACAAACTCTTAAAAGTATTTATAGGTTTTTAATCTCAGAGAAATAGTCCCTTTTTTTTTTCTTCTTCATTTTATTGCATTTTTTTTGCTGAGTCTATCAATCTTGATGCAGCTGATGATACTGGTTGATGATGCTGGTGGGCTCATTCCAGCGCTCAATCATTCCCCATGGAATGGTTTAACACTAGCTGACTATGTCATGCCATTTTTCCTTTTCATTGTTGGTGTTTCGCTTGCACTCACATACAAGGTATTCCTTTAAATAGAAGCATAATTTGTTGTGGAACTTTCATGATAAATGGTCCATGTAACTCACTACTTTTTTTCCTCAACAGAAACTGTCATGCAAAGTAGTTGCTTCTAGAAAAGCATCTCTACGGGCTCTAAAGCTTCTCGCGTTAGGCCTATTTCTTCAAGGTAGTCAACTGAACCTTTTGCTTTGTTTGTGGCAAGTTCTTGGCTAAATTTTAAGCTTTCTTAACTTGTTAGTATCTATTCTTTTTGATGAATGTCAAGCTGAAAATATTGAATGTTAAACACAGGATGGTGTTTATAATTTAGATCAATGTGTATGTAATATGTATGTTGAGAACTTGCAGTTTGTTATACACTTCTCTCTCAAATGTCTAAAATTGACTTTCTGCAGGAGGTTATTTTCATCGCGTCAACGATCTGACATATGGAGTGGATATGAAACAGATACGATGGATGGGAATATTGCAGGTATCCTTATGACAACAAGTGTTAAAAAGAATCATCAAATGCAAAGTGACAGCTGTAACTTGTGTCCTCGCGGGAAATTTGAATTTTTTTTGTAAAAGAAACGTTAACTATCTAAATCTTTGCCTTATTAACTTTTGGGTTGTAGGCTCATGCAAATTTTTACACTTGTCCAACCGGCCAATAAGTTGAAGATCATGATAAAAAATATCTGTTTGTCTATATATAACTATATTTCTCTCGTGTATATATTCTTTCATGATAAATAAAAATCCTAGTGGGACAAGGCTTTTTTGCTGTTGTTATTTGGTTATATTCTTTCATGTCTATTAATTATCATTCCCTATTTTCTTCATTGAATATCAGAGAATTGCGTTAGCGTATTTGCTTACTGCACTGTGTGAAATTTGGCTCAAGAGTGATGATGATACTGTTAATTCAGGACAATCCCTATTAAGGAAGTATCGAAACCAGTGGTAAGCTTAATTTTCATCTGAGTTTTTAGTTTCTTATTTGGTATTTGATGAAGCTAGAAACCCATTTAACCTTGGAAGGAGACACTCGCCTGTGTCTCAATTTTTTTTAGTTTTGTTTATTAATTTTGTGAATGGTACGACAGTTTATTTGCAAATGACTATATACGCTTTTACAAAACAATATTCTGTTAATGCAATTCTTGTGTTCATGATAAGTCCTGTGATTGTTTTTTTTTCTTTGTCGTTTTCCCCCTCCGTGGCCATGCCTTGTTAATCTGGTTAATTGTAACAGGGCCGTGGCTTTGATTATTTCTGCCCTTTATCTCTTTTTGCTATATGGATTGTACGTTCCTGATTGGGCGTATCAAATTACAACCGAACCTTCTTCAGTGCCAAAGACATTTTCAGTGAGTGTTGATGTCTTGTTTTTTTCCTTATTTTGTTTGTAGGTTCAAGGTTTCTTTGGGAATAGTATAACATCTGCTATTAATTTAAAATGCGACTTATGTTTATTTATACATTTGTTAGGTTAAATGTGGAGTAAGGGGTGACACAGGACCAGCCTGCAATGTTGTTGGAATGATTGATCGCGCAATGTTGGGTATACAGCACTTATACAGCAGACCAATATATGCAAGGATGCCTGTATGATCCTCTCTATTCTTGGATTTTATCACCCAATAAGCTAGTTCTTGTTGCTTTTCATTTTTATAAATTTCACCTTTTTTCTTTTCTTTTTATCAATATCAATAGGAATGCAGTATTAATTCTCCCGACTATGGACCATTGCCTCCTGATGCTCCTGCTTGGTGTCAGGCCCCTTTTGATCCTGAAGGGCTCTTAAGGTGAGCTCACTATGTCACTTTCAATGAGAAAGAAAGTGATTCACATGTGTAAAATTTAGTCCGTAAAAATGTAGTGTTTTTTCCTTGTCCCTAATATTGTGTCCATTGTGCTATTACAGTTCAGTGATGGCTATTGTTACCTGCTTGATTGGGTTGCATTACGGACATATTATCGTTCATTTTAAGGTAATACTTCCGTCTTTATTTTCTTTTAATGTTTTTACCCGTTCTGCTTGTAAGTTACTTAGTTGTTTCCTTGTTGCTGCATGTAGGACCACAGAGTGAGAATCATATACTGGATGATCCCTACCTCTTGTCTTGTAGTTTTTGGCCTTGTTCTGGACTTATTTGGTAACCATTTTTCTTTACTTTTTTTTTTACATGACCTTTGTCCCACTGCATTTATATTCTTTATAGATATTGACGTGGTTCTTTTTGTAGGAATGCATATAAATAAGGTTCTGTATTCGTTCAGTTACATGTGTGTCACTGCTGGTGCTGCAGGCATCCTCTTTGTCGGAATATACTTGATGGTTAGATATTTCATTTCTTGCTTTAAAGAGAGCTTTTTAACTAGATAGAAAAAAGTTACAGCTCTCAATATCATTGACTTTGCATGATTTCTTTCTTTCAATAATTATTCAAGTTTAGTTCTCATGAAATTTGGTTAAGATAGCATCATTCTTTAATCATGTAGGTGAATTCTTAGTTTTTGTTTCCTCCTCGCAGGTTGATGTATGGGGATATAGACGCATGACTGTAGTGATGGAATGGATGGGCATGCATGCATTAATGATTTATATCCTCGCGGCTTGCAATGTCTTCCCAATTTTCATCCAAGGATTTTATTGGGGACATCCTCGCAATAACATTGTAACTTCTTTGTCCCACTCCAATTTGGTTTTTAATCTTACAATGTATTTTTTGCTCTAAATCTGACTAATAATCAATACTCTTCTATTATGACCATTTAAAGATTTAGGAATTCACTTGCAAATTTATATTTTTCACATGCTGATAATGTAACCTTATTGCAATTTCCTATCACAGCTCAAGTTAATTGGAGTTGGTACTTGAAGCGAGGTAGATAGATATGATGACACGGATAAAGATACACGACGATTATATGCTGGTACTTGAACGTAACAGCTACCGTGCGGTGTTCGTTGGTTTTAAACCAGAGTTTTGTTCAAGAACGGGGGAATCATGTTCCTCTAAACTCTTGATGGTGCAACCTGCATGCATGGATGATGGATATATTTTAGAGCTGCTACATTTTCTTGATGGCATAATCTTTTTCTATATATAGAGCAGCTTTTGTTTATAGTTCAACTACGATATATATATATATATACACATATATATTGTGTAATTTGTATCCTTGAAATAGATTTCAAGGAGTATACATTTGACACGATATCGATGTACAATTTAGTTTTATATTTATCACTACTATTAGCCTAGAAATATATTATGCCAATTTCTTCTGCATTTGCACTTTTGTGTAACCGAACAGCTTATAGTTAAATTTAATACTTGATACGATATTAAGTAATCTCAAAAAATAACTTAGTGCCACGCGGTTGTTGAACAGAGATACAAAATACTTGTGTATAAATATGTAGTAGTACAAGGAGTAATGTTAACAACAAACTTTCAATTCATATCTAACTACAATTTACTGAAGTTTATTAGCCAAAATAGTACAACTCTCGTTCTTTACTTGATGGATTTTATACATGATTTTGTAGCAAGTTGGAATCATAATTTGTTCGTGGCACTTTTCATTTGCATACGTCCCCACAGGTCCTTACTTAAATTGGAACATCCACTGTTATATTGACAAAATGAAAAGATACGAATCCTTTTTTCACTAATCATGCGACGACCAGAACCCTCGGTTTATAAATGGCGACTACTGAAATTCTTTGATCCAGTCATATCATTTTCACGTTATCTCTTTAGATTAGTTTACACTTGTGCTCTTTTACTTTATTTCTGTCTCTATCAAAATCCCCGATTAATTCTCGTTTCAGATGGCGACTATGTCCTTTTTCAACAGATAGATTTCTCAGGGCCCATTACTACCTCAAAAAATAAAGCAAATATGAAAGTGCGAAAGATGTGTCATAAAGCAAATCGTTATTGGGTATTATCTTTTCCCCCACCCTTTTGAAGTGGGAGACCAGTCATTTTGGGCTATACGTGGAGGCAGAATGTAAGTAAGTAGGTGATAAATGCTTTGGGCTTTGTGGTCGAAATGTGTTTAAAGTGGTCGGCCAATATAATTCTAATTCCAATCCTAGCTTGAGGATAAACGGATGTCAGTGAATAACCACCGCCTTATACTTTTTTTTTTTCAAATTTAATTAGACTGGTGTAAAGATTTTTCTTTATTATCATTCAACCATATATTATCATGTATAATAAAATTATTGAATTTTATATAGCTATTTTAAAAATTATATGAAATAATTTCTAATTAGTTAATAGTACAAATCTTTAAACAATATATGAAACTTAAACTCATCTCTTTCCCACAAGATATATCTTGTCTTGATATCACAATTTGCTCTTGGCCGAAACGCCAGCCCAATAAGTACAAATCAGTGGAGTATTGTGAGAAAGCATTTTCTCCCTATACCTACACTCGTTCTATTTCATTCCAGATTGGGTATTCCAGAAAACACGTTGCAATTCTAAATTACATTATCCTGAAACATTCCGGAATGAAAAATGCGTACCGGTAAAATTTTAAAGTAATAGTTGTAGGTTTTAAAGTGGCATACAAATCACTACTAAGCTTGGAATACTATCAACATTCAGAAGAAATCACATGCTTGGTGCCTAATAGAGCAATTTCAAACATAATTCAGGGAAAATGTCCTTATTTCTAAGTTTGGTAATGTATCCTGAAAATCCTCGGCAGAAAAGACACAACATTATTAAGTAATCTTCGGATTCGTTGAGGCCACCCTGATATCAGTTAGAATAGGTAGTAAAATCCAGAAGAAAGTGACAAACCAGAAAATTGTCAAAATAACATATCTATGACTACAAACAGCTGTAAATGTTACAGAAACTTTCATTAAGCAAAAGAAATGGGTATTTAGTCGATAATTAGTAATAAACCTGTAGTTTGATTCATTGCTCAAAAACGCCACAAAATTTTGAAACAGAAAACTATGATAAGTCAACCTAATATGGTGACTAATATTCAATCATCTGCAGATGTAGAGGAATGGTGAGGAAAGGTTGACCACACATCTTCCCATGTCCTATGGCCTTCAGTTACCTCCTTAACAACAGAGGCAGCTTTTTCCACATCGACACGCACTTGATCCTTGCTGTCCCTCTCCCGTATAGTCACTGATGATGTTGAATCTACGGTGATGGCAAATGGCACGCCAAGTTCATCTGTTCTTGCATACCGTTTTCCTATTGATGTACCTATTTAACATTTTTTTCATTAAAGTTAATAAAAACAAAAAAACGATAGAATATAACATAAGTATTTGGATATTATCACAACAAAAAATGAGATAGTTCCATCAGAGTTTAATCTTAGAATAGAGTTTAATCCATCAGTTGTATCAAGGAAAAAACATGTGAAAAGAAAAGCCAAAGACAACAAAAACACCTTAATTTATGCAAGCATTCAGTGCAAATCTCTAACATATTAATTACGTATCAGTTGGTGGAATATTTACAGATTAAAGAGAAGTTATATTTTATCCACTTGCCTGTAGTGTCGATCTTATGTGAAATTCCAGCAGCAGTCAATGACTTGGAAATCAATTTAGCAACCTCTTCATACTTCTGATTCTGAACCAGTGGGAAAACTGTACACTTAATAGGAGCCACAAGTGAAGGGAAGCGGAATACATTTAACTGTTCATCCCCAGCTTTGCTTGGCCTCGTGTAGAATGTGTGCTCAAAGAGGCAATAAATTATCCGTCCAATTCCAAAGGACGGTTCAATCACAGATGGTGTAAAAACTCGTTGGTGCTCTTTCTTTTTCTCCTTTTGAATGGTAACCATATTCTTCTTAATAGTAACTTTTTTCCCAAGGGTACATACTTCAAACTCCACCTCCCCTTTTGACTCAAGAGCAGCCTTCACATCCAAAGCTTCTTTCTCAGGCATTGCCTGCCAGAGAAAATTGCAAGGATCAAAAGTTATACAAGTAGCTCTTGGCAAAGAGTCAAGGTACTACTAAACACAAACAAATAACACCATGATTTACCTCAAGTGCTTCAACCACCATCCTCTGGTTCCCCTTGAATGCCAGACCCAGCTCTTTCTTCACTGGTGTTATAACCAATTTCTGAAACAATGTGCAAAACAAGTTAATCAAGGATGTCTAAATACTTTTGAGGGTCCTGCATGAAGTTGCAGGGACTAGTCATGTATATCCATAAATAAAATCAATATCTTCAGGATTATATAGTACCTCCACTTCCTTAGGTTCTGCAAACTTTTCATGAGCCACTAGCGGAACACCACTTTTATCCTGCAATATCAAGTACAGGCATCACAATAATGCAGAAACTCTCATATCATAAGAATAGAATTCCCTCAGTTGTTTTCATGCTGTATGAAGTACATTTTACCCCATCAAACTATAGCCATTCCTCAACTTAAGTGTAGAGCACAATCTATATATTTTTCTTGATTTAACTTAAGAAATAAAAACATTTTCAGCTCAATTCAACCAAAACATTAAGGGGGATGGTAGATTGAGAAAAAACTGTCTTCAAAGAGGTAAATGTATAAGAACAAGTTCCAGTGACCGAATTATAGCAACAGATAGCATTCAAACCAAGTTTCCTCACTCCTCATGCAAGGAAAGCACTGTGAATTACAGTACCCAACCTAACCCAACAAATTGATCAAAGTTACAACAAAGAATCCATTATTAACAGTTAAACAGAGTGGTTACCGTGTGAGCACGCAAATCATATGCAGATCTATCAGCAATACCAACACACTCAATCCAACCATAGGAGCATTCAATCTCAGCATCCCAACAGTCAGCAGCATAGTGGGCCATCTCATTGGCAAGATGTTGCCTAAATCTCAAACGGTCCTTGTCTATACCAAGACGTGTCAAGAAAAGATACACTCTCCCAATGAAATAACCAAGAGTCTCATTATTGACAATTCCCTGAACAAAACACACCATAAAAAAGAATAAGAAAAAACATCTCACAAACCACCACAACAACTTCAAACCTTAAAAACAAAACCCACCTTAGAAACAGCATGACGGAGAGGAATCTTCTTAGCAGACTGACCCGACATCTGCTCCTCCCTCGGGAACATCAAGAACTCCAAGCCAGAAACATCAGTGTACTTAGGATGAGACTTATCTTGAGGGTCAACAAAGTGCTCAATCTCCGCCAACGTGAATTCTCGCACTCTGAGAAGCCCTTGCCGTGGAGATATCTAAACACACAAACACAAACAATACCAAACTTAATTCACTCCGAGCAAAGTATTAAGAATTTCTATACTATCACCCAATTATAATATATAAATTACAATCACATTATTAAAAATTGTTTGACTTTCAAAATAAAAATTAATAACTTAATCATGCTTCAAATTTAGTCCATAAACCTAAAACCTTGGGGTTTAACAGTCTATACAAGCAATTAGTTGATAGCTTAATTTAGAAACTATCAAAATTAAACCCTTAATTGAACATGAAGCAAAAAATTCACCTCATTCCTAAAGGCCTGTCCAATTTGTGCAGCAGCGAAAGGAAGCTTGTTCCCATTGTAATAATACAAATCCTTGAAATTGACGAAAATACCCTGCGCAGTTTCGGGTCTCATGAACCCAGGGCTCAATCCAGAAGGTCCAATTGAAGTCTGAAACATCAAATTGAAAGGATAAGGTTCAGAAAGCGCATTCTTCGTTTCAGGAGCAACAATCCCATACTCCTTAATCTTCGCGCCAAGCTCATCCGCAGAGAGATCATCCAACGTGGCAAGCACGTGCTTCAACTCCGCCACCTTCTCCGGTGAGAGCGACACGTCACGCTGAAGCTTCTCGTTACAGAAATCCTTCAGTAAGTGATCGGCGCGGTAGCACGTGCCGGTTTTTTCGTCTTTAACCATGAGATCGGTGAACTTGTCGACGTGTCCAGAAGCTTTGAGAACAATTTCGGGAGTAACGCAGGGGCAATCAACTTCGAGCATGTTTTCTTCGAGGACGAAGTGTTGCCGCCAGAATGCGAGCACGTTCGATTTGACGGCGCAGCCAGGGGGACCGTAGTCGAAGAGTCCGGCGACGCCGCGGTAGATCTTGAACGACGGAATGTAGAAGAGACGGCGTTCCAGAGTGTTCACGACGGATTGACGGAAGGCTTCGCGCGTGTCGGAGGTGGCGGAGAGGGATTTCTCGAGTGCGGTTTTTTCGAGCTTGAGAGCATTTAGGGTTTCGATTGCGGCTTCGATTTCGGGCTTAGGAGCGCCGGCGGCTTTGAGTGCTCGGACGGCGTTGCCCTGTGCCTCCACCGCGGAGAGCTTCTCGGAGAGAGATTTGCGGAGGGAGTCGTCGGCGGTTGCGGCCATCGTAGAAGAAGAAGAAGATAGAGAGTGTGTGAATGTGAATGTGAGTGGAATTGGAAATGGAATTGAAAGAGAAGAAGATATTTTTGGGGAAGAAGATATTACTATTGCTATCGCTCTCACTCTCACTAAATGCTTTAGCATACCATTTCAGTGCGACGATTGTGTGTTGAGTGGGAAATGGAATAGGGTAACGTATTGGAATCAACGCGTCTTTCTCTTAAATGGGCCTGGGCCCGGTTGGGCCTTATTGACGTAATGGGTTTGAAATGTAGACTATGGCTACAGCATTTATTGTTGTTTGACGTTTTAGTTAGACTGGGTCTTTATTCAAATCGGTATGCATATATACATATGCATAAAATTAAGGAGATGCCATCGGGTAGAATTTGTTTGTGCTAGCCACATGAATATGACTAACTCTGGTGTGTCAAACCGTGTCAGTTAAGTATGATATTAAATTGTTTTCCTTGTCAAATAATCAATTTATCATCCTACTTTTCTGTTACAATTGTTGTTGTGACATGAGAGAAAGAGTATAGAAAGATAAAAGAAGGTGAAAGTAGGATAAAGAAACGCAAGTAAACGAATAATCCATGTCAACAAATATCACTAGGACTTTTAGGACTCTTGCCGTAATCTCTATATATTTTTATTTTATCTGATTTCATTCTGAAAGGCTATAGATCCTTCTTTTCGTTCTTGAGAAATATTGTCACTTAGCCTGTCTTTGTGAATGCATTGCTCTTTTTGTTTCTTACTTTCTCGAGCCGTGAATACAATCACACCCACATCGAAAAATGAAAAAAAAAGGAGAATAACGTTTAGAGAGTTTGAATTGTTATCCAAATGAAGGACGGAAGCTTTTTAAGAATGAATCATACCTAAAACCTTCTCACCATTATGTTTATTACTTTAACACTCTTATTTTTTTGCTAATGCATTTCCTTATTGTTTTTGACATTTCCCAGGTACAGTTCTCTGTTCCGTAGATAAATCCCGGTAATGCTCAAGACCTCAATCTCTAGCGGGGTGCTTTCGTTGACTCAATGCCAAAAGCAACCATCGCAAAGGAGTTAGAGTAGCTATATACTGATATCGGAGGTTCAGCTAAGAGAAGTAAGAGCTATAAAATGTAGCGGCTGTGATTTAACAGGGATAAGGATGATGACAACTGAGTATAGGGGCTAGTTTGGTGCTCGGAGTCAGTGATAACAAAAGGTGGGTGCATCAATGGGTGACAGGACTAGTTGCTGAGACTTGGGAATGCTGATGGAAGCATGGTTGAATATAGTAGTGGAGCATGTCAGAATGGGGCTAAACTTAAAGAGTATTTGTTAGAATATTAATATTTTATATAAACTTATGTGACTTTTCATATATTTATTTTGTGGATAACTAATATATATGACTAGCCGAGACAGTTATTACGTACCATTAGCAAGGTACTTGATTGTGCTCTGCAAGTGATTCAGAAGCATAAACAAAGGAATTAAATGCAAAATGAATCTCACAAGAACGTTGTGCATTCATATACTAGCAACAAGAAATTTTTTTTAAATGACTAAACCACCAACCCACATTCTTCTGATCAATAAAACACATACACGACCGATTGAAGCACTGTAAATCCCAAGCGCAACCCGCACTTGAAATCATGAAATTCATTAATACAATCCCTACTATGGCAAGCCACATTGGATCCATATTAAAGAGTAAAACATATCCCATCCATCAACTACCACATTACTACTGCCCCTCGCCACCTGGTGGAGGCTTAGATGTTTCCTTGATCTCATCTCCAGCGTCGTCCTGAGATATTGAAGGCAATTCAAATAAAAATCTCATTAAAATTAATATCATTTCAAATCAACGTGAAGCTGAAAGAAAGAAGAATGCAAAACAGCCAACTACAAATACTCTTATATCTCTGTAAACTGTCAACAAGAACAGAAAGCATAGGCGGGAATGCATTAGACCCCCGGCAAAAATATGCTAAACAGTTTGTCATTGTTTTAATATGAGGACAAAACTAAACCAGTCTCTTAAGTAAAGGTTAAAAGCTTACTAACTCCTACACTGCTAGGGAACCAACAAAAGCATGCTCCAAAGTAAAGGGTAATTAGCATAGGACATGGACAACTAGAAGAATGTACAACCAAACAAGTTTAAATCTGTTTCTAACTTCCGTAAGCTTGGGTATTGCGAATGAAAGGTTTATGTTGTTGTTGTTGTTGTTCAACTTGTTAAAAAACAAACAACGATGGTTTGCTCCTTTGCAATTTAATTATGTGCAGCCATCAAGAATAGACAACAAAATTAGAGGACTACGGAAATGCATAAAAAATACCTACTATAAAATCTACAGTTAAACACAGATCAATAAATATATATTTAGACAATAAGAGAAAGAGAGAGAGAGGAAGAGACCGTGATGTCTGATGTCCACAAAGTCAGATTGTCCCGGAGAAGTTGCATGATCAATGTACTATCCTTGTATGACTCTTCACCCAATGTGTCAAGCTCGGAAATTGCTTCATCAAAAGCCTGAAGGTACAAAAAATCAACAGATCCATCATAACAGGAAATTGGAAGCGCTAATCAAACTACATAACAATACATCAATCTTGTCAAATAATAAAAATGTACTTGACCAAGAAATAAACAGTATTGAAATCAATATCACATTGCTGAGTTCAGTCTATTAACAATGAGCTAAATTCCTACAATTTTCTACAATAAAAATGGCTAAAAAATTACATGCACGCATATAGTATTAGTCTACAAATTACATTCATTGCAACTCTTGTAAGCAATTTTCACTAGTTCGGTTCAATAGCTAACTTTCAAAGCAAAGTAAAGGGGGTGGACACAACAGACTCCCGTGAATCAAGATACAAAGTACATTGAACCTCACCAGCTGATAAAATAAAATCAGTTTATACCAACAAACTGTCATCAATAACTACACACTGTAACACAGATACAATTTCTTCACAGTTAAACAATTGAGGCATACAGCAACAGCAAGCAATTGATAAAACAATAAAATCCTTTAGATATACCTGCTTGGCAAGATTACAGGCACGATCTGGTGAGTTGAGGATTTCATAGTAGAACACAGAGAAGTTGAGAGCAAGTCCAAGCCTAATGGGATGTGTGGGGGCCAGGTCAGCAAGAGCAATATCCTGGATCAAGTAAACAAAAATTTCAAGTCCAGCAAATCAGTAACCAGTAAATACTACTACAGTAGTAAATATTCCATAATAGATAGATAAACGGCAAACAGCAATATACCTGAGCCGATTTGTAAGCAAGCAAAGTACTCTCTGCAGCCTCTTTTCTCTCTGCCCCAGTCTTAAACTCAGCAAGGTACCTATGGTAATCACCCTTCATTTTAAGGTAAAAGACTTTACTCTCGGGAGTGGCAGCAGAAGGGATGAGGTTGGACTCAAGGAGGTTCAAAATTCCATCACAGATCTTGCTGAGTTCAGCCTCAATCTTGCCCCTATACTCCTTAATAATGCTGACGTGGTCCTCATTGCCTCTACTCTCCTCCTTCTGCTCAATGGAGGAGATGATCCTCCACGAAGCCCTCCTCGCCCCAATCACATTCTTGTAAGCCACAGAGAGCAGATTCCTCTCCTCCACAGTCAACTCATCAACCTCCACCGTCTTCGCCACCTTCTCCATAAACTCCACCATCTCCTCATACCGCTCAGCCTGCTCCGCCAACTTCGCCATGTAAACGTTCTCCTCCCGAGAAGAATCTGTTCCCGCCATTTCTCAGATTCGCGAATCTCACCTCACCGCTTAATCCTGCAAAGCAAATTCGCAATTAAGAATTTCACCACCGGATTCACTTTTGAATTTCACTTATCTAATCGAGACCAGTACACTACACTCTAAAGAATAAACTACACCTCTATTCCAACAGTGATAAAATCAAATACATCGAATATATACATATATAATAAAATCAAGTTTAATTATAATCTCAATTTTTTAAAAATGATTATCATTATTCATTGTTATTCTTCTTCATGTTCACAATAAGTAAAATCGAGATGCAGTAGAGATAAATCAAACAGGTGAAATCGGAAACGGAGAGAAAACGGAAACAGCGAGTGAGGAAATTGAAAACCTAGAAATAGAAGATGCAGATCTGGATGAATGAAACCTAGGAGGAACAAAATTGAGAAACGAATAATAGTTGAATAGGCGCAATCGAAACCCTAAAAAGAGAAGAAAGTGCGATGATGAGGTAAGAGAGAGAGAGAGAGAGAGAAAACGAACCTGAAGGAGAGAGAAAGAGAAGATGAAAATGAAAAAAATTGGAAATGAAGGCGTAGATATAGGAGAAGAGAATAGGGAGGGGAAGAGGTCGAATGAGAAAGCGACACGTGGTGGGTGACGGAGATTCCGTGGAAAGTGGGAAGCGTTGACCATTGTGGAATGTGAATAGCAATTAGCATAGTATGGCATAGCGTGAGAGACGTGAGAGTATAGATGCTGTCTTATTTCTTGTTTGTTCTCACTTTCGAGGTAGTGGGACCCACACACACTCACCCCGCCTCGCACTTCACGCTTTCATGTCTGCTTTTCTGACTTTCTTCTGTATTCACTCGACCCAACTAAAAACGAGTTAAGCCTCATAAAGTAAAACCCCATGCACCTTCCTTTATGCATAGGTTCTTTATTAGATGTGTTTTCTTTGTTTGATGTATTCTTATGTATGTACTAGTGTCAAGTTTATGGATATTGACTTGACCCAACTCATAAATCCTGAGAAGTTGGGTTGGGTTGGGTTGCTACATATTTCAACAGTAAATTGATCATTCATTACAATTCAATGACAACATTCTAACCTGTGAACGTTGTCAAAATTGGATGAAATGATAAATTGATTGCAATTTAACTTCTATCATTTAGTTGATTCACAAAATTAATTTTGTTTATTTTTTCTTATGATTGCTTACTCTACCAACAACAAGTAAACTTAAATTTGTTGAGTTTTTAAGATTTATTTATTTGTTTCGAAGGAGAGTTAAAGATTTTAAAATTTATATAATGAGTGAAAAAAATTATCATTAAAAAAACATACTTAAAATCTATGATAATTTTTTTATTATGCTTGATAAATTAATTTAAGTTTGTTGATAGCTTAAAAACATAAATTATTAAAATTTTAATCATGTAATAATATTAGAAAACTTTGAAAAATAGTTGTTAACATTTTTTTTTTCAATGTTTATACTCATATTTAAAGAAAAAGTTCAACTACTGTTTATGATATAGGCCTGTTTGTCAAATTTGATATGTGAACTTTGCAAAGATTGCAAATTTGTTTTATGACCTGGAAACAAATGTCATTGAATGCACCAACCAAAAATATCATTGTTTTTTAATATTTTCTTTTTTCAATAGTAGAATTTCTCCCCCTTTTGTGGTATTTGTAAATAATAAAACCGAACCATGTCCCTTTTTTTTTTCCATCTTAATACAAATTCAATGAATTTATCATGATAGCAAATTTTTGATTGGGTAATAGTAAATTTTTTTTTCTGCCGTATATCAACTATTTTCATCTAATTATATATAATTATACACTTTATGGCCTTAGATATAAAAACACATCATTTATTTTAAAAAATTTCTGCTTAACTAACTTACTCTTTTAAATACATCAATTTTTATTAATGTAATTGAATTGTACTCTAATACTTAAAGTCAATAAATTGAAAAGTATATGTATATGGTGGTCTTTGTACGCAATATTTATTATAAGGTTTAGGGGCGGGTGAGTTTAGTCATCCTACAGTGAAGACATTTTGAACATGTCTATAAAGTAAATACTCTGGAATGTAAATTCACTTGATTGCTAAATTTGTTGAAGCCCATTTTATGCCCCCATTTGCCATTTTATTTTATTGCCTAGGCCTTAAAATGGCTTTTTTTTTTATTATTAGGAAAGGGCACACAATTACACAGTTGAAGGGGTCATTCAAAGTGGCTCTTCCTAACAAGTGCAATCAAGAAGCCCACACCATTTGCTTATGCTAAATTTGCTAATTCCCATTTTATTCCATTCTTTCTATGGAATTATAAATCTGAATTAAAGACAAAAGACAGTGGGGTGGTGTCAAATATTGTTGGTGTAAGAGGAATCACTCCACGTGAGAGATTTTATGACATAAAACAAAAGAAAAATATTTGATCGGCAATTAAAATATGTAAATAATTTTAAAATTAGTTATAGAAAGTAACGAGATGTTCTCTTTAATTCTTAAAACTTCTTTTGCTCCATCACGCTGGGCAGAGAATCTATCGCAGTCTCGGCTGTGCTACCGGAGGTTCTGGGGAAGTCAGAATAGGAGAGCACTCATCTTGGGGTGGGTTTACTACTTAGATGCTTTTAGCAGTTATCCGCTCCGCATTTGGCTACCCAGCGTTTACCGTGGGCACGATAACTAACACACCCAGAGTGAAACATGTATATATAAAAAACGTGAAAAAGTGAGTTATTAGGCTGGGAAGTTAAAAAAAAAAAGAAAGAAATGAAGTGGCGGTGATACACAAGTAGGACAGATGGTTTGAACCTACTATCATCCAAAATGGCCAGCCAATTATCGTGGCTGCAACTACATTTAATATTTCTTTATCATGATCATCTGATATGGTTAAATAATCTAATTTCAAATGATCATAAAACTCAACCAGAGAACACGCCTTGGAGTTGGTAGCTGTATACCTCCCATCTATTTCTTTTACAGTTTCATTTATCTTCTTTGTAGTTCAATTCAACCAAACAATATGTAACTTTAGCTGTGTCCAAAGTGAAGAATAAATAAACTGAGAAGGTAAGAATGTATCAAGTTGATTAGCCACACCACATGCAAATGTGACCAAGTGATGTGTCCATTATTCTGTTGGAAACCATTATTAGCTTTCACCAAATTAAATCAGGAATGAGAAAAACAGCAAACTTTAGTCAATAAACCAATAGCACAGAAAATCTAAATACACTCTGATTCTTCAAAAACCTCTATCCCATGCCAACCTTAGTCCATAAAATTTGCTCCACGGTTCTGCAGTCATAATGGAAAATATACATTTGGGTACCCAAAATGCTAACATACCTAGTGAGAGGAAAAAAAGAGAAAAAAGAATAGGTATGTCACGTGATATGAAGCGATAAAAATTGGAGAGATGGAGAAAAATAAAAGGTGTTAGTGAGGTGTTTAAAATGAGAAGGTGATTATCACTGCTTAGTTAAAATAGAAGAGACACCAAGAAACACTTTGAACCTGCAAATAAAAAGACCGGCTTCATCTCTAAGAACTCCAATTGGAATACAGGAAGTGGTTAAAATTAACGTGCTGATTGTTAGTACTGAATCATGAAAATAAAAGTGAAATCTTTGACAAAATTGGCTTACAAAAAAATGTACATTTAAAAACATTGAAATAATTTGAGTGCCAGCAACACCTTAGAATAGAATAAGTTTAAACGTGTCAGACTGCCAGCATGCATTGTTTAGTTTTCTTGCAACTAGTTGTTGCTTCTGTGAAATTCCAATACATAATAAAATATGAGAGACTTGCAAGTTGAGCAAGATTCCAGCATTGCATTTCCTTGTGGCTTGTTGTTGACTTTCCAAGTCTACGCATAACTCCTCTATTTGTTAGTCTCATAACTTGATCTTAGATTGCTTAGCCATTTCTGAATCATAAAACTTCTCTTGAATTTTCTTTTTGTGAGTTAGAACTTGGAAGATGGCTGAGGCTGTACTGAAATCTGTGCTTGGAAGTTTGAGCTCTCCCATTGGAAAAGAGTTGGGACTAATGCTGGGGTTGGATCAAGACTTAAAAAAGCTTGTCAGCTCACTCACTGCCATCAAGGCTACCATTGAAGATGCTGAGAAGAAACAATTCTCAGACAGTTCTATAAAGGATTGGCTGCAAAAGTTAAAAGATGCAGTTCATGAGCTGGATGACATCATGGACGAGTATGCCTACGAAGAACTGAGGTTGGATTACGAAGGAGTCAAATGTTGTCTATCAGAAATGGTACGAAGCTCTTGTTTATCCTCTTTTCACCCTATGCATATTGTTTTCTGTTACAAAATTGCTAAAAGAGTGAAAAGGATAAGGGAGAGGTTAGATGAAATTGCTGAAGAGAAGAAAAAGTTTCATTTGACGGAGGTGGTTCTAGAGAAAAGTGGAGTCACTGGTGGGCGCCAAACCAGCTCAATCATCACTGAACCTCGGGTCTACGGAAGAGCAGAAGATAAGGATAAAATAGTAGACTTTTTGGTTGGTGATGCTTCTCATTCTGAGGACTTATCGGTGTATCCAATTGTAGGTCTAGGTGGACTTGGGAAAACAACACTGGCTCAAGTAGTCTATAATCACGAGAAGATAGACAAACACTTTGAGTTAAAAATTTGGGTATGTGTTTCAGAAGACTTCAGTTTGAAGAGGATGGCAAAAGCTATCATTGAAGGAGCAACTAAGCATGCCTGTGAGAATTTGGAACTTGACCCACTGCTAAGAAACCTTCAAGATCTGCTTCAAAGAAAAAGATATTTGCTTGTTTTGGATGATGTGTGGGATGACAAGCAACAAAATTGGCAGAAGTTGAGATCTGTATTGGCTTGTGGAGCGAAGGGTGCATCTATTCTAGTCACTACTCGTCTTCCAACTGTAGCAGAAGTCATGAAAACAATATCTCCCCATGAATTGTCAATGTTATCTGACAATGATTGTTGGGAATTGTTTAAACATCAAGCCTTTGCACCAAATGAGGTAGAGCCAGAAGAACTTGTGGAGCTTTTGGCCATAGGGAAGGAGATAGTAAATAAGTGTGGGGGAGTTCCTCTTGCTGCAAAATCACTGGGAGGTCTTTTACGCTTCAAAAGAAAGGAAAAAGAGTGGCTCAACGTTAAGGAAAGTAACTTGTGGAATTTACCACAAGATGAGAACTCTGTAATGCCAGCGTTAAGGTTAAGTTATTTGAACCTGCCAATAGAACTAAGACAATGTTTTTGTTATTGTGCTATATTTCCAAAAGATGAAAAAATAAAAAAGCAATATTTAATTGACCTTTGGATAGCTAATGGGTTCATTTCATCCAATGAAATATTAGATGCTGAAGATGTTGGTGATGGTGTGTGGAATGAATTATATTGGAGGTCATTTTTTCAGGATATTGAGAAAGATGAATTTGGCAAAGTTGAGAGTTTCAAAATGCATGATCTTGTTCATGATCTTGCACAATATGTTGCAGAAGATGTTTGTTGTGCTACTGATGATGACAATGGTGTAACTACCTTTTCTAAAAGGATTCATCATCTTTCAATGTATAGGTGTTTTTCAGATGAGGTAGCCAACTTAATCCAGTTGAGTCAAGTCAAATCTTTGAGAACCTTCATATTGGATAGATATAGTCCTGACCAAATTTCTGCTCTTTTATTCAAATGTCATTCTTTGCGAGTGCTTCACTGGGAAATGACTAGTGTAGAATTGCCATCGTTATCTTCAATTGGTCATCTAAAACATCTAAGGTATTTGAGTCTTTCTGATGATGGAGATTACTTAATAACTCTTCCAGAATCTCTATGTAAATTGTGGAATTTGCAGACACTGAAATTAGACTGTTGCCAATCGCTTGAGAAGTTGCCTAACAATTTGATATGCCTAAAGGCTCTACAACGGCTATCTTTGAAGGCATGCTCGTCACTGTCAAGCTTGCCGCCTCAGATAGGGAAGTTGACTTCCCTTAAATACTTAAGCACGTATTATGTTGGGAAGGGAAGAGGTTTCCTGTTGGCAGAATTAGGACCACTGAAGCTGAAAGGAGATCTTCGCATCAAGCATCTGGATAGAGTAAAATGCGTAAAGGATGCCGAAGAAGCCAATATGTCAGGTAAACAACTGAATGAGTTGGAGTTATCATGGGACAGAACTGAAGAGTATGAATTACAAGAAAATGTTGAGCAGATTCTTGAAGTACTTCAGCCTCAAGCCCACCAACTTCAGTGCTTGGGAGTGTTAAATTATAAAGGTGCCCATTTCCCACAATGGATGTCTAGTCCTTCTCTCAAATGTTTAACGTATTTGAGGCTCAAAGATTGTGAAAACTGTTTACAACTTCCAGTATTGGGGAAACTACCTTCTCTAAAGGATCTAATCATATGTGACATGATTCATGTAATGTACATATATGAGGAGTCCTACGATGGTAGAGTAGTTTTTGGGGCTCTAAAATTTTTGACACTGGACAATCTGCCAAAGCTAAAAAGGTTATCAAGGGAGGACGGGGAAAACATGTTCCCGTGTCTTTCCACACTTAGAAGTTATGGATGTCCTGAATTTTTAGTAGAGGAAACATTGTCACAAGGGTTGCACACTCTCAAGCAACTAGAAATTTGGGGGTGTGGTAATTTTAACATGTCAACAAGTTTTCAGTGCTTAACTCGTCTTGAGAATTTGTTATTGGGCAGCTACACGGAGTGGGAAGGTTTGCATCAGAGTTTACAACATATGACTGCTCTGAAAGACTTAAAATTATGGCGTATTTCAAACCTAGAATACTTGCCTGATTGCTTAGGAAACATTCCCTGGCTACAGTCATTAACATTAGAGTTTCTTCCAGAAGTAGAATCCTTGCCCGACTGCTTTGGAGACCTTCCCTTGCTTACCCATTTGACTATTGGTGATTGTTCCAAGTTGAAGTGTTTACCAACGAGCCTAAGCCTTAGCAGTCTGAAAAGATTGATTATAGACTGTGGCTCTGCAGAGTTAAAGAAGCGATGTGAGGAGGAAACGGGAGAGGACTGGCCAATAATAGCTCACATTCCTCGTATTACATTCTTCTAGTGAAGGTATATTGTGGATCCTATTCCTTCATATATATCTATCTTAGCTTCAAATAACGTTCCCTCTCATTATTTTTTATATCTGTCTATCATCTATTACCTAAAATCCAAGAATAGTTTGAATCGCTCAAGTAAAAAAAACATAATAATAATCACCATGTATGTTTCAAATAAGAAATCAAAGTAGTTTTTCCTAGAATAGTTTAAATCGCTTCAATTGAGTGGTTTCTATCCACTAGCTTGTTGATGGCATCATATTAGTGGTGTTTCAAGTGTCCAATGTCGTTAATAAGGGAGACTATTTAAGGGTATATTTAATATTTAATTCTATACACAGATTTCAGATTTTCATCTTATTCTTTTGTACTTTATAATGTATTTTAGTCAGAAACTGAAAATTTATATTCTTCTTTGTAATCAGAAGTCTTTGCGACTTTCATATCCAAAATTTGATGCTTGCGGCAGACCTTGTTTGAAGATCCCGGAGCTTCTTCCTCTCAGTTAGTTCACAATGAAATAAAGTGTGGTGTATGTTTTAACAAACATGTAGTTGCACAATCTTGATTCATCTGTTGGTATTGTTTCCTCCTTTGTTTTTTTTGACCTCTTGAATTTGTATGATTTGCTACTTTATTTATTTCATTTCTCGTGTCTTCCAATAAATGGATTTAAAACTGTATGCTTAAGTTTGTTAATATTCACCCCATTCTTGGGCACCACTGTGTACTGATGTATCACTTTATTCACTGTATAAAGAGTCTAGTTTTCACAATTTATTTGAGATTGCATAACTTTAACTTTCGGCTTAACTGGGACTGATTGATGTACTTGATGAAAACAGGGGGGAAAATGGTTTTATGTGTAGTTAACAAGATAAATGACTCATGTCTGCAAATGAAATTTAGGCAATGTTTTGTTTTCTGTTCATCATTTTCCGAATATGAAAAAATAAATAAACAAATGATAACATAGTCAGGTAATATGGTTGTCTATACGAGGCAGAGTCCTATGATAGTGGAGTTGCAATGCCAGGGGTTTCAAGGCTCTGTTAACGAAACAGAATTCTTCATTCCAATTTTCTGAAGCAGCCCTCTTCTCAAAAAGCATATGTTTGTGTGTGTCCCTATATACATGGTGATACTTAGTGCGTTAAATTTATGGGGTTTAGACGCGGATGAGTTGTACAGTGAAGATATTTGAACATATCTATAAAGTGAATACTCTAAAGTGTAAATTCTGATGGTGCTAAGAATTCTTATCGAGTGTGTAATGCATTTGTGTGTGATGGGCTTGCTGACTTCAGATGTGCATTCGGCCTAAATCGTACCGATCTTTATCACTTTTGTCGATGCATAATGTGTTGAAGCCTGTCACTCGGAGTAGCATTGAACAAGAACACAAATAACTTCTAACAGAAAAATAAGGCGTCGTTGAAGAGAATCATTTTATGTCCCATTTGTCCGTTAATTGCTTAAGGGCTATTTTGTCACCGGAAATAGGAACTGAGACACAATTACATAACTAATCATGAAACTCGACCAGTGGACATGATTGAAGTCGGTAGCTTTATACCTGTCATCTATTTCTTTTCAACTTTCATTTATCTGCTTGTTGATCTAATTCAACTTAACCCGATGCAAATTATCTTTGTCTTTAAAGTGAGATAGTAAAAATATTTATAATCTTTATTACATCAATTTTTAAAGGTAACAATTGAATTGTACTCAATATTACATAATCTTTGTTAGCAATATTAATTATAGGGTTTGGGGACGGGTGTGTTCAATCATACCACATTGAAGACATTTGACCATTTCTGTGAAGTAAATCCTCTGACATGTAAATTTTCTTGATTACTAAATCCTTTGAAGCCCATTTTTGCCCCCATTTGCCATTTTTTTATTGCCTAGGCTTTAAAATGACTATTTATTTTATTAGGAAAGGGCACACAATTACACAAAAAAAAATATTTAATAAATAACGCAGACAACTAAATAATCTAGAGTTATAAAATGTGAAAAGAGAAATATGTATATGTATAAATTGCGAAGAGAGAGAAATATATATATATATATATATATATTATGAGTTGATTATGTATTATAGTTATTAGCGTAATAAAATTACATTCAAAATGATTCTATCTAACAACTACAATAAACAGACAACCCTGCGTATTACAGTTATTAGTGTAGTAAAGTTGTAGTTATTAGCGTAATAAAGTTGCATTCCTAATGACTCTACCTAACAACTGCAATACGCAGACAACCAGTTATAAATATGAGAAGAGATATATGTAGGTTAATTAGATGCGTATAACATATTAAAATTTTGTTGAAAATGGTTCTTCCTAACAACTGCAATGAAGAAGCCCACACCAATCTAAAAACAAGAAGTGGTTAAAATAACGTCCTGATTGTTAGTATTGAATCATGAAAATCAAAGTGAAATCTTTGATAAAATTGGCTTAAAAAAAAATTTACATATAAAACATCATAAATTGAAATAGTTTGAATGCAAGCAACACCTTAGAATAAAATAAGTAAAAAGTCCTAAATAATGTGGATGGGAAAACATTTTACTGTTTGGCCCCGTTACAAACATTCTAATAGAGAAATTTTTTAGGGACGGAGACACGTAAGAAAATGAGTCTCCAATAAATATGAAAAAAACATTGCGTCTTTATTACGGTGTTGACATGTGAAGACGAAAAAAATCTAAGTGTTTATGATGTGATGGGTTGACATGTGGCACTGCTGATAGGCTCTAACTAACTAACAAAAAATAAATATATAATTAAAAAAGTAAAATTAAATATAACTAAAAAATGAACTACATACCTAAATAAAATTATATCTACAAAAATTATTAAATAATTAACTAAAGATTTTAATAAATTATAAAAATTAGAATTAACTAAGTAACTAACAAATTAAATTAAATTTAACAAAAAAAAATAACTACGTAATTAAAATTAAAATTAAATATAAGTAAAAATTTAACTACATAGCTAAAAAAATATATATCTACAAAAAATATTAACTAATTAAAATTAACTAAGTCATTAATAATTTAAATTAAATCTAACTAAAAAAATTAAATAACATTAGTTAAAAAAGATACTTACAACGTAATTACCTATTTAAATTAAATTTATCTAAAACAATTACCTAACTAACCGTCGGCTCCGCATTGTTTATTTTTCTTGCAACTAGTGGTTGCTTTCTGTGAATTTCCAAAAAATAATAAAATACGAGAGACTTGCAAGTTGAGCAAGATTCCAGTCTTGCATTTCCTTGTCGCTTGTTTGTGACTTTCCAAGTCTACGCAGAACTCCTCTGTTTGTTAGTCTCATACCTTATCATTTAGCCATTTCTGAATCATACAACTTCTCTTGAATTTTCGTTTTGTGAGTTAGAACTTGAAGATGGCTGAGGCTGTACTGAAATCTGTGCTTGGGAGTTTGACCTCTCCCATCGGAAAAGAGTTGGGATTGATGCTGGGGTTGGATCAAGACTTAAGAAAGCTTGTCAGCTCACTCACTGCCATCAAGACTACCATTGAAGATGCTGAGAAGAAACAATTCTCAGACAGTTCTATAAAGGATTGGCTGCAAAAGTTAAAAGTTGCAGTTCATGAGCTGGATGACATCATGGACGAGTATGCCTATGAAGAACTGAGGTTGGAATATGAAGGAGTCAAATGTTGTCTATCAGAAATGATACAAAGCTCTTGTTTATCCTCTTTTCATCCCATGCATATTGTTTTCCGTTACAAAATTGCTGAAAGAGTGAAAATGATAAGGGAGAGGTTAGATGAAATTTCTGAAGAGAAGAAAAAGTTTCATTTGACTGAGGCGGTTCTAGAGCAAAGTGGAGTAACTGGAGGGCGCCAAACCAGCTCAATCATCACTGAACCTCGGGTCTACGGAAGAGCAGAAGATAAAGATAAAATAGTAGACTTTTTGGTTGGTGATGCTTCTCATTCTGAGGACCTATCGGTGTATCCAATTGTAGGTCTAGGTGGACTTGGGAAAACAACACTAGCTCAAGTAGTCTATAATCACGAGAAGATAGACAAACACTTTGAGTTAAAAATTTGGGTATGTGTTTCTGAAGACTTCAGTTTGGAGAGGATAGCAAAAGCTATCATTGAAGGAGCAACTAAGCAAGCCTGTGGGAATTTGGGTCTTGACCCACTGCTAAGAAAACTTCAAGATCTGCTTCAAAGAAAACGATATTTGCTTGTTTTGGATGATGTGTGGGATGACATGCAACAAAATTGGGAGGGGTTGAATTCTGTATTGGCTTGTGGAGCAAAGGGTGCTTCTATTCTAGTCACTACTCGTCTTCCAACTGTAGCAGCAGTCATGGGAACCATGCCTCCCCACGAATTGTCAGTGTTATCTAACAATGATTGTTGGGAATTGTTTAAACACCAAGCCTTTGCACCAAGTGAGGTAGAGCCAGAAGAGCTTGTGATCATAGGGAATGAGATAGTAAATAAGTGTGGGGGAGTTCCTCTTGCTGCAAAATCACTTGGAGGTCTTTTACGCTTCACAAGAAAGGAAAAAGAGTGGCTCAGTGTTAAGGGAAGTAACTTGTGGGATTTACCACAAGATGAGAACTCTAAAATGCCAGCGTTGAGGTTAAGTTATTTGAACTTGCCAATAAAACTAAGACAATGTTTTTGTTATTGTGCTATATTTCCAAAAGATAAAAAAATAGAAAAGCAATTTTTAATTGAACTTTGGATGGCTAATGGGTTCATTTTATCCAATGAAATATTAGATGCTGAAGATGTTGGTGATGCTGTGTGGAATGAATTGTATTGGAGGTCATTTTTTCAGGATATTGAGAAAGATGAATTTGGCAAAGTTGAGAGTTTCAAAATGCATGATCTTGTTCATGATCTTGCACAATCTGTTGCAGAAGATGTTTGTTGTGCTACTGATGATGACAATGGTGTAACTACCTTTTCTGAGAGGATCCATCATCTTTCAATGTATTGGTGTTATTCAAATGAGGCAGCCAACTTGATCCAGTTGAGTCAACTCAAATCTTTGAGGACCTTGATATTGAGTGGAGATAATCCTTACCAAATTTCTGCTCTTTTATTCAAATGTTATTCTTTGCGAGTGCTTCACTGGGAAATAACTCCTCCAGAATTGACATTGTTATCTTCAATTGGTCATTTAAAACATCTAAGGTATTTGAGTCTTTCTGGTTATCACTTAAGGGGGAGTCTTTCTCATTATCACTTAAGAACTCTTCCAGAATCCCTATGTAAATTGTGGAATTTGCAGACACTGAAATTAGACGGTTGGAGAGCGCTTGAGAAGTTTCCTGACAATTTGATATGCCTAAAAGCTCTACAACAGCTATCTTTTAGTGAATGCTGGTCACTGTCAAGCTTGCCGCCTCATATAGGAAAGTTGACTTCCCTAAAATACTTGACCACGTATTTTGTTGGAAAGGAAAGAGGTTTCCTTTTGGCAGAATTAGGACCACTGAAACTGAAAGGAGATCTTCACATCAAGCATCTGGATAGAGTAAAATGCGTAAAGGATGCCGAAGAAGCCAATATGTCAGGTAAGCAACTGAATAAGTTGCAGTTATCATGGGACAGAACTGAAGAGTATGAATTACGAGAAAATGTTGAGCAGATTCTTGAAGTGCTTCAGCCTCAAGCCCCCCAACTTCAAAGCTTGGAAGTGGTAAGCTATAAAGGTGCCCATTTCCCAAGATGGATGTCTAGTCCTTCTCTCAAATGTTTAACGTATTTGAAGCTCGAGGATTGTGAAAACTGTTTACAACTTCCAGTATTGGGGAAATTACCTTCTCTAAAGGATCTAAGCATATGTAACATGATTCATGTAATGTACATATATGAGGAGTCCTACGACGGTGAAGTAGTTTTTGGGGCTCTAAAATTTTTGATACTCCGCAACCTGCCAAAGCTAAAAAGGTTATCAACGGAGGACGGGGAAAACATGTTCCCATGTCTTTCTACACTTACAAGTTATGGATGTCCTGAATTTTTGGTAGAAGAAATATTGTCACAAGGGTTGCACACTCTCGAGCAACTAGAAATTTCGGGGCGTGGTAATTTTAAAATGTCAACCAGTTTTCAGTGCTTAACTCGACTTGAGAATTTGTCATTGACCGGCTACACAGAGGTGGAAGGTTTGCATGAGACTTTACAACATATGACTGTTCTGAAAGACTTACAATTATGGGATATTTCAAACCTAGAATACTTGCCTGATTGCTTAGGAAACATTCCCTTGCTGCAGTCATTAACATTAATGTCTCTTCCAAAACTAGAATCCTTGCCTGACTGCTTTGGAGACCTTCCCTTGCTTACCTATTTGCGTATTGGTTTTTGTTCCAATTTGAAGTGTTTACCAACGAGCCTCAGCCTTAGCAATCTGGAAACATTGGAATTCTTCCGTTGCTCTGCAGAGTTAAGGAAGCGATTCGAGGATGAAACGGGAGAGGACTGGCCAAAAATAGGTCACATTCCTTATATTAGAGTCTGTTGAAGGTATATTGTGGATCCTATTCCTTCATATATATTAGCTTCAAATAACGTTCCCTCTCCTTGTTATGTATATCTGTCTATCATCTACTACCTAAAATCCAAGAATAGTTTGAATCGCTCAAGTAGAAAATAATAATAATAATCATGTATGTTTCAAATAAGAAATCAAAGTAGTTTTTCCTAGAATAGTTTAAATCGCTTCAATTGAGTGGGTTCTATCCACTAGCTTGTTGATGGCCTCATATTAGTGGTGTTTGAAGTGCCCAATGTCGTTCATAAGGGAGACGGATTAAGGGTATATTTAATATTTAATTCTATACATAGAGATTTCAGATTTTCATCTTATTCTGTTGTACTGCATAATGTATTTTAGTCAGAAACTGAAAAATAATATTCTTCTTTGTAATCAGGAGTCTTAGCGACTTTCAGATCCAAAATTTGATGCTTGCGGCAGACCTTGTTTGAAGATCCTGGAGCTTCTTCCTCTTAGTTAGTTCACAATGAAATAAAGTGTAGTGTATGTTTTGACAAACATGTAGTTGTACAATCATGATACATCTGTTGGTATTGTTTCTTCCTTTGTTTATTTGACCTCTTGAATTTGTATGATTTGCTACTTTATTTATTTCATTTCTCGTGTCTTATTATTGTTGAACATGCATCACTGATTTCTATTTTATTTTTTATGATTAGTTTATTTTGACTAAGTCTTTAGTAACTGTTGTAGTCATGGGTATTTGTTTTTGTTAGTGGCTTAAGTTTAGGAAGATATTTATTATTTTTTCAGTTACAGAATTTCTATTTAAGAGCATATTATCATTCAATAAAATCATCCAATTCCTTCTATGTGAGTGTTCTTTACGTTTTAACACCAACAAATTAGTATTAAGAGCTTTCTTCTTAAAGGGACCTGTGAGAGTAACCAGAAAAAAAAAAAAAAAAACCCACCATAACAGCATAGACACCTTGCTCAATTCATCAAGCAGATGGATTCTGCAACTCCCTACACAGCTCTAGCACCACCTGTGTTTGATGGTGATAATTATCACATCTGGGCAGCAAGAGTGGAGGCACACCTAGAGGCAAATGATCTTTGGGAAGCAGTTGAGGAGGACTACGAAGTTCTTCCCTTACCGGCCAATCCAACCATGGTGCAGATTAAAAATCACAAGGAGAGGAAAGCAAGAAAGTTAAATGCAAAAGCTACTTTGTTTGCTGCTGTCTCACAAGATATTTTCACTAGAATCATGTCAATCAAATTAACATTTGAAATCTGGAAGTTTCTCAAGGATGAATATGAAGGAGATGAAAGGATCAAAGGAATGCAAGCACTGAATCTGGTTAGAGAATTTGAGATGCAAAAAATGAATGAGTCTGAAACAATTAAGGAGTATGCTAACAAATTGCTCAACATTGCGAACAAGGTGAGATTGTTGGGTATTGAGTTTTCTGATTCAAGAATAGTTCAGAAAATACTAGTAACCTTCCCTGAAAAATTTGAGGCGTCAATTACTTCATTGGAAAATACGAAAGATCTCTCAAGGATCACCCTGGCAGAACTTGTAAGTGCTATGCAGGCCCAGGAGCAAAGGAGAAAAATGAGAAATGAAGTTTATGTGGAAGGAGCATTGCAAGCTAAATTGCAAATCAGCCAAATAGAGAAGAACAAAAGGAAGAATTATAAGAAGAACTTCAACACTCAAAAAGCAGCTGCAAACACCAGCAAAAGAAATGAGAGAGGAAATAAAGAGTTTCCTCCTTGCAAGCATTGCGGGAAAATGGGTCACCATCCTTTCAAATGTTGGAGAAGATCTGATGTTAAGTGCGAAAAGTGTAACAAGCTTGGACATCATGCAATAATTTGCAAAAGCAATTTCAAACAGAGGAATGAGGCTCAAGTTGCTGATCAGCAGGAGGAGGAGGAAGAGCAATTGTTTGTAGCAACATGTTTTACAAGCAGTAGCTCAACTGAATGTTGGCTAGTAGATAATGGTTGTACCAATCACATGACCCATGATCAAGAACTTTTTAGTGAGTTGGATAGATCAAAGGTATCAAAAGTCAGAATCGGTAACGATGCTTTTATTACTGCTGAAGGAAAGGGAACCATAGCCATTGAAAGTTGTAGAGGTACAAAATTAATTTCTGATGTGTTGTATGTGCCTGAGATTGACCACAACTTGCTAAGTGTGGGACAATTACTTGAGAAGGGATTTAAACTCAACTTTGAAAATAAATGTTGTTTTATTAAAGGTGTCAATGACAAAGACATTTTCAGTATCAAAATGAGAAGAAGAAGTTTCACCCTCGATCCAATGGAGGAGGAGCAAACTGCATATCCAGCCTCTTAAAATAGTACAGAGATTTGGCGCAAAAGGTTGGGTCACTTTCATCATGTAGCCGTGCTTAATATGCAACGAAAGGAGTTGGTTCATGGCCTACCTCCTTTAGATTCTGAATTACCAAGTTGTGAAGCATGTCAATATGGGAAACAAACAAGATTACCTTTCAAACAAGCAAATTGGAGAGCAACTAGGAAGCTGCAATTAATTCACACTGACATGACTGGACCTCAAAGGACTGCTTCACTCAAGGAGAGTAAATATTACATCATCTTTATAGATGATTGTTCCAGAGTGTCCTGGATTTACTTTCTCAAATCTAAGTCAGAAGTTGCAGGTGTATTTTGGAGATTTAAGCAGTGGATTGAAAAGCAAAGTGGTTGCATGATTCAAGTTCTGAGGTTTGATAACGGCAAGGAATACACTCCAGAACAATTCAACTTGTATTGTGAGGAAGCAGACATTGAGCATCAGTTAACAACTCCTTATACCCCTCAGCAAAATGGAGTTAGTGAAAGAAAGAATCAGACGATAATGGAGATGGTCAGATGTATGCTTCATGAGAAAAGGTTACCTACGGAATATTGGGCGGAGACGCAAATTACTGTTGTATTCTTGCTAAATAGACTGCCACTAAAGGCTGTAGATGGGAAGACTCCTTTTGAGGTTTGGTATGGCTATAAACCCCTTTTGAAAAATTTTAAAGTATTTGGATGCTTGTGTTTCACTTATGTACCTCAGATTAAGTGAGACAAGCTTGCCAAGAAAGCTGAACCAGGTATATTTGTGGGATACAACTCGGTTTTTAAAGCTTATAGAGTTTTCCAATCTCACTCAAAGAAAATTCTGATAAGTAGAGATGTGCACTTCATGTAGAATGAGAAATGGAGCTGGACTAATGCAGAAAAAATTTCAGCAGCTAACCCTTTGGAAAATCAAGATGAGTTAGTTGATCATGTTCCTGTAAGAGGCACCAGATTAGTCTCTGATATTTACCAGAGATGCAATGTTGCAGTCCTTGAACCTGCTGGATATTGGGATGCAAAAGAAGATCCCAAATGGATGGCTGCAATGCAAGAGGAGCTGGCCATGATTGAAAAAAATCAAACTTGAGAACTCGTTGAAAAGCCTCAACACAGAAAAGTCATCGGTTTGAAGTGGGTGTTTAAGACAAAGTTGAATGTTGATGACTCAATCAACAAGCATAAAGCCAAATTAGTAGTAAAAGGGTATGCTCAAATTTTTGGTGTAGATTTCTTTGATACATTTCTCCAGTTGCCAGACAGGATATCATTAGGATGCTGCTAGCAGTTGCAGCCCATAATGGATGGAAAATCTACCAGCTTGATGTCAAGTCAGCATTTCTAAATGAATTTCTAGAGGAAGAAATCTATGTTGAGCAACCTGAAGGCTTTGCTGTGAAAAAACATGAAGACAAAGTCTATTTATTAAAGAAGGATTTGTATGGTTTGAAACAAGCCCCGAGAGCTTGGTACAACAGGATTGATGAATACTTATTGAAATTAAACTTTGTTAAAAGTCCTAATGAATCCACTTTGTATACCAAAGGTGATCCAGCTAACTTTATTGTGATCTTTTTGTATGTTGATGATCTCTTGGTCACAGGCAGTAATGTTGAACTTATTCAACATTTCAAGGAAGATATGATGCAAGAATTTGAGATGACAAACTTGGGAGAAATGTTTTATTTCCTGGGTATGGAAGTTGAGCAGAAAAATGGTGATATCTTCATTTGTCAGAGAAAGTATGCGAAAGAGATCCTAAAGAAATACAACTTGGAGGGTTGTAAAAGCATGAATACTCCTATGTGTCAAAAGGAGAAGTTATCCAAGGATGATGGAATAGAACAAGTGGATGAAACACTCTACAAAAGTTTAATTGGCTGCTTAATGTATCTCACAACAACCAGACCAGATATCCTATATGCTGTAAATGTATTATTAAGATTCATGAATTAGGCAAGAGAACCTCATTTCAAAGCAGCAAAAAAAGTGCTAAGGTATGTTAATGGGACCTTAAATTATGGTGTTAAATTCAGTCAATCACAAAACTTCAACCTGCAAGGTTACTCTAATAGTGATTGGGCTGGATCTCTAGATGACATGAAGAGTACTTCAGGCTATTGTTTTAGCTTTGGGTCTGCGATCTTCTCCTGGTGTTCCAAGAAGCAAGAAATTGTAGCACAGTCAACAAGCAGAAATAGCTGCCACAACAACTGTTAATCAAGCTTTATGGTTGAGAAAAATACTAATTGACTTGCATTTGGAGCAAACAACAACTACAGAAGTAATGGATAATCAGACAGCTGTTGCTATCTCAAAAAATCCGATCTTTCATGGAAAGACAAAACACTTTAGCATTAAACTATTTTTCCTTAGAGATGTGCAAAGAGAAGGTGATGTTTGCTTGAAATACTGCAAGACTGAAGAACAGTTGTCAGATATCTTCACCAAAACTCTTCCAAGAAGCATGTTTGAGTTGCTAAGAGAGAAGCTTGGAGTTGTCAATCACTACAAGAAGGAGTGCTGAATGTGTATCATTGATTTCTATTTTATTTTTTATTATTAGTTTATTTTGACTAAGTATTTAATAACTGTTGTAGTCATGAATATTTGTTTTTGTTAGTGGCTTAAGTTAGTGGCATAAGTTTAGGAAGATATTTATTATTTTTTTAGCTACAGAATTTCTATTTAAGAGCAGATTATCATTCAATAAAATCATCCAATTCATTCAGTGTAAGTGTTCTTTACGTTTAGGGTTTGCATGAGACTTTACAACATATGACTGCTCTCAAAGACTTACAATTATGGCATATTTCAAACCTAGAATACTTGCCTGATTGCTTAGGAAACATTCCCTTGCTGCAGTCATTAACATTGAAGTCTCTACCAAAATTAGAATCCTTGCCTGACTGCTTTGGAGACCTTCCCTTGCTTACCGATTTGAGTATTGGTTTTTGTTCCAAGTTGAAGTGTTTACCAACGAGCCTAAGCCTTAGCAATCTGGAAAGTTTGAAAATCTACGGTTGCTCTGCAGAGTTAAAGAAGCGATGCCAGGAGGAAACGGGAGAGGACTGGCCAAAAATAGCTCACGTTCCTCGTATTAAAGTAACCCAGTGAAGGTATATTGTGGATCCTATTCCTTCATATATATCTATCTTAGCTTCAAATAACGTTCCCTCTCATTATTATTTATATCTGTCTATCATCTATTACCTAAAATCCAAGAATAGTTTGAATCGCTCAAGTAAAAATAATAATAATAATAATAGTCACCATGTATGTTTCAAATAAGAAATCAAAATACTTTTTCCTAGAATAGTTTAAATCGCTTCAATTGAGTGGTTTCTCTCCACTAGCTTGTTGACGGCCTCATATTAGTGGTGTTTCAAGTGCCTGATGTTGTTAATAAGGGAGACGGATTAAGGGTATATTTAATATTTAATTCTATGCACACAGATTTCAGATTTTCATCTTATTCTGCTGTACTGCATAATGTATTTTAGTCAGAAACTGAAAAATTATATTCTTCTTTGTAATCAGGAATCTTAGCGACTAACATATCCAAAATTTGATGCTTGCAGGCAGACCTTGTTTGAAGATTCTGGAGCTTCCTCCTCTCAGTTAAGTTCACAATGAAATAAAGTGTAGTGTATGTTTTGATAAACATGTAGTTGTACAATCTTGATTCATCTGTTGGTATTGTTTCCTCCTTTGTTTATTTGAACTCTTGAATTTGTATGATTTGCTACTTTATTTATTTCATTTCTCGTGTCTTCCTATAAATGGATTTAAAACTGTATGCTCAAGTTTGTTAATATTCACCCCATTTCTGGGCACCACTGTGTACTGATGTATCTTTTTATTCACAGTATAACGAGCAAAACTTCTCTTAAAAGACACCCTACAATGTGGTAGAACAGAGCTTAAACTGCTATTAATATTTGCAACATAACGAACTTGTTATGATAATATGATAAATTACTCATGTCTGCCAGGGCAATGTTTTGCTTTCTGTTCATCATTTCCCGAATATGAAAAAATAAATAAAGAAATGATAACATAGTCAGGTAATATGGTTGTCTATACGAGGCAGTGTTCTATGATAGTGGAGTTGCAATGCAAGGGGTTTATGATAGTGGAGTGGCAATGCAAGGGGTTTCAAGGCTCTGTTAACACGAACAGAATTCTGCATTCCCATTTTCTGAAAAAGCCCTCTTCAATTGCTACATATGGATTTGTTTGGATCTTCAAAGACCAAAAAGCTTTGGAAGAAATTATTATGCTCTTGTAATAGTTGATGATTATTCCAGGTTTACTTAGACTTTATTCTTAGAACACAAAATTATGCATTCAAAGCTTTTAAGAAACATACAAAGTTAATAGAAAATGAAATTCTCACACAACATATGTATGTGTGTCTCTCTGTATATATATACATATGGTAATCCTTTGTGCGTTAAATTTATAGGGTTTAGGTGCGGATGAGTTGCATGGTGAAGAAATTTTAACATATCTATACAGTGAACACTCTAAAGTGTAAATTCAGATGGTGCCAAGAATTCTTTGGTTCGAGCATATAATGCATTTGTGTGGGATGAACTTGCTGATCTCAGATGTGCATTCGGCCTAAATCTAACTGTCGTTATCACTTTTGTCGATGCTTAATGTGTTGAAGCCTTTCACTCGAAGTAGCATTGAACAAGAACATAAATTACTTCTAACAAAAAAATATGGCGTCTGAAGAGAATCATTTTATGTCCCATTTGTCAGTTACTTATTATTGCTTAAGGGCTATTTTGCCACCGGAAATAGGAACAGGGACACAATTACATAACTAATCATGAAACTCAACTAGATGATTGAAGTTGGTAGCTTTATACCTGTCAACTATTTCTTTTCAAATTTCATTTATCTCCTTTGTAGATCTAATTCAACCAAACCAGATGCAAAATTATCTTCGTCTCTAAAGTGAGATAGTAAAAAAATTTATAATCCTTGTTTCTCATTTTACATATCTCGTCTAGAAGAGCCAAATACCTAATGCTGCTACTTTATCTTCTAGATAATTTAAAAGTACACATTTTCTGCTCAGGAGAAACAGAAAAGGCAGAAGGTGAGAAAGTAACACCATGCCGCAGTTCAAGTACATCCCAAAAAAAAAAACCTCAACTGAATATGTTTAAAACATATCAAGCTTCAGCTAGCAAAATACTGAAAAATCATTCACGGGTAACACAAATAACTTGTTTACCAACATTCTTGCCATGGAAAAGCCCAACAAAAGCAGCTGGAGCAATTTCCAAGCCATAATTCATGTCTTCAATATACACAATCTTTCCCTCCTTGTAATAATTTGAAACATCTTCCAAAAAAGCGTGGGTATAGGTGCAAGTAATCACTTTGCAAAAAACCCTGCATTCTGATGCGCTTTGTAATGAGGTTGAATACATTATATATCCCTTTGGGTTTGGAAAAGCTTTGCTGAGACACCATCCCACAAACTGCAATTCTACCATGAACCCTCATGTTAAGGATTGTAGCATCGAGCATCTCCCCACCGACATTGTCAAAGTAGATGTCAATGCCTTGCGGAAAATATCTGCCATGTGAACCAGGATAAATGATTGTAGAAATCATCAAGGACAATGAAGTGGTGGTGATACACAACTAGGACAGAACGTTTGAACCTGCTGTGGATTCATCCAAAATGGCCAGCCAATTATCGTGGCTGCAACTACATTTAATATTTTTTTATCATGATCATCTAATATTTTTATTTTTACTTATCTTAAATAATGTAAAAAATATAAATCTAAAAATATTACTTTTAAAAATTCCTTTTCCTATTATAAAAATATTATCACTCAAGAATTATTTTTCAACTTAAATGAAAATTTATAATATGAAATTTTTTCAAATTTAAAACTGGATTTAATTTAGAAATTAATTTTAAATTAATTTTAAAACTAATTTTAAAAAATTCATATTGATTAAAAAAAAATGGATATAGATTTTAAATCCAAACATATATGCGGATGTAATTTAGATATGGATTGGAATCCATGCCCAGCCTTAGTCCAAATATAAAAAATCTGAGAAAGTAAGAATGCATCAAGTTGATTAGACACAGCAAATGCAAATGTTACCAATGGACCTATCCATTATTCTGTTGGATACCATTATTAGCTTTCACCAAATTAAATCAGGAATGAGAATAACAGCAAACTTTAGTCAATAAACTAATAGCACAGAGAATCTAAATACACTCTGATTCTTCAAAAACCAATATTCCATGCCAACCTTAGTCCATAAAATTTGCTCCACGGCTCTGCAGTCGTAATGAAAAATATATTTGGGTACCCCAAATGCTAACATACCCAGTGAGAAGAAAAAAAGAGAAAAAGTATAGGTATGTCACGTGATATGAAGCGATAAAAATGGAGAGATGGAGAAAAATAAAAGATGTTAGTGAGGTGTTTAAAATGAGAAGGTGATTATCACCGCTCAATTAAAATAGAAGTGACACCAAGAAACACTTTGAACCTGCAAATAAAAAGACCGGCTTCATCTCTAAGAACTCCAATTGGAATACAGGAAGTGGTTAAAATTAACTTGCTGATTGTTAGTACTGAATCATGAAAATGAAAGTGAAATCTTTGACAAAATTGGCTTACAAAAAATGTACATTTAAAATATTGAAATAATTTGAGTGCAAGCAACACCTTAGCATAGAATAAGTTTAAAAGTGCCAGACTGCCAGCATGCATTGTTTATTTTTCTTGCAACTAGTGGTTGCTTCTGCGAATTTCCAATACATAATAAAATATGAGAGACTTGCAAGTTGAGCAAGATTCCAGTATTGCATTTCCTTGTGGCTTGTTGTTGACTTTCCAATTCTACGCAGAACTCCTCTTTTGTTAGTCTCATAACTTGATCATAGACTGCTAAGCCATTTCTGAATCATACAACATCTCTTGAATTTTCGTTTGGTGAGTTAGAACTTGGAAGATGGCTGAGGCTGTAGTGAAATCTGTGCTTGGAAGTTTGAGCTCTCCCATTGGAAAAGAGTTGGGACTTATGCTGGGGTTGGATCAAGACTTAAAAAAGCTTGTCAGCTCACTCACTGCCATCAATGCTACCATTGAAGATGCCGAGAAGAAACAATTCTCGGAAAGTTCTATAAAGGATTGGCTGCAAAAGTTAAAAGATGCAGTTCATGATCTGGATGACATCATGGACGAGTATGCCTATGAAGAACTGAGGATGGAATATAAAGGAGTCAAATGTTGTCTATCAGAAATGGTACGAAGCTCTTGTTTATCCTCTTTTCATCCTATGCATATTGTTTTCCGTTACAAAATTGCTAAAAGAGTGAAAAGGATAATGGAGAGGTTAGATGAAATTGCTGAAGAGAAGAAAAAGTTTCATTTGACTGAGGCGGTTCTAGAGCAAAGTGGAGTCACTGGATGGCGCCAAACCAGCTCAATCATCACTGAATCTCGGGTCTACGGAAGAGCAGAAGATAAGGATAAAATAGTAGACTTTTTGGTTGGTGATGCTTCTCATTCTGAGGACCTATCGGTGTATCCAATTGTAGGTCTAGGTGGACTTGGGAAAACAACCCTAGCTCAAGTAGTCTATAATCACGAGAAGATAGACAAACACTTTGAGTTAAAAATTTGGGTATGTGTTTCAGATGACTTCAGATTGGAGAGGATGGGAAAAGCTATCATTGAAGGAGCAACTAAGCAAGCCTGTGCGAATTTGGATCTTGAACTACTGCTAAGAAAACTTCAAGATCTTCTTCAAAGAAAAAGATATTTGCTTGTTTTGGATGATGTGTGGGATGACAAGCAACCAAATTGGCAGAGGTTGAAATCTGTATTGGCTTGTGGAGCAAAGGGTGCTTCTATTCTAGTAACTACTCGCCTTCCAACTGTAGCAGCAGTCATGGGAACAATGTCTCGACATGAATTGTCGATGTTATCTGACAATGATTGTTGGGAATTGTTTAAACACCAAGCCTTTGCACCAAATGAGGTAGAGCCGGAAGAGCTTGTGACCATAGGGAAGGAAATAGTAAATAAGTGTGGGGGAGTTCCTCTTGCAGCAAAATCACTAGGAGGTCTTTTACGCTTCACAAGAAAGGAGAAAGAGTGGCTCAGTGTTAAGGAAAGTAATTTGTGGAATTTACCACAAGATGAGAACTCTGTAATGCTAGCGTTGAGGTTAAGTTATTTGAACTTGCCAATAAAACTGCGACAATGTTTTTGTTTTTGTGCTATATTTCCAAAAGATGAAAAAATAAAAAGGCAATATTTAATTGAACTTTGGATGGCTAATGGGTTCATTTCATCCAATGAAATATTAGATGCTGAAGATGTTGGTGACGGTGTGTGGGAAGAATTATATTGGAGGTCATTTTTTCAGGATATTGAGATAGATGAATTTGGCAAAGTTGAAAGTTTCAAAATGCATGATCTTGTTCATGATCTTGCACAATATGTTGCAGAAGATGTTTGTTGTGCTACTGATGACAATGGTATAACTACCTTTTCTGAGAGGATCCATCATCTTTCAATGTATGGGCATTTTTCAGATGAGGAAGCCAACTTAATCCAGTTCAGTCAAGTCAAATCTCTGAGGACCTTCATATTGGCTGGATCAAATCCTGATCAAATTTCTGCTCTTTTATGCAAATGTTATTCTTTGCGAGTGCTTAAGTGGCAAATAACTTATCTAGAATTGCCATCGCTATCTTCAATTGGTCATTTAAAACATCTAAGGTATTTGAGTCTTTCTAGTCGTGGAGATCACTTAAGAACTCTTCCAGAATCCCTATGTAAATTGTGGAATTTGCAGACACTGAAATTAGACGGTTGCCAATCGCTTGAGAAGTTGCCCAACAATTTGATATGCCTAAAAGCTCTACAACAGCTATCATTGAATAAATGCCGGTCACTGTCAAGCTTGCCGCCTCAGATAGGGAAGTTGATTTCCCTAAAACACTTGAGCACGTATTTTGTTGGAAAGGAAAGAGGTTTCCTTTTGGCAGAATTAGGACAACTGAAGCTGAAAGGAGATCTTCACATCAAGCATCTGGATAGAGTAAAATGCGTAAAGGATGCCGAAGAAGCCAACATGTCAGGTAAGCAACTGAATAAGTTGCAGTTATCATGGGACAGAACTGAAGAGTATGAATTGCAAGAAAATGTTGAGCAGATTCTTGAAGTGCTTCAGCCTCAAGCCCACCAACTTCAAAGCTTGGAAGTGGTAAGGTATAAAGGTGCCCATTTCCCACAATGGATGTCTAGTCCTTCTCTCAAATGTTTAACGTATTTGAAGCTCACGGATTGTGAAAACTGTTTACAACTTCCAGTATTGGGGAAACTACCTTCTCTAAAGGATCTAAGCATATGTAACATGATTCATATAATATACATATATGAGGAGTCCTACGATGGTGGAGTAGTTTTTGGGGCTCTAAGATTTTTGACACTCGACAATCTGCCAAAGCTAAAAAGGTTATCAAGGGAGGACGGGGAAAACATGTTCCCGTGTCTTTCCACACTTACAAGTTATAGATGTCCTGAATTTTTGGTAGAAGAAATGTTGTCACAAGGGTTGCACATTCTCAAGGAACTAGATATTTGGGGGTGTGGCAATTTTAACATGTCAACAAGTTTTCAGTGCTTGAGTAGTCTTGAGAATTTGTTATTGACCGGCTACACAGAGGTGGAAGGTTTGCATGAGGCTTTACAACATATGACTGCTCTGAAAGACTTACAATTATGGGGTATTTCAAACCTAGAATACTTGCCTGATTGCTTAGGAAACATTCCCTTGCTGCAGTCATTAAATTTAATGTGTCTTCCAAAGCTAGAATCCTTACCTGACTGCTTTGGAGACCTTCCCTTGCTTACCGATTTGACTATTGGTGATTGTTCCAAGTTGAAGTGTTTACCAACGAGCCTAAGCCTTAGCAATCTGGAAACATTGGATATCTACGGTTGCTCTGCAGAGTTAAAGAAGCGATGCAAGAAGGAAATCGGAGAGGACTGGCCAAAAATAGCTCACATTCCTTTCATTACGGTATTCCAGTGAAGTTATGTCGTGGATCCTATTCCTTTGTATATATCTATCTTAGCTTCAAATAACGTTCCCTCTCATTGTTATATATAACTGTCTATCATCTATAACCTAAAATCCAAGAATAGTTTGAATCGCTCAAGTAAAAATAATAATAATAATAGTCACCATGTATGTTTCAAATAAGAAATCAAAATACTTTTTCCTAGAATGGTTTAAATCGCTTCAATTGAGTGGTTTCTATATTAGTGGTGTTTCAAGCAAGGCTTTAAAAATAGCTTGCAGCAGCAGTAACGACAGTAAAAAATTTAACACAACCGTGACAATGACCGTGATCGATATTAGAACCTTAGTTTCAAGTGCCCAATCGATAATAAGGGAGACGGATTAAGGGTATATTTAATATTTAATTCTATACATATAGATTTCAGATTTTCATCTTATTCTGTTGCACTGCATAATGTATTTTAGTCAGAAACAGAAAAATTATATTCTTCTTTGTAATCAGAAGTCTTAGCGACTTTCATATCCAAAATTTGATGCTTGCGGCAGACCTTGTTTGAAGATCCCGGAGCTTCTTCCTCTCAGTTAGTTCACAATGAAATAAAGTGTAGTGTATGTTTTAACAAACATGTTGTTGCACAATCTTGATTCATCTGTTGGTATTGTTTCCTCCTTTGTTTTTTTTTGACCTCTTGAATTTGTATGATTTGCTACTTTATTTATTTCATTTCTCGTGTCTTCCAATAAATGGATTTAAAACTGTACGCTCAAGTTTGTTAATATTCACCCCATTCTTTTTGTTATTTATTTGACGTCTTTTTATCAGTTTAATAAAAAGTGGATTTCTGAACTATTTACCGTCTAGTTTTCACAATTTATTTGAGATTGCATAACTTTAACTGTCAGCTTAACTGGGACTGATTGATGTACTTGATGAAAACAGGGGGAAAAAATGGATTTACGTGGAGTTAACATGATAAATTACTCAATGTCTGCCAATGAAATTTAGGCAATGTTTTGCTTTCTGTTCATCATTTCCCGAATATGAAAAAATAAATAAAGAAATGATAACATAGTCAGGTAATATGGTTGTCTATACGAGGCAGTGTTCTATGATAGTGGAGTTGCAATGCACGGGGTTTCAAGGCTCTGTTAACGCGAACAGAATTCTTCATTCCCATTTTCTGAAACAGCCCTCTTCTCAAACAGTACATGTTTGTGTGTGTGTCTCTCTCTATATATGGTGGTACTTAGTGCGTTGAATTTATGGGGTTTTGGTGCGGATGAGTTGTATAGTGAAGACATTTGAACATATCTATAAAGTGAATACTCTAAAGTGTAAATTCTGATGGTGCTAAGAATTCTTTGGTTCTGAGCGTATAATGCGTTTGTGTGTGATGGACTTGCTGACCTCAGTTGTGCATTCGGCCTAAATCGTACCGATCTTTATCACTTTTGTCAATGCTTAATGTGTTGAAGCCTTTCACTCGGAGTAGCATTGAACAAGAACATAAATAACTTCTAATAGAAAAATAAGGCGTTGTTGAATAGAATTATTTTATGTCCCATTTGTCAGTTACTTATTGCTTAAGGGCTATTTTGCCTCAGGAAATAGTAACTGGGACACAATTACATAACTAATCATGAAACTCAACTAGTGGACATGATTGAAATTGGTAGCTTTATACCTGTCATCTATTTCTTTTCATCTTTTATTTATCTCCTTTGTAGATCTAATTCAACCAAACCAGATGTAAAATTATCTTCGTCTCTAAAGTGAGATAGTAAAAAAAAATTATAATCTTTATTTCTGATATCACATATCTCGTCTAGAAGAGCCAAATACCTAATGCTGCTACTTTATCTTCTAGATAATTTAAAAGTACACATTTTCTGCTCAGGTGAAACAGTAAAGGCAGAAGGTGAGAAAGTAACGCCATGCCGCAGTTCAAGTACATCCCATAAAAAAAAAAAAAAAAAAAAAAAAAACCTCAACTGAATATGTTTAAAACATATCATGCTCAAAATACTGAAAAATCATTCACGGGTAACACAAATGACTTGTTTACCAACATTCTTGCCATGGAAAAGCCCAACAAAAGCAGCTGGAGCACTTTCCAAGCCATAATTCATGTCTTCAATATACACAATCTTTCCCTCCTTGTAATAATTTGAAACATCTTCCAAAAATCGTGGGTATAGGTGCAAGTAATCACTTTGCAGAAAACCCTGCATTCTGATGCGCTTTGTAATGAGGTTGAATACATTATATATCCCTTTGGGTTTGGAAAAGCTTTGCTGAGACACCACCCCACAAACTGCAATTCTTCCATGAACCCTCATGTTAAGGATCGTAGCATCGAGCATCTCCCCGCCGACATTGTCAAAGTAGATGTCAATGCCTTGTGGAAAATATCTGCCATGTGAGCCAGGATAAATGATTGTAGAAATCATCAAGGACAATGAATAAGAAGTAATAATATTTGGAATCTTATTTCTAAAACATAACTTTCAAAAACCATTTCCCTTTCCATAGACAATAGCCTGACAATTCAAATATATTCTCGAGCTTGTAACACACCTTTGTAGAGCTGCATTCAGGTCTGTTTCCTCCTTGTAATTAAAAGCTTCATCAAATCCAAGCTTGTTCTTTAGAAGGTCAACCTAATATAACAGATTTAATGATAAAAATGGACAAAATACTTGGTTCACGTATTTGTGTTAGCTTCCATGTGTGTCTAAATGTCAATTACCATCTACTGTATACATGAAGGAACAAGTAATTAAAGCACCGAGTGTGTGTGTTTTTTGTTGGCAATTATTATACAAAAATAATTAGTGAAACAGACCTTTTCCTTTGACCCAGCACTTCCAACAACATAGCAACCATACAACTTAGCAAGTTGGCCTACAAGCTGACCTACGGCACCAGATGCTGCAGATACAAAAACATTTTCCCCTTTGTTTGGGGTGCAGACCTCATAAAATCCTGCATAAGCAGTAAAACCTGGCATTCCTATAAAGTTAAAAGGAAAAATGAAGGGTCAATTATTTATCAAACTGGAGCACACCAGCAGAAGAGTAAAAAATCATTCACTTCCACACATGAGTAAGAAAAAATTAAAAAAAAAAAAAAAAAAAGAAAGCCTGAATGGTATAATGAATTAAAGATATGTGTGAAATATTGATGGAATGTTTATATCGGAGTTATATCATCTTGACAGGGATATACCAGATTATCTCTTAGTTAGAAATGTGGGTGATGTCCCAAACTCAACCCTACAAAACCTGATTTGTAAGGTGAGGACCCTCTTATATACACGCAGATGTGAGACTTCCAACAATACATGCAAGGTTTTAACCAAAACACAGAAATGCATTAAAAAAAAAAAAAAAAAAAAAAAAAAAAAAAGGTTTTCTCAGTATAGGTGTGAAACAGGATTCAGAAAATGATTCGTAATTCAAAACCAAGAAAGAAAGCAATAGAAAGAGCAAAAAATAAAATGAAAAAAGGTGAGTGAGAATGAGATACCAAGAAGACCAACGTGGAAGGAAAGAGGAATACGATCATCTGGCTGGATTTGTCTCAACTGTTCCGTTCTTCGGATGAGACTATACTCTTCCCAACCAGTGAAGCCGGTTATCAAATCACCAGCCTTGAAATTTGGATTATCAGAGTGTATTACTTTCGACACACCAAATCCTTCAAGCGCCTTCATCATCAAAATACACATATGCACTAAGCTCAGTAATTAATGTATCACATGACATCACATTACTATGTAATAGTATAAATAGATATAGATATATAGTTAGTTAGTTGTTACCAGGCCAGGGGTAAAAGGAGGGATGTAAGATCCGTGGAAATCACGCATGCGACCGCGCATGTATGGATCGCAAGATAGGTAAAGGTTCTTCACCAGAATAGCTGATGAACCTTGCGGAGGAGGCTTCAACTCAACTTTGGACAAATTGAATTCCATATCGGTTTCTTTGGGAACATCATCTACGTATCCTTTGAACAATACCTGCTTGTTTTCCACTTCTTGTGCCATCGCTACCACCAGATCCCAATCAATCAATGCACTGTGCAAGAGAGCTACCTTGTTCACTATGAACTTCAGCGTGTGGCTTTCCTTTCTTTCTTCTACCTAACACTCTCCACACGTGTTAGTTGACCTTTTCAAAATGCCACACGTGGGATCATGTAATAAGATCCGCAAAAGTGTCTTACTCGTTTCATTTCGTGCGCCAATTTTCAATCATTGCCGTATCCTACTATAACTATTACTTGAAATTTATTACCAACACGTGCAGTCCAGCAGTGTAATTTTATGTTTTTTATTATTCCATACTAAATATGTATTTAAAACAATACAATGCTCATATTTTTCTAGTGTTTAATAAGGTTAATATATCCAATAATAAAAATATATTAACAAAGTGTGTAATCTGTATTTTACAATTTTTATTTGAAAGTCATCTTATTGACGTAAGTCGAGTTGATTGCATTTGGATTATTAATTTACAGATTGATGGAATTCCAATCAGGTTATAATTACACTGTACTTATAAACTGATTAGTAAATTATTTATAATATATTTGATTCAATCAAAAGTTAAAAATCGATAATTATTATGAATAAATATTTAGATATTTCAAAATAATATTCAAGTAAACATGAATAATCTTCGATCAAATACCTCAAGATCATCACAGAACCATATCATAGTATTGCAGTGCAGTTGGTATGAACTACTAATCTCATTCAATTGCTGCAATAATGACTAATGAGTACTTCTTTAGCCAACGATATTGCAGGGCAAGAATAGTTCTTCTCTATTCCGACAACTCAGCTCAGGCACCCGAGTCCGTCGAATATCAAAAATGAAAAACTTAGATTTTAACAATTATAATTTAATGCCAACGGCATTGAGTACAAAAATATAGAGATGATGCCATCTTGGGTCCTGGGATTGCTGGTGTGTGTTTGACAGAGGGAGTGAGAGATGTTGTTCATTAAAATAAATGCAACTTTCCAAAGCAAAGCATTCTTTCAACTAATTTTCTACAAAATGGATCGTGCTTACAAATTTCAAAAGGTGCCCAAAATTCAGCCATACTACAGTTATATGACAAAGTCATTGAAAGAGAAAATAAAAATAAAATGGGAGAAAAACAAAACCCAGAAATAAAAATGAACAATTTCACTTTCAAGGTAAGCTATAGAGCAGATTACAATAAGCGAGTCATAACAATCCCAGCCAATGCAACTAACACCTCGAAATAAATAAAATCCATGGCACACTCTATCCGAAGGAGAAGCTTCAGGTAAGAAAGAACATCAAGTTGGCTTCCGCATGTTACGTCCAGCACGAATAACTTCATCCACCACCAGTAACTGAGACACTATAACTGGCCTGCATAGCATGAACAAATAAAAGACATAACTACATAATTCCAACCAAGACAACTCAAATGAAACTTACTGTTTTGATGCAATGAAATTTTTTAAATGGTTATGCATCCTGATGAAGTTTACGATGCTCATTGTTCAGTGTAATATATCCAATAACATTAAAATTAACAAAAAAAACTAGGTGCAGGAAAACACAGTTGATATTGCCAAATGTCCTTTAAATTTTTAACTTGTAATGCTCAATGGTGGGTAGCAGCTGGTAGGGTCAAGCTGTATACTGGTAGGTCTTGAGGTTTGACCCAACCTGGAAAGTGTGGGTTAACTTACAGTGTTTACAGTATGTTTTCTCTTGCTTAGTTGGAGAAAGTAGAAAGAGAAGGAGAAATATTAACTTCTACGAATGAAATTCAAAATTCTCTCCTTTTACACTCAAATTTCAAATTTTCTTTCCCTCCACTTGCTCTCCGCCATACCAAAAATACCATTAGTATTGAACGTGATCCTTGTTTCAGAACCAAATAACAAATCAATGGTGCCAAATACTCAATGTCCAACCATACCCTGAGTTTATGAGTTGGCGCTTCACAGAGTAGTTGTCAAAAATACCCTCCAAAGCAGGGTCTATTGGTTCTCCTGTATTCAGGCTCAACCCCACAACATTCCCTTTGTCATGCTCTCCCTGAAACATCATTCAAAAAATACAATAATGCTTATCAGTCTTCTATTTCATAATCCATCAAATCACACTGGGGGAAGACAATGGAATAAATTTAAGGGAACTATACCTTAAGGGCAATGATCACATCTTGAGTATCAAGCCCAGAGTTTTCGGCAAGTGTCTTAGGCACCACAAGAAGTGCATCAGCAAAAGCCTCAACACCAAGTTGTGCACGCTGTTTCAAGGTTATAAACATCAGTACTGAAATTTATAACTGACAATTAAAGAACAATGAAAACATGGGAAACCAGGGACACCCCTATTTACCCCTTCAACTGTTTTCTTGACTTCATTCACCAGATATTGTCTAGCAGCAACTTCAAATGCACCAGCACCCTAATCATGGGCAATAAATTGTCTTAAGTCTATTACAGTCACAATAAAAAGGTGCAAAGAGGAGTTCTGTACAGAAGGAGATATAAATTCTAAAAAGTGCTCTATTATAATGAGCTAGCTACATTATTGAATGTACCCAGCTTCCTTGTAGCTGTACTGGTTTCTTTAACACAATTAATTACTTGGAAAAAATGGGTTCAACTAGAAGCTCAGAATTATTCAATTAACTATGGGGAAAATCAAGTTATTTAACCTAAACATGTCAAATTCTTCATTAATTGTCCCTCATTTTAAATCAGAAATCCAATAATTATCTACAACATAGTGCGATCTCTACGTCCAGAATCTTACTTACCCAAATAAAGAAAAAAGACTTCTAATTTGATCCAATATTTTCTGAATCATCCTAGCTATACCACCATTCTCAGAATCCAGTCTAGGTATTCTTATTTTTGCACTAAAGCTAACCAAACCATGTGCATTATAGGGAAAAAAACAATAGTGGAGTGAATCCATAGCATGGGCATGCATATTCCAAAAAAGAAGAGTAATTGTACAATAGAAGTATCAAAATAATTGACTGACTAAAAATAGGTCTTACTAAGACAACAGATTCATCTTCAAGGGTATTCTTAACGGCCCTCAAACCATCACGCACAGCATCTTTAATCTGAGCTATTGTATGGTCATTAGGACCTGCATGATCATGACAGCATTGCAAATCATCTCATCTTAAATTCATCAGTGGCAATATAATGACACAGTTTGTTCCAAGGATGTATAGCAAATATCATGCAAAATAACAAATAGAAGAGAAGGATCTGCTTAACAAACTCAAATTAGGTGCAAGGAAAATTTACCTTTGATCAAGATTGTGCACGAAAAAGGGTTCTTAACATTTTCTACAAATGTATATTTCTCTTCACCAAGGACATGTTCATATACCAATCCTGCCCAACCCAGACATTCAGGAGTCAAATCATCTACAGAATTTACAGCCTCCCCTCCACAGGCCAAAACCAATCTTTCCATGTTTCTCCTCTTTGCTCTCCGTAGTGCAATTATCTAAACACAAGGACAAAAAGTCAGTAAATGGAAAACAGGCTACGGACTATGCAACTGATGTCAGCTCATGAACTCACTGCATGTTACATTAGCTACATGCAACTTATGTCAGCTCATGAATTCACTTGATAATAAATTAGACACAGTTCACTTCATAATAATAGTATGTCACTTACTCCTTCCCTTGCAAGCATGTCCAGTGATGGGGGATCAATTCCTTTTTGGTTGATGACAACAAAATTGCTATCATCACCAGAACAAACCTGCATTCACAAGTATGGAAGTATTTAGACAAGAGCACAGAAATAAAATTATTCTTTACTGTGGCAATATAACAGTGTCATGCACCAAATTTAATGACCAGAGTAACATGAAAAAAACATTACAAACAGACGCAATTCTCTTCTACCTTATTCTTCAGTTCAATGATTTTTTTAACTTTTTCATCAACCTGCCGTCTTTCAGCAGCAACCATAGCCTCTCTCTGTTCCGCACTTGAGTAGAAAAATCCTGAATTTACTTCACTGAGAAGAGAAAATATTGGCTTCATTAGTCTCACAGATTACATACATCTATCCAAGATAAAATGAGTTCAGATAGGCCAATCATCTGAAACTGAAAAACTGCACAATGCACGATGCATTGACTGAAGTGATATGTAACTGTTGACCAAACAATGCTATAGGGTTGAAATTATTAAATATTCAAGAGCTTGTATAGAGGAAAAAAATATATAGATTTTCCTTTTAGTAGTACATTTAGGCTTGACTATTTTAGGTTAAAGCCAGTCTTTCAAGAAAGAGTAAACAGAAAATTCAGATTAATAGGTTTATGTAGAATTACCAAATTTTCTTAAAAGGTAAATAAATACTTCGTTTGTTTCAGATCATTCCTTAGTAAGGCAGAGTAAACATAAGACCTACACTAGTAATGGGAAGATTTCATGTCACGTGAGCATCCTCATTTTACTATACAACATCAACATACTGTGTCTGAAGTAAAGAAATACACAATCACTAAAAACAATACATCTAAAGTTTATAGTTTTCTGATACTTGCGTTCAACCAAACGAGGATAATTAAACAGTTCATACATTAATTCCAAAAATATTTCTACCATACTGTAACAGACTAGTGTGTGTCCATGCATTAAGGAAGAAGTATGATAGTGTGATAACTTCTGAAATGCACTGACATATGCCGATAATAACAGGTGAAAAGACTGAAAAGAATCAAATGACAGACAGCCATTTACCAGTGAAACACACATACACACGTGTTTGTTATATATTCAACACAAATTGGAAGAAATCAACAAATATCAACTTGATTACCTCTTCTCATATTCCAAAGATACATTACATGTCAAAATATAGCAATTCTCTGCACGTCGCTTCATGTCAGGGTGCCTAGAACCATGATCAAGGACAAGACCGTCAACCTAGAAAACAGACACGGGGTGATGAACTGATTGGTGCAAGAACGGCGTAGGTAAACCCAGTACATGAGGTGCACAATAAAAAAAAGAAAAAAATACAAGTGAAGACAATGAGAGTAAATATGGATTGCGAATTTGCACTAATATCAATGATGAATACTGTGTTGATTTCTCATCACATCCCAACTTTTACTTCAGTAACATTAAGTTGAAAATTTTAATTTTGTACCAAAGTAATGATGGAAATTCAATAACATTATGTATTGTATACAGGTAACAGGAAATTCAGGAAAATTATCAAAATTGTATACAACAAAAAAAACCCAGTGCTGTAAAAGAGTGGCTACAATCATTCATGAAACATACCAAACGAGTGTCAACATCAAACTTGTGCCGCATATGCATAATCTCCACCATAAACAGATCAATTGCTTCCTCAGGCTTCCGGATGCATAAAACCTATCATAGCAAAACCACAAATCATTGAACACCCAGCTTTAAAAGGGTCAGGTCCAAGATAAAAATCTACTTGTTCAAATGGCCAAACAACATGCAAGCAAAAATTTTATATTTAAAAGGATTCAAAATAAATATCAACACTTCAGCATGTACTCACCGCATTAACAATTATATCAGTCAATTGATCTGCAAGTGATTCATACAACTGCAAATGACGAGGAAATATAAAAATAGTAAGAAAATAATGCACGTTGAAAAATTATGATGACAAATTATATGTTCATTCTGGGTGTGATATCAAAGTATGGTCAAATGTCATCTAAAACAAAGATGAAACAAAATAAGATGTACCTTTGTCCTCACGGTTGTTCTTGCCACCATCTTGAGAATCTCTCTGTCAGGCTCATCACCCATCACAACAGGAGTCTTAAACTTTTCAAGGAATTGCAGAGTTGCTTTCTTTGCAATCTCAAAACCATCAACCAATACACGAGGATGCATACCTGGAATATTCATACCTCAACTTAACATTCACCAAGAAGGAACAACAGAATAAGTATCAAAACAAAAATGCTCAACCCCCCACATTTCAGGGATATCTCTCTGCCCCTAAACCAACTATAGAACAGGATTACATTTAATGCCTCTATTTTGGTACACAGTTCATGGTTGCTTAAAGGGCATTGCTCTTGCTGAATTGCAATGAGACTGACTGCATTTCCTTGTCACACACTGGTGTTCATCTCATGTCATTTGCAGTTTTACATATGCAACTTTTCTTTTTCTTTTTTAACCTATGTCTAGAAGATATTATATCATAACCCTTGTCGCATTTCTCCGCTTCTCCAAATCTCTCCTCAACTAACTACAATAAACCACCACTTAATCACTAAAGACAGCAAGAAGCTAACTACAGTTCACAGTAATAAAGCTACCAGGAAAGCTGGATTAAGATAAAATAGTAACAGATTTTGGTATACATCTACAAACAACATTGACAACACCTGAACACGAGCAATGCAATGCAAAGAACAACTTCATAGAGAAACAAATATAAACACAACAAAGTGAAAAACTCATCAACCTTCATCAATATAACGTTCGGATTGCTTCATAAGTTCACCAATGAAGATGACAGTGGAAGTGGTGCCATCTCCACTAGCATCATCCTGCGCCACAGCTGTCCTCGCAATCATAATCGCCGTCGGGTTTTGGATTTGCTGAAACCACAACAAAAAACATCAACAACATTTCACCCTAACGGTTTTCTATCTCTTACAGTAGCAGATCTCAATTAATATAACGAAATAATAGCGAAAAAAATTCAATAAAAAAAAAACACTAACCATTTCTTTCAAGAGAGTGTTACCATCTTTGGTGAGCTTGATATCACCGGCGCCACCAACAAGCCTGAATCAAAGACCGTGAGCGAAAACCCAAAAAAAAAAATGAAATGGAAAAAGCAAATGAGAGAGAGAGACATTTTGATGGTTCCTTTTGGACCGAGGTTGGTTTTGAGAACATCTTGCAAACCCTTGGCGGCATTGATGTTCATGTGAAGTGCTGCCGATTTGTTCAGCACTTCGGCGTTAGGGTTCAACACTCGTAGAGACATCTTCAATGAAACTAAGAGCAGCAACGAAGGAAAAAAACTACGAGTGAATGCGTAGAACTAGAAACTAGAAAGAACGAAAGTAATATGAGTGGGGTTTTGGTTTTCTAGGGGTTTCACTCTTTGCAATGAAACGGCACCTCGATGCTTTTCGTTTATACACCGCGCCCAAATACGCATTGTCGTTTTTGTGGACTTTTTTTTTTTTTTTGGTTTTGGACGAGTTTCTGGGCTTTCACAGTAGCCCACTTCTCCGGCCTAGTTGTATGGGAAGAGTGGAGACATCCATTAGAATTTAGTTTTATATTACTATTTTGCTGATCACAAAAATGTCTTTAATACCATTTATGTTTTATTCTATTCATAAAAAATAAATCTAAATTACTAAATTATACTTTACAATTTACAGTTTTTGTATTTTACAGTATTAATTGTTTTAATTTATTAATTATGAACATTAAATTATATATTGATTAGTTTGGCATTATTTATAATCATGTACTTTATGTATAGTAGTATATTTAATGTTAACAATTGTATATTTTTATCATATTTTTAGCAAAGAGGATTTACCTTATAAAAATTAGAGTATGGTACAAAAGTTTAATTTTTTTTATTTTCTCACTTAATATTTATTATAATTATATTGATGGTATAGTTTTTACTCTCATGTCCAATTCTTCATGTGTAAGAGGTGAAAAATGTTGAACATCCTACATCACCTAGAGATATAATTTATATACATAAATAGAGAATAATCTTAACTGATTTTATAATCTAACTTAGGTCTATAGTCCAATTTTTTTAACCATGCATATCTGCTTCTATTTTCCCCAACACAATTCCTGAAACTCTGTTAATTGAATTGGGAAACCTTTATGTTGCCTTCACTAGCATGCACACGTTGCCATGTGCTCTATTTAGAATTTTGTGTCATAGCTAGTAAGCTAGATATATTTTAGTTTGACATTTTAAAAAACATGGACCATCCAAATGGTTCAGGTAAAGCTTCAGAGGTTGAAAGTTTAGACTCATTCTAGTCTAGTGTGACACATATACTACTAGGTCCGAATCTATCAGTACCTTTGCCTTCATCAATTTGACATAAAATGCACATATACTAAAGGATATATATCACTCTCTTAATCATTCACAATTTAGGGTGCGTTTGGTTTCAGGAAATATTTATGCTTTTATTGATAATTTCAAAAAATAATACGTTTTCACTTTAATTCATGGTTTCAAAAGAAACGTGTACAGCAAATGATGAAAACAATATTCTGTTGTTTGTCCCATTTTTCCTGTAAAAAATTTTCAACTCTATCTGCATAGCTAAAATGAATAGATATGGATCTAGAGCAATCTGGTGAGAGTGACACTAAGGAAAATATTAACTTTTCACTGTCTGAGTGGGTTTATCTCTTCACAGATGGAGACGGTCAAAAAGGAGAAGAAAGAAAGAAAGGAATAATAATTAACCTTAAAGTAAAGAATAAAGATGAAGAAAAAAAAACCTTTGGCATGTCAAAGAAATTTGATCATATATATGGATGAGAAGAATCTTGACTATTACCACCATGAAATTTATGTAAGCTTAATATGACCCCGTGTTTTGAACGTGGGTTCCACACTGCAGAATCTAGTTTGTAATTGTTTGAATGCACTTCTCCACGCCTCAGTTCAGTTCAGTGGATCATGAACCTCCACGACGGTAAGTAATTGCATCAGATTTTGATTCTTCGAATAAAATCTTCTAAATGGGACCTACTCAATATTTAAAACCTTTTCAGCCCAAGGTGAAACCACTAACCACACTGCTTATGCTAAATACAAACACTGAACTAAGAAAAGTAATCACTATTAGTTACACCACAAATTTTCTAGTTCAAAATCTCACTTTATTTTATATTTTAGTTTAATACACATGCATTAATTATCAGTGTAAAGTAATATATAGCAGCATTCCAAAACTAAGGGCTATGTTTATCTTCATGTTGTTTAAGTAATTAAACAAGAGTATTATTAATTAATTAGTTACTTTCGGTTAAGATGACACAGTTAAAGTCGGTGGAATCCAACAACATAATTTGAATAAGGATAATGTGTGTGTATGAATGAATAAACACGTGAATATTAAAAGATATGTACCATATTTTGACACGGAATGCTAAGAGGTTGATTCTTTTCACTAAATGCTAGTTTTCCTTCAATCATGCGATATATATGAAACTAGAACAAAGAAACAAAAAGCTTCGTAGTAGTAATTAACATGTGCATCATCCAGAATGATAGTTATCAATGACTATGAACACTATTAGTTGGAATAGAGGTCAACTGTGCAATGGAATCCAGGATTATTGTGCAACGATACGCACACCTTAACTTGAAGAATCTGACCCTGCATGCATGAGATTGACATTTTGCAAGATGATGCCATGATGGTGCTAAATTACCTTGTTATAATTACATTTATATACAAAACATATTACGTAATACAATTTTTGTAAATGTTTGGCCAAAAAACAAGATTATTTTATTTTTTTAACTTTTATCAATGAAATTTATTTTAGAAAAATCATCATCCGTGTGTGGTGTGTGTGTTACTGATGGAAGAAGACATGAAATAAAGTTAATTTGTTTCCCTTCAATCTTGAAAGAAATTAATAGAGAATTGAACACGAAACTAGTATAATAAGATCAACACCAGAATAGAGGGCATATTTGTAGAGATATGGTATATTTAAAGAATAAAGTTAACTTTTTCCATTTGCATGTACCTGCAGAATTAGAAGAATATCCTTTAATTTTTTATTTTTTATTTTGTTAGTAGTCTTTCTGTCTGGTCCCTTCTGGTCGATTCCCATATGTTTTTGGTAGTTTGTAACACAAAACCATAAATTTTGTACATTTATATAGAAATGGAAATGAACAATCAAACACTATAAGATGGGACCATCGAACCTACATTGCACTCAAATACTCAATTCTTAGAAATTATCTAAACTGTGGACTTGGTCAAGATGAGTTCATGCTGCTGATTAAAAAAGAAAATGGGTTCATGTTGGACTATTTATCTGTGGATTATCATTGATTAATTAGTTAGAATAACTATATATTTGAGTAACTAAATATATTAGTTATTGAGTTTGTTAACTCATATATAATAACATTGTGCTGTAACTTAAGAAAAATATTTGGTAGACAATTCCACGTAGATAATTGTTATAAAATGTGAAGAGAAAGAAATGTATATATATACATCTATATACTCTGTGAATGAATTAGCTGGTTGACTGCGTATTGTAGAGTTAACTCTGAAGTACAGTTAAGTAAGAGGGCAATGATAACAGAGATTTCTAACTAAAATAATTCATCAAGATCATTAATATACATTAAGTCAGCATGTAAATACATAATTAAAGGACAAGATTATCAATAAAACATACTCTAACATGTTGATAAACAAACAAAAATGTAGTATTGTACAAGGATAAAGCGGCAAAGAAGTGGGCTCTAAGAAATGTCCTTGTTCACTTCACTTTATAGATTCGGTATCAAAATGTGAAGCAGATATGGCATGCATGTATATCTTTATCCTTATGTGCAGAAAAAAGAAGTCACATAATTTGAATGTCATAATAGCTGTGCAAGTTGCAACTCATGCTTATTACAAAAGTAACGCATGAAATGCTGCATTTACATCCATCCTCAGATAAGAATAATGTTTATTATCCCAACACTCCCTCATTCAATCAGATTCTCCCTGTTCAGTCTTACACGGATTTCTACTGTGCCTTAAGCGACAAATTTGTAAGAAAACAAAAAGAAATCTCAAATACAATTCCAAACGTTATTCCAACTTAATCAGTGATCTTAACTTTTATATGAAATTCAATTTCTAAATACGCAACTATGTTAAATATTAAAATTATGACTATAATGATTCAACTAGGCTTATCTGCTGTAGAGTATATATGCGGTCTCAAACCAAAAATAAAAAAATACAATTCCAAAGAGTCAAAATAGTAAGAATTTTCAACTTCACGCGGGAATCTTCATAACAGCACATGGTTATGAGATTGAAGCTTCTTCTCAAGCTTCTTTCCAAGTTGAAGCTGCGAATTTTTTTGTCTTTTTATACACTCTAATCTTCTATAAAAGGCTCAAACCAGAGCACCACTATGGCATCACAAGGAAAATTCCAATTTCCACTCTTCAAAATCTTAAACAAGAATCAACACGATGGCTGCCATTTCACTCAGGCACAACACACAAGTAAAAAACACTAACCAGCAAAGTGAAATCATCAATGAAGAAATCCGAGGACTCATAAGAGTCCACAGAGATGGAAGAGTAGAAAGGCCACCAATTGTGCCTATTGTCTCATGCACAGTGGCATCAGAACGTGGTGTCACTGCCAAAGAGGTTATGATCAACAAAGAGACCAATTTATGGGCACGTGTCTATGTGCCATTAACCTCTCAAACAAAAGTTCCTTTGATTGTGTACTTCCACGGTGGTGGATTCTGTGTTGGTTCTGCTGCTTGGAGCTGTTACCATGAGTTCTTGACCAACCTTGCTTTCAAAGCAAACTGTGTCATTCTCTCTGTGGATTACCACTTAGCCCCTGAGAACCGTCTTCCAATGGCATATGAAGATGGTTTCAATGCTCTCATGTGGGTGAAAAGAGAAGCAATGAATTGCTCTAGTGTGCAAAAGTGGTGGCTCAGTCATTGCAACGTGTCTTCCCTTTTCCTAAGTGGTGATAGTGCTGGTGCCAACATAGCTTACAATGTGGCCACACGCATGGGAACAACAACATCAACAACTAGTCCATTATCTCTCAAGGGTGTTGTATTGATCCAACCCTTCTTTGGTGGAGAAGAAAGAACTTTCTCTGAGAAGCATTCCCTTCAGCCACCAAATTCAGCACTCACTTTATCTGTTTCTGACACTTATTGGCGCTTGGCGCTCCCTCTTGGCGCCACACGTGACCACCCATATTGCAACCCTCTTGGACATGGCATGGTCAAGTTGAGAGATTTGAAGGTTTCATCCATTATGGTTTGTGTTTCAGAAATGGATATTCTGAGAGATAGGAACTTGGAGTTCTCAAACGCTTTGGCAAAATCAGGCAAAAGGGTTGAAACATTTGTGTGCAAAGGAGTTGGCCATGCATTCCAAGTGCTGCATAATTGCCAGCATTCCCATTCCCGTACTCAAGAAATGATATCTTATATCAGGAATTATATTAACCAATAACTTCTGCCTTGCAGGCGCTTGATGTTGTGTGTTGTTTTCTATTTGGAATATATGTTTACAATTTCATAGTTTTTGTTGTAGTAGCACATGATGACTAGGTAGTGTGGTGGTTTTGGTATCTGTAGTTTCAGTCTGTTATGTACAAGAGACTTCCAAGAGTTTGAGAAAATATTTATAAAACTCAAATCTGGGGTTGATAGGCTTTATATAACTAATGCAATCTGTTTCGTTCTGATGATCAAAACACTGGTTTTTGTAACAGAAAATTCATAAAAAGAATACTATAGCCTTTTTATTTTTCTGTTAAACAGTAATTACAACACTGATTATGATCATACTATGTTCAGAAATTCACATAAGTCAATATGGCATTGTTATTCTTTTTTCTACCATGATCTATTACTATTGCACGTGCAGGTTTGAATGACATGGGAAAAAAATGCAATAAACTGAAGTGAAAGGGAAACAGCTAGAGTACATTCAAGGATAAAAGGGGTAGTCCATGTTGATGAGTATCTTTATTCTTTCTTTAGACATTGTCTTTGACCAACTAGTCAATCATGTAAGTTTCTCTTCTGAATTGTGGCTCTTCAGAAAGGAATACGAGTCAGAGAACTTCTTCAAAGAGAATGTTGCTTTAGAAAGAGGATGTAATAGTCCCATAAGGACCACTATGGGAGCATTATGATGGAGATCATAGCTATTCGCACCTTTGAATTCTTTTCTGAAAGAAGCTCTCTTACGAAAGTTTAATGTAATTGTATATATAATAATTAAAAGAAGAGAAGAGAGTTCTTAAGGTGACAAAGAAAATGGTAGGGAGTGAACTTTAATACAGAGAATCGAGCTAATCAGTTAATTAATTCATATTTTTTTATTAAAAATTTTATCAATAATTATCTGTTTGTTTTTGTGGAGTTGTCTACCAACCATAATATTTTATTATGAAAAATATTTACTAAATTATTGTAATAAACAAACAATTAGTTATAAAATAACTTTGTTCAGGGTTACACTATGTCCTTGAAAAAATATTCTGCAGCAATCATTGGTTGAAATAGTGTTCACTAAATATTTGACCTAGATGTAACTCTGTTTAGGGTTACACTGTGTTCTTGAAAATAAATGGTATCTTCCTATCTAATTAATTTGTTGATTATCTGAATTTATGATTTTTGACTCTTCAAAACTGTGAATACCAACTTGAGTGGTCCTTATGTTCCAACCCTTCCCAGGTTTGTTTATAGCTCAAATTCTTTTCAATCGAACAAGTATAATATGAATTGTCCTCTTATGTAGTTCAATTGAGGATGTGAAATGTGTTGATTAGGTTTTAATGAAAATATTATACTAGGGTTCATCATTTTGAGAATATAGGTTTTAATGTTGCAACAATGCTTGCTCTAACTATCAAATATGTTGTTCTAAGTATTTTGGCATGGTTTTCTTACTTTCCAAGATTTGCACAATTCCCTAATTTCCTCTTAGAGATGACATAAAGAATCATCAGTAAGAAAATCTTAATGGAATGATGAGATTATTAAATGCATACATGGTACAATGACTCAAGTAATATATATAGACAGTAGAGATAGGTTGATTCTATTGATATAGAGAACAATGCCTCTTACTAGCAGTTATACGTTAATTTTGTGTAAGATAGAGTAATTGCACTCCTAGTTTTCTTGCTTTAAAAGTCAACATTATGTTATTGGATATTTCTCATATTTGGGCCTAAAAAGTATTCTTTGTATTGGGCTTAAACTTAATTTGTAATAATATTTTTATAAATTAACTATTATTCATAATTTTCGTAGATGTCTTTTATTATTTTTTCAAAAATATAAATTCTTTAAAGAGAAATAAGTTTCAGCCCTAAAGATACTTTGATTTAGGCAAACAGGTTAATTTCATTTAACGGGGTAAAATATTGTTCAAATAAGAAAAAATATTTATTTAACCGACCATATTATCTCAAGTGAATAATAAGAATAAATCACATGAACATCTCTTTAGATTATCTAAAATCATATTAGATATTCTTCTATCTTATAGTATTACTTTTATATTTTTACCAATATAATGTTTTAAAAATTAAGAGATATTAATGTAACGGATAAGTGTAATAATTTTCAGACAATTAAGGGTTAAAAATATATAAAATTAAAGAGAATGTTTATGTAATTTATTCAAATAATAATTAAGTGATTTTTAAATAAAGTATTGATGACAAAAGTTTATTATTAAATTAAAATAATAAATAATATTATTATCTAACATAGTGATGAAAATTGATGATTGAACAACATCTAGGAATCACTACACCACTCATCTGTCTCTTGTATTGCTCTCCCGTAATCTTGTTTTCAAGGTTTAAGATGTTCCCATTTTGCTTGTAACCACTGCATCAATCGTTTTTGCTTTCTTTTGCTTTGACTACTAATATATTTTAGTTGACTAGGTTATCTCTTACCAACACGTGGATTTACTGCCGTTTAAAAGGTTGATCCTTAATTCTAAAGTTATACATGGTGTGTTTAAGAGTGGTTGTAAGTTTTTAATTATTAGTTTTGATGTAAATTTTTAAAAATAGAATGTGTTTAACAATGAAGTTGAAATAACTTTTAATACATTTTTATAAAATATTCATTTATAGAACCTTAAAAAAGGTTTTGTATTAAAAAATACTTACTTTTATACTAACCTTTTCACTAATACAACTATTACCATTAACATTTTTTTCCACTACAATTATTATCATTATTATTATTGCAATACTAGTAATATTACTGTGATTATCAACTCTATTATTATCATCATCACTATTTATTATTTTTGTCAATACTATAAATATTATTATTATTATTATTATTATCATTATCATTTTTACTATCGCAGGTATCATCTTCATGAATTACAACATTATTATTATCATATTACACATTAACTATTAACTCTGTTGCCAACATTATTATCACTAAATATCACCATAATGCTAAAGCGTTATTTCCATAGACATTGTGAACACTATCATTACTAAATTGTTATTATCATTATTGTTAGAAAACAAAAAAAGTTAAATTGGGCCAACTAATTTTTTAAATAAATTGTATTTATTTTGTCCACTTAAAGACATTTTAACCATGATACAAGGTCAATTAGATAAGCTAATGAGTCGAAATAAATTCAATTTAACTCTATAAGCGAAAAAAACATTGCAATTAAAAAAAACATGTTTAACAAGCTTTGATTTAATGGCCAATTTTATATTATGGCTGTGGTATTTTTTATCTAGAATAGTTTAACCGGTTAAAACTATTAACATTGCAATTAAAAAAAATTAATTTAATTTTAATTTGTCAATCAAATTTTAAAATAATTATTTTAGAAATCAATATTTGGAAGAAAACCAAATTTAAAAAATTAAGACTGTTTGTTGTTTTAAAAAATTTTAAAAAGCTAAATGTAAAAATAGTACTAATTTCCTTTTAACATTTTTATAATAAGAACATGAAATTGCAGTTTATTACACTCTCACACCATTTTGCCGGATCCAGGCTAAGTCCCTGAACGATCACCAAGCCATTCTCACAATACACTCTCATTTACTCTCTGCACTATACCGAAGAACGAAAGTTGGATTCACATGGCGAAGAATTACCTGGCAGCGGCGGCGCCGCTGTCACGCTCCGGCGTGCTGGTCGCGCAACTCGAATCTATAGTATCCTCCGCCGCTCACAAATCTCCGCAACCGCTCCTCTGCTTCGATCTCCTTTCCGATCTCATCACCGCCATTGACGAGGACACTAAGGTCTCTATCTCTCTCAACCTTCCATCGCATTGCACTGGATTGTTTTTTTTTTTTTCTTATTTGCTCGTTTGTTTTTCTGCATTCTTCTGTTTGTTCGATATCTGATTTAGTTCGTAATGCCGCTTTGCTTGTGTTCTTCTCTTTGTTTGGATTCACTCACGTTTTTTCCTTGTCGAATCTCTATTTCTAGTATGTTAATAAATTTGAGATTCAGAATTGAGAGTTCAGAATACTATATATTTGCTTGCGTTAGTTCGGATTAACCGTTGTTGCTTTGTTATTCTCACGCTATCATGATGTGATGAGCTAACTAAGCTGTAGTTTGGAATCCAACGTATGCTGAATAGAACACTGAAGATTTGAATTAGGAACCTAACCGAGACTAAGATAAGGCTCTTCTTGCCTTTTCAGAGTCTGCTCTTGTATATAAACTGGATCTTCATAGTTAGCAGGAGGTTTAAACATGAATGTCGTTGTTTTGATTTTTGGCAGTTTTATTTTCACTCGAAACTCTTTCTTGGTGGTTATTTGTCAACATCTGATGTTATAGAATATGATTTCCAGGAGAATATTATGTTATGGCAAAGGAGATGTGAGGATTCTTTATATTCCCTGCTTGTTTTTGGTGCACGACGGCCTGTGCGTCACTTGGCATCGGTAGCAATGGCAAAGGTCATATCTAAGGGAGATTCAATATCAATTTACTCTAGAGCAAGCAGTCTTCAGGGATTTCTTTCTGATGGGAAGAGGAGTGAACCTCACAAAATTGCTGGTTTGTCTTGATTAAAGATTTCTTGAAGTTTCAGATGGATACCGAATTGTTGCAATGCTTGTCATTGATTCTTCTGAGTTCTGGCAGATGTATACTTATATGAAGGCTAATGATTTTGTCTATATTATTATGATATTTTTCTTGTTCCTGATTCCAAATATACTTATAATCACGCTATAAAACTTGTGTAGTTATGTTGTTGTGTCCTTTGAAGCAGTCATGAGCACAGATATGAAAGAGAAGCCATAAACATAGTTCTATTCCATAACAAGTTTAGGGGCAAAGGCACACCCTTAAGGATTCAAACACTCCACTTCAATTTCACAAACTACAGGGCTATGTAGTTTGTACACTGCCTCAAAATTTACTGTGACATTTTTTACTAAAGCATTTCTGACAAGTCATCAACTCATCTGAAACCTGATCTAAACTACAAGGGTATACAGTGTTCCCCGTGAACCCCAAAATGGCTGTCCCAAAGGAAAGTAGCCTCCTTACATTGCAGACATAAGAAGCCTTAGAGAACCTTTGTAAATAGTATTAGAGAGAAGCAATAAATACAGTCATATTTGAAAGCAAATTTGGGGTGATACTCAACCAAGCACACTTCTGTAAAATTTTGGCCAATTATTTTCGTTTTTTTGATAAGAAATTCATTGAGATGAAGAAAAGAATGTGCTTACTTGTTGCCAAAAGGTTTAAGACAAAAGCATGATAAACTGTTGGATATAAAAGAAAAACAATAAAATCATGGGGAAGAACAATGTTCACATGTACTCATCTTTTCCCATACCCCTAATTAGATCTTAGGGCTTCTTTTGTAGTAAATGAAAAAGAAAGTATTTAATGTATAAACTAGCAAGTCTGTTTGGGAGAATGATAGAGATATGCTTTTCATTAGATGAGTTTATGCAAGAAGGAATCCAAAATAGAGTTAGGAAGAGGTAGATCATTGAAGAGTAATGGTCAGTTTTTATAACTGTACCAAATTATAAATATGAATAGAACAGAGTGGGGGTAAGTTTTGGAATTCTCTAAGTGGTTGGGAGGTCCCAGGTTCCTCGAACTATCTGGCTTGTACTTTTTCATCTCTTTTCAGAATTATACAGATGATTACATTCCTTTTTCTTCTCCTATCAGTTTCTTTCTTTCTTTTTCCTTAATCCTCTGGTACAGTTCTTTGAGAGAACTACTATAAATATATATTCTTTTTAGGCAAATAAATATACTGTTGAGAGACTGGAAGAAGTACAAGAAGGATTATATGTGTCTTCCTTAGAGCAAACAATATTTAAACTGGTGGCTACTAAGTTACCAGGCCAGAACATTACAATTGCCCCAAGTAAAAAGAGAGCTTTTTGTGTGTTTAATTCCATGAAATGAATCAAGTGGAGTGCCTCAAAATAAGGGACTAAAGCAAGCCTATCACAAAGATAGTCTAACAGGGGAATTTATTGACTGAATCAAGTCTCTTAGCATAAGTAGCTATCACTTTTATTGTGTAAGTGTTTTTGATTGCTTTTTGCATCACATGACTCTTACACACCATAATTATGTTGAATTTTGTATTGCATGTATATTTTTTTCTGAAGTGTATTGGTTTTCTCCTTGTTTGCATTTAATTATTCAGATCCTGTCACTTTTCTTTTGTTTTTACTTCACTAGATTTTCGGAACATAATTTATAGGTGCTGTGCAATGCTTGGGAGAACTGTATAAGCACTTTGGCAGAAGAATCACTTCAGGTTTACTTGAAACAACAATTATAGCGACTAAACTTATGAAATTCAACGAGGTATTTCATTGCAACTTGCATGTTTATATGTTTAAATTTAAAGTACTAATAACTGAATTGCCAAATGCAAAATGCAGGGAGAAATTTCTCTTGGTTGGTGTTTTTGGTTTATGTATACCTGTTTTCTTTTGCCCACAAACTATAAATTTATAATGCCACCTTTTAATTTCTATTTTCCTTTTTCATCTTTTGTATTTGTCATGTCTGCATCATTTGTCAATAGTTAGCTTTATTTTCTTTTAATTGATTTGTTATGTCTCAAACATTAGGAGTTTGTAAGACAAGAAGCATTATACATGCTTCGGAATGCTTTAGAAGGCTCTGGTGGTAGTGCTGCTTCAACAGCATATTCAGAGGCATTCCGTCTGATAATGAGATCTGCCACTGGGGATAAGTCATTTGCTGTGAGAATAGCTGCTGCAAGATGTTTGAAGGCATTTGCTACTATCGGAGGTCCAGGCTTAGGTGTGGCAGAACTTGACAATTCGGCCTCATACTGTGTCAAGGCAGGTATTTTTGTCTCAATTTCATCTCTTACACTTATAAATATGCCAATTGTTTGGTGCAAAATCATAGTATGCTATACATTTCTTTGTTACTGCTACTTCTGATAGGCACTTGAAGATCCAGTTCCATCTGTTCGGGATGCCTTTGCTGAAACTTTGGGTTCCTTGCTTGCTCTTGGAATGAATCCTGAAGCACAGGTTTGTATGTATTGCTTTTCTCTGGTTTTTCCTTGACTTTTGCATCATTCATAATTCGTAATCCCATCCGGCCACAAATTTTACTAGGTTCAACCAAGGGGAAAGGGTCCCTTACCTCAGGCGAAAAAACTAGAAGGTGGATTGCAGAAGCATTTGATTTTGGCCTTCACAAAAGGTTTGATGCTCTGTTTGGATCACTGTATTTTTGTTTGTCAAGATGATGAGAAAATACCATATTTTTAGGTAGTTTTGGCTTAACATTTTATTAGCTTTGATTTACTTTGAAAGGAGAATCTTGGCCAAAAACTTACGCAGGAAAGCTCTCCAAAAATTACGGAGCTTAATTTTAATACATGAAAAGGGGGAACATAAAAATTAACTTAAAAAAAAAAGCTGCACGCCGTAGCTTTCCTTTTTCTGTCATCCCGAGCTAAATGAATGCAAGACAATGAAATAAATTTTTTAGTTTAAACTCAGCTTTTAGCTAAAACTGCCAAGCAACTTTTACTTTGTTTTCCCTTAAAAACTCTTATATTTTGAGCTTTAGCTTCAAAGTAACTTTTAAGCCCAAAAGAAGTTGGATTTAGGGCTATATATGTGTGTGTGTGTGTGTGTGTATATATATATATATATCTATATATATATATATATTATTCTGCCCTGTTTCATGCACGGGCCTGTTATTGTGTTTTTAAATTTTGAAATAGTTATTTAAATTTCTGATATTGTATATTATTTAAGAATTACTATAAAACAAAACTTAAGAGTATAATACATGTAAACGAAAGAGATAAAATTTTAAAACTAAAAAAGGAAAATATATTGTTTCAATCAAAATATTGTATCTTATAGATATGTTATAATACTAGGAAATTAAAAAATAAATTCAGATTATGATCAATTGAGATTATAATAATTTTAAATTTTGTTTTCTAAAAAAGAAAAATATTTTCAATTTGATAGTCTGTTGAATGGGAAAATTTAAATTAAATAAAAATATTTTTTGATACATTAAGGGTCTAACATGAAGAAATTTTCAATACTGGAGGGACTGTGTAGCATGATTTTAAATATAGTAGGGATTATTTATATAGTTTTATTAATTTAAGGACTATTTAGGAAAGAGAGTAATAGTTTAGGGGCTAAATTAATGGTTTACTCTTTACTTTTTTAGCTGGAATTGTACAAATGTTTTCTGTCTAGTTTTCTTTAATTTTATTATTACAAAAATATGGCATAATGATAATATTAAGAATTTAAAAATCAGATTCAAATGATAAGTGATTAAAATGATATATTTTTTTTCTTCTTAAAAACAAAAATATTTTCAGTTTGATACAATCTTTAGAAATTTGAAATTTCAATTAAATTAAAACTTAGCAGGAAAATTTATAATATTTTATTTTACTTTTTTGAGTGGGAAATATATAAAAGTTTTATAGTTAGACTTCTTTATATATATATATATATATGTATGTATGTATGTATGTATGTATGTACGTATGTACGTACGAATATATGGTCACTTTTAGTTGTTCTTTGTATATGCTGACTAATACCCTTTTGTACATCTGTAAAGAAAAGTTATTGGCTTTTGAATGGGATTTATCACTATTTGTAGAAAATGATAAACCCAAAATAAAAAATAGAGTTCATATCTTGTTTAGATACTACTTTGAATTCATTGCCTCATTTTCTTGTCAAGGCTTCCATTGTGCACTTTCTTTGTGAGCATGTAATGATTTTTATTATTTCCATTTCAGCAAATGGGGTGAAGTCTAGGGATGTCCGGGTGGGGTTATCGCTAGCCTGGGTGTTCTTCTTACAGGTGAATCACATTTCTTTGCTAGATGTTCAGCTCACAGTTTATTTAGAGGCATTCTTCTTGAGGATACTTGTAGATGGATATCATTGCTATTTTACTTTGTAAGAATATAGAACCCTGTGTTGTTTTCTGTTTTATTGAGGGGGATGCTCATCCCTATTCTGCTGTTTTTTGTGTCTTGCCATTAATAAATTCATTTACTATTAATGAAACATTGTCATTTTACTTCTTTTTTTTTTTTTTTAATTTCTTAATTTTGGCTTGTTATGTTCTCACTTTATTTTTTGGAACACTGACTGCTTTTCACCCTTTTCTATAATTTAGAAAGCATTTTTTTCTGTCGTTGATGAGCAGTGGTTTTATCAAGCTACTTCTTTGTACTCATTAAAGAAGGGAGGCATATAGAATATGAATGGAAGTTGACATTTTAGGGAAGTGTTCTTATTTTGTTGGGGTTTGGTATATTTAGATGGAGTAGAAAGTAGAAGCATAAATTCTTTCACCAAAGATTATTATTTTTTTATTTTATTTAATTTTAACTTAAGATTTTGTCTGATGGTTGTTAAAATGTCTTTTTGATTTAATGTATTTTGATCGTTGACTTGTATATTTTTAAGTATTTGTAGATGGTTACATTTCGTAGTTTTGTAGCTTCTAAGCTAGTTATTGATAACAAGAAAATTGTAATGCATTTACTTCTTCAGACTGGGAATACTATTCTCTGGTAACTTCTTTCTTGCAGGTCATTCGAATAAAATATCTGCTTCCTGATAGTGAGCTTCAAAATTTTGCATTGCAAGTTATGGAAATGCTCCGAGCTGAAACTTCTATTAATGCCCATGCCTTGGTATTTTTTTTCCTTCAATCACATATAGTTTTTATTTGACTTCTTGCTTTCAGTTTGTTTTGAGATGTGCATGTATTAAGATAATTTATTTTGTTTATTTTATATTTAAGCAGTTAGGCCCTGTTTCGAGGAATCTATTATGAACATATTCAGCTTCTTTATTGCACTGAGTACTTGTGAAGCATTTTGGTCCTATTTAGACTGGCTTATCAAAAATAGCTTTTAAAAGCAATAAAGCTATTTTGGCTTATTTTCATAAGCTAAAAGCTGAAACTTGTTTGCCCAGGATGCTGGGCTTATCTTCATTCGCTAAAAACTCAAGCTCGTTTACTCAGGTTGCTTACTGGTAGTGATTGAAAGAAACTCCAGACAGTTACCATGTAACTAAAGTTTCTTCCTAAAGGGTTAAATCTTTGTTGTTGTATGCAATAGAGAATATTCAAAGAAAATTTTTGTTATGAGGTTGCTAAAATTTTTCCTCAAACTTGAAATCAAATCTAGCAGTTTTCCATAAATTCCAAGAAAAACAGAATTTTAGGAATCCATTCTTGTTGAGTCAGTTTATGTAAAAGTTGTGCACATTACAAATTGTAATATGCGTCCTGATTATAGGCTCACTTGAATATGAAAGAAAAAGGAATGGAGTGAAGAAAACTGCACTCTCTCTTTTTCTCTTTTCATTATGTAAATATATAGATTACTTTACAATCAATGTAGCCTTGAAAAAGACTAAGCCTAAGCCACCCTAAGCTGTCATATCATATCAGAAAATAATAAGCCTAAGCCACCCTAAGCTAGCTATTCTAACACTCCCCCTCAAGCTGGAGCATACAGATTGTATGCCCCAAGCTTGGAACATAAAAACTGAATTCGAGGTCCCCTTAATGACTTAGTCATAACATCTGCAAGTTGTTCATTGGAGGTTACAAATTTAGTAACAATTTCCTTAGACAGCAGCTTCTCTCTAATGAAGTGACAATCAACCTCTATATGCTTAGTTCTCTCATGAAATACCGGATTGGAGGCAATGTGGAGAGCAGCCTGGTTATCACAGTACAATTCCATTGGATGATCTTCACAAAATTTTAACTCTTGAAGGAGTTGCTTAACCCATATAAGCTCACAAGTAATCAATGCCATAGCACGATATTCAGCCTCAGCACTAGATCGAGCAACAACATTTTGTTTCTTGCTCTTCCAAGAAATGAGATTTCCACCAAGGAATACACAATATCCAGGTGGTGGAACGTCGATCGACAGACAACCTGCCCAATCAGCATCACAATATCCCGAGATTTGGCTGTTTCCATTGTTTTTGTACAACAATCCTTGTCCTGGGGCCTTTTTGATGAATTTAAGGATACGCAAAACAGCATTCCAGGTGATCAACATGAGGGCCTGCATGAATTGACTAACAACTCCCACTTTGCAAAAGAGATGTCGGTCTTGTGATAGTAAGATAAATAAGTTTCCCAACCAATCTCCTATATCTCTCCTGGATCAGTAAATGGTTCACCTTGGCCACCATTAACTTTTGGTTAGGATCCATAGGACTATCAATGGTCTCAATCAACCATGCCTGTTTCCTCCAAGATGTCTAAAGCATACTTCCTTTGAGAAATCACAATGCCTTCCTTTGATTGAGCGACTTCAATACCTAGAAAATATTTCAAACATCCTAAGTCTTTGGTCTGAAAATGGCTGAATAAATGTTTCTTCAATTGAGAGATTGTAGCTGCATCGTTCCCGGTAATCACTATGTCATCAACATAAACAACTAGATACACACACTTCCCAGGAGAAGTATAGCAATAAAAAACTGAGTGATCCACTTCACTTCTTTTCAAATTTCCAAAATCTTGTACAACATGACTAAATCTTCCAAACCATGCCCGAGGAGATTGTTTGAGACCATAAAGAGATTTTCGCAATTTACAAACTAATCCAGACTCCCCCTGAGCAACAAACCCAGGAGGTTGCTCCATGTAAATCTCCTCCTCCAACTCACCATGAAGAAAGGCATTTTTGATGTCTAGTTGGTGGAGAGGCCAATGACGAATAGCTGCCATAGCAAGAAAGAGACGAACTGTAGGGATCTTGGCCACAGGAGAAAAAGTGTCACTATAGTCTAAGCCATAAATCTGAGTATACCCCTTGGCCACTAGTCTAGCTTTGAGACGATCAACGGTACCATCAGGGCCAACTTTGATGGCATAGACCCATCTACATCCAACTGGTTGTTTCCCTGGAGGAAGTGGAACTAGTTCCCATGTACCACTGTGCTCAAGTGCTTGCATCTCAACAATCATAGCTTGTCTCCATCCAGGATGATTAAGAGCCTCATGAACATTTCTAGGAATGGTGAGAGGAGATATAGAGGAGAGAAAAGAAAAATATAAAGGAGATACACGATGATAGCTCAAAAAATTATAAATAGGATGAGGATTCCTAGTAGACCGAATACCTTTTCGAAGAGCAACAGGCCAACAAGAATTATCTTCCCTAGGATCCGTAGCATGAGCGTCTGATGGCGAAGGACTAGAATCTAGAGGTTCTTCAAGAACAAGCAGACCCAATTGTCTTGTCTGGCGTTGGTATGTGATAAGGTGAGGAGTATCTTGCACAGGATTAGTTGTGGGGAAGACAAATTGATTAATTTCTTGGTCAGGAATGTTATGGATTGACATTAGAGGTGGAGTGGAAACATGAGAACCAACTGGTAAAGCCTGTTGTATTGATGGAGGATCATGAGTGGAGGATGAGAAAAACATAGTTTGTTCAAAGAAGGTCACATCTGCAGACATGTAATATTTTTTGGTTTGTGGTGAGTAGCATTTGTACCCTTTCTGAAGGCGTGAATAACCTAAGAAAACACATTTGATAGCTCTAGCAGACAACTTGTCCAAACCAGGGGAAACATCATGGACAAAACATGTACACCCAAAGACCCGAGGTGAGACATGAAACAATGGTTCCTTTGGATAAATAATGGAGTAAGGAATTTTATTTTCAAGAGAAGAAGATGGCATTCGGTTGATTAAGAAACAAGAAGTGAGAATTGCATCACCCCAATAATGTACAGGAACATTTGAATTAAGCATTAGGGTGCGTGCGCCTCCACAAGGTGCCTGTTTTTCCTTTCAGCAATTCCATTTTGTTGGGGTGTGTGTGGACATGTAGATTGATGCAATATCCCTTGTGAGGATAGGAAAAAGGATAATTCAGAGGAGAAATATTCTTTTGCATTGTCACTTCTAAAGATTTTAATCATTTTCCCAAATTGATTTTTGATTTCATTAAAGAAAGACATAAAGATAGACAAAAGTTCAGAACGATCTTTCATTAAATATACCCAAGTACATCTGGAGAATTCATCAATGAAGGTTACAAAATATCTAAAACCAAAAGATGTTACACGGCTTGGACCCCAAATATCAGAATGAATGGTGGTGAAAACTGATTGACATCTTTTTTCAGTTTGTTTGGGAAAAGATGATCTAACATGTTTGCCTAATTGACATGACTCACAACCTAATTCTTCTAACTTCTTCAGACTAGGAACTAAGAGTTTCAACTTGGACAAACTTGGGTGACCCAAACGATCATGTAACAGCTTGGGTGACAAAACAGCAGCACACGATACAGATGGTTGTTTTCCAAAATAGTAGAGCCCACTAGATTCATGTCCTTCGCCAATCCTCCGACCCGTACCACGTTCCTGAATAACAAAGGATTCAGCATTAAAGGTTATTGAACAATTTAAGGACTTAGTTAACTGACTTAGAGAGATTAGATTGAAAGGACAATTAGGAATAAACAAAACAGATTTTAAGTTTATTGAGGGAGAAAGAGAAACTTGACCGATTCCTTTGGGAGCAATTCTTGACCCATCTGCTAAGGTAATAAGGTGAGGTGATTTAAGAGGTGACATAGAAGAGAACATAGACTCATTACCAGTAATATGATCAGAGGCTCCAGAATCAATAATCCATGGAATTTGACTAGTAGATGAATGAGAAACACAAGCTGTAGAGGCGGTAGCAGTAGAGGAAGATTGAGCCTGAGTCATGGATTTCCACTGAAGATATTCTTGATAATCATCTTCTGCCATCTTCATATCAGATTTTCCTGATTTTTCTGATTTAGACAGATTTGCTGTCTTTTCGGGGAAACCATGAAGAGAATAACAATTCTCTCGAGTGTGACCCATTTTCTTACAATATGAGCATTGGGGGCGACCACTTCTACCTCCTCTTCCTCCTCGGTTTCCACGACCACCTCTTCCCCAACTAGAAACCATTGCAGAAGCTTCACTTATTTCACCCATATTTTCATTTTTCACTTCTGTAGGGACCCGAAGGAGTCTAGTTATCAAGCTGTCCATTGAAGGAATCTCATGGCCAGTTAAAATCTGGTCACGAACATGATTAAAATCTGAATGCAGTGTTCTCAGGATCAGTACCATATAGAACCTGTCAAGTTTCTTATTTATTCCTTCTAGAGATTCGTCAGTGAGGAACATTTTTAGTTCTTCCACAG